>CM077617.1:18466401-18556676 GCA_039566895.2 Turritopsis rubra | reverse complement strand
CAACAAGTCCTGGTGCTCCTGTAGTCCCAAGGGTACCAGCAATGCCACCTTCACCGAAGTACCTTTTTCGCCTTTTTCTCCATCCAAGCCTGGATTACCATCTTCACCCGGATTACCCTTAAGATATTATTTTTATAAATTCATAACATTATTATTAACTTAGAAATTTCAATTTCAAGAAATTTCAAGTGTCAAGGAGGGTAGTTCTAACTTCAGAAACGATGAGCTGAGGGATATACGGAGAGGATTGATTCCCACTGATGACACTCTCCCCCAACACGTTCAGGTCTCCCAAACAAGGACACCGAAAAATACCAAAAATACGCCAGGTGCACCATACTTAAACTGGTTGAACAAATTCAGAACAAATAGTGTCTTACATCTTTTCCCAATTTGCCAGGACGTCCAGGTGAACCAATTGGGCCTTGGAAGCCTGTTTGTCCTTTTTTCCCAGTAATACCAGGTCTACCACAATGCCACTATCACCTTTCATGCCAATTTTCCCTTGTCTTCCGGGCAATCCAGACATTCCAATTTGCCCCTAAATTAGGAACAAAAATTAAGAAAACAATTAAAACATAATAGTGTTGTAAGAAATGAGAATTTTTGACTAATCTTCAGACTTACAACTTGTCCAGGATGTCCTGTTTCACCAATCTTTCCTGTTCTCCCCATAATACCCTAATTATTAAAGAAAATGTTGACTGAGGTGATTCAATTCACGTATAAAAAGCAATGAAGATCTTTTGCAGGAGAAAACAATAACGGATAAATTCCATATAGTATTTGATTACTTGTTGACCGTCTTCTCCAGGTTCACCATTAGCGCCATCTTTACCTGGAATACCAGGCAACCCAGTTTCACCAGACACTCCAGGTGGTCCTGATAAACCAGAATTACCTTTAAAGCCATTTTTGCCACTTGGGCCGATAGGACCAGAAGGCCCCCTGTTACCCTAGAAAACATAAAATATATGGAATTATATTTATTAACTATGGAATTATGTAAATGTTTTATTTCAAATTTGTGACATTTCATCTTTAATTCAATTGATCATTTCAGCGTATTGGTATTGTAACCAACAGAACACAGTATAGCAAAAATGTATGCATTTCATTTTGTTTGGTAATTTAAATAATCACCTGAGAGCCCGTGCTTCCGATTGGTCCAGGTAACCCAGGTGCTCCTTGCGCACCCTAAATAAATAAATAAATAAATAAATAATAAATAAATAAATAAATAAATAAATAAATAAATAAATAAATAAATAAATAATAATAAATAAATAAATAAATAAATAAATAAATAAATAATAAATAAATAAATAAATAAATAAATAAATAAATAAATAAATAAATAAATAAATAAATAAATAAATAAATAAATAAATAAATATATTAGCAAACAAAATTATTACTTACGGTCGCATTTATAAAAATTTAGAAAAAGTCAACTCACCCCAGGACCCCTTCTTCCACGACTTCCACTACTACCTTTATTGCCAAGCTGGCCCTAAAAATGATATCGTCAATATATGGTAAGGATAGTGAGATGATTTTATTTAAAATTTCATTTCTGATCTTAGTCAGTTATCTGTAAACAATTGTAAAGGAGGCCGTTCGAGGAAAACTGTCGCATCAAAACTTTCAGGTGAAAACTCTCATAAATGTTCAAACGAAAGACCAAAATTGTTTATAAACTCCATCAGCCAAACAAAATCAACAAAGTTTACAACATAAACTTTACTGATACGAAATTTTACCTTGAACTATATGAAATATCCATTCATCGTTTAAACAAGGTTACTGTTACTGACGTTTCCAAAGAAACAGAGATTTAAAACATTTAGGACGAAAAACTACAAAAAAGAAACATACGATTCTTCCTATAGATCCATCTTGTCCAGGCAAACCTTTAGCTCCAGAAGGGCCTTGGTCTCCTCTAGGACCCATTTGTCCTTTTGACCCAGAAGGCCCCGCTACTCCCTAAAAAATCGTTTAGAAAATTAGAAAAATAGAAAAATCGTTCATAAAATCGTTTAGAAAAATGTGTTATCCGATTTTAGCAAGATTTTTTTGGATAATAATATTATTTAAGGATGTAATAACATTTATAAATATATTATGTATATTTTAAGGGTGATATTTACCATTGGTCCAGGGCCTCCAGGTGTACCGGCAGAACCTCTTGGTCCAGTTGGACCAGGCTTGCCACGTGTACCATGAATTCCAGTTAATCCACGTAGTCCACGTTCTCCTTTTAAACCGGTCGGACCAGGTGAGCCTTCCAAGCCAGGAAGTCCATCGGGTCCGCGTTCACCATCATTTCCATCGTTCCCCTGTCTCCCTTTTGAACCTCTAGCACCCTATATATAGAAGAAAATGACGTTAGCATGTATAGTTACATGATAAAATTAAAATTTTATTTTCATTGTGTAACACTCTGGATACCGGTCTTCCTTTGCTTCCCATTTGACCATTTAATCCAGGCATTCCCGTCACTCCAGGACTTCCACGACTTCCAATTTGTCCAGGTGGACCAGGTGGCCCTTTAGATCCAGAAACACCTTCTGGTCCTTGTTCTCCAATCTCTCCTTGTTTTCCGAGCGGACCCTGACAAAAAAAATTTTATAAACATTTTAGGGAAATAAAGAATAGAATATTATACATAAAACAAATCAAAAATATATTCTGCTGAATGTCTTGCAGAGGGGTGAGTGAAATGAGATATATAGCCAAAATATATTATCATCACAATAACTATAGTCATTAGAAAATTCTCTGGTCTGGAAACCCTATCATGACAACTTATTGTCAAATTCTTCTTTGATCTTTACTCCGGTCACTTTTACCTAGCACTAACTTATTTGATCACACGACAAAGTTACAATCAATTCATAGTTAAAAATACCGATAATAGAACTTGACCATCAGCTTCCAGACCAGAGAATTCTCTACTGGCTATGCAATAACCTACTCGTAAATACATAATTTTTTATGATTTTGCGAAAATATTCTTCTCTATCCTTCAAAAATTTACTTACTGGCGCACCAGGTGTGCCTCGAGGACCAGGAGCTCCACGGAGTCCTTGAACACCAATTTTCCCGTCATCTCCTTGTTTTCCTGGTTTTCCTGGATCACCATTTTTTCCTGGGGGCCAGCTTGCCCAATTGGACCAGATGGACCTGTTAATCCGTGGTCTCCAGTAGGTCCAGGTAGACCAGTTTCTCCAGGCGTTCCATCAATACCTGTTCGTCCGATGGGACCAGTTGAGCCTTTCAATCCCGGTTCACCCTAAAGATGTTAAATATTTTCTGGTTGTTGTCAATTTCATCAAACGATTTACCATTAAGCTGAAACATTACTGTTAAACATTAAACATACCTCGTCACCCTTTTTGCCAGGTGGTCCATCATCGCCATGCGTACCAGAAGGTCCTTTATTTCCCTTGTTTCCTTGAAGGCCAACAGTTCCAACCTGTCCTCTTAGACCTTGTTGTCCTGGACCCCCAGGACGTCCATCCTTTCCTGGTATTCCTATGATACCAGGCTTTCCAGTCCGACCTGGTTTACCAGTTGAACCACGAGGTCCTCTGTCCCCCGGTGCACCAGCTTCACCCGCTGCTCCAGGAGATCCAGCCAGTCCTTTGTCTCCAGCAGTACCAGTCATTCCTCTATCTCCTTGATATCCCTTTGCGCCGTGCTCACCAGGCCTACCGGGATTTCCAGGAAATCCTATTTTTCCACGTTTTCCCGTCAAACCTGTTGGGCCAGTAGGTCCTTCTCGTCCTGATTTTCCAATTGTCCCAGGTAATCCAGCAGGACCCACTGTTCCCGGATTTCCAATGTCTCCAGCTTGACCTTTGAACCCCTTTCCACCTGGTGCGCCTATGTCGCCAATTTGACCACGTTTTCCAACTGGACCAATTTCCCCTTGTGGACCAGGAAATCCTGGTTGCCCAAGTGGTCCAGGTTTACCTGCCTTTCCCATTATGCCCATTGCTCCAGGGAAACCTTTGACTCCAATTTTGCCATTTTTGCCTCTTAAACCTTGGCTACCAATGTTACCTTTAATTCCTTCTGAACCGGGAAGACCTCTATCTCCCATTTCTCCTTTTTCACCACGTTTTCCCATTGCTCCCTGCTCCCCATTTGGACCAACTAGTCCTAATTCTCCAGGAAGACCTGGAAGACCAGCTAATCCCTAAAGAACAAGAAATAAAAACTGTGAGAGGTAAGCATAGCAAATTTGTAGAGATTTGATGTGGTAATAATAAACTTACAATAGGTCCTGGAGAGCCTGCTGCACCAACCTGACCTTGTGGACCCACTGGACCGCTTGACCCTGATGTTCCTGATGGCCCACGATTTCCTCTAGAACCCTAAAATATGAGCAATATATATTTATCAACTGAGCAGATTTGAAATTAATCAAATAAAGCTGTAACCAAAGTCGAAAATACATGCCTTGGATTGTTACAATATAAAAAATCTAACAAATTCTTACGATTGGACCTTGGTCGCCAGGAGCTCCACTTTCCCCACGGTCACCTTTCTGTCCTTCCTCACCCGGGACGCCTTTCTCACCGGGCACTCCAAAGTCACCTTTTACACCCTTATATCCAGGTTGGCCATTTCTTCCCGGTATTCCTGTTAGGCCCTAAGATTGTATACAATTTATTAAATAATCCAATATTTTGTGCACAGCTTTACATATACATCGGAATTTGGAAATAAACAACAGGTATCAATGATATCGGAGAAACAACGGAAATTTAGCTTTTGTAAGTTTTTTAATACTTCCAGTAATAATAGCAATAAATTTTAATTCGTTCACATTTTCATGGAGCCAAAAATATTATAAAAGATAAACATATCAACAAAATTGTTATCACAAAACTTTTTAGGGCCCATCCGAGGTGTAGAAAATCTATGAATTATAGATATATAAAAGAATAGGGAACATTTTAATATTCTATGGTACCTTAAATTTAACAACATCTTATAGTAAGACATGTAATGTGAGGTTTCATATCCATAACATATGGATGTTAATAATGGAGCATTTCTTACCGCTTCACCTCTCCGACCAGGTATTCCGTCACGACCCCTTAGACCGCGTTTTCCCTAAATAAATTAAGACACATGCGTCATCAAGACGTCATCTCTAATGAAGTGACTACCAATTTTTCTCATGTAAGTTTCTGATCGATTAATGACTACATACATTCACTCCGTCAACACCAGGCTCCCCAGGCAGCCCTGTTGGACCTACTTCGCCCTGAAAATACACCGAATAAAAAATACAATAAGAATCAGATATTAATATACAGTGTATCTAACGGTTTCAAACCAACAAAGTTAGTGGTGTAAACCTTGCAAAATGTATTTGGCTCATTGAGATAAGGATCCGGTTATGCCTGTTTCATTGAAACGCTTTTAGAAGACTTAAGCTGGTTTGAAAGATGAATATTTATACCGCATTATAAATGAACAATTCTTAAAAATATGTAAAATATATTTTTTTACCTTCGGACCTTCTTCACCAGATGGTCCGGCTAATCCAGGATTTCCTCTCACACCCTGCATTGAAAACATGGAAAAGTATAATGAGATTCTTTGATATAATCTCTTGTTTCCTGTTGTAGCATTTACTTTGAGAGGGCAGCTAATGCAGCTAACGAGACCTTTACATATTACATATCATTTAAGACAAGATTTCCCAACTTACATATGGTCCCCGTGGACCAGGTCTTCCAAATGCACCAATGTTACCAACAGGTGCATCTTCTGGACGTGGAGGGTCGGGGTCATTAATAGGGTAAGTAGGTCCTGGACCTTTTACATCACCCTGAGTGAAATAAATAAAAGGAAACAAATGACAACATAAAAAGAAACGTGCCGTTTCAATCGCAATAACCACGAATTAATATTGAATAGGTTATAAATCTTCACTTACACCATCAGTAACAGGATCAATAGGGACATCTATTAGAGGACCTGGTGGTCCTGGCCTCCCCATTCGTCCTTTCTTCCCTGGATTTCCAGCGCCACCTTTGAAACCCTGCAAAGTATTCATTATTGTGAGTGTTTAGCTCGCCAGTAAGCTGATACGTAAATGGTAATAAAGTCTTTCATTTTTCTTTATCTTAACAAACTTACTTTAGGACCTTCTGTACCTGGCGGTGCTACCTCACCATCTGCACCTTTTGGACCCTAAACAAAAATAAAAATGAACTTGTATTATATCAAGTGACCACAAGTTCTATTGCTGCTATACTTGAAAACGAAATTAAGAGGCTGTGATAACTTCATAAAGTCTAATAGACTGGCCACTTCTCACCTTTTCTCCTTTATCTCCAGGATCCCCAGGATTCCCTTTTATAACAAAGGCGGTAGGTTGTGGTAGAGCTGCAGTACATAACGTAAAACAGCCGTCAGAACAACATTTCAGGTCTTCATTACAGTCACTATCGAATAAACAAGTTGCTTTGTTTGCCGGTAATTCGTTTGGACATTCCGGAACAACACGTGGTTCTGGACATCGACCAGGTTTTTCCTCTATGAATACTTTAAAAAAAGATTGAAAGTAATTTCAATTTCAAGTAATTTAATTCCACCAATAATGAATATCATCAATGCTCCCTGATTTTACCAAATATGGTTAAGTTGTTTCAGTCAAAATTTTATATTGGTATTAAACATGCAGGAAATAGTAAAGTCACTCCAATAAAAAAAGAAGAAAAAAGGTATAGGTCTACGTACGCTGCTGTGAGGTTAATTGTAATACACCTAACAATACAAGCAAGTTGAGTGATACTACCATCATCTGTTCCTGGCTGGCAATGAGATGCCTGGTATATACTCCAAGCTTTCTCAATTTTCCAAGCCTTCAAGTAAATGATGATTGCTGGCTAGCTTGTTCCGCAATTATCTTCCTGCTACTATGAAAAGTAAAAGAAAACTCTGCAAGAACTCTAAAACTGCAATCGGAAGTGATAATTCAATACTATTGTTTCGAATGATTTCATTGTCTTTCTTAGCCAATAATCAACGTTTTTATCATTGGTTTTTAATTTAGTGTAAAATAGATTTAACGTAACATCCGATCTTTTGCGGTAGAGTATTTGATTTTAGTCATATATAAAAAAAATAAAGAAAAGATATTCGTGTCAAGGTCATTTCGCACGATGGCCACTATTTAAAGTAGATTTCGTGTTTATCTTGTGCGTAGTGTACATTACTGATGTTTAAACACAATATGAATATCAATATTCCGTCACATTTCTTTATAACATTACAAAAGAAACTTCTAGCCGTTTTAATCAAACGCATGTAAGAAAACTGCAGATAAACACACTGAATTTTTCATATTTGGTAGAATGTATTTTCAATTAAAACAGAACATAACAAGGTTATATTTAAAAGAACTTTAACGGTAACCCTGGAAAACAATTCTCCCTCATCCAAAATTACATTTGGTTCTTCTAATATTAATTAACGTTCTTATCAAGACACGGTATTTCCTTGAATAAGCGCCTTTATTAAAAAATAGGAAATCCAGGAGGGAAGGGGGCACATATATAGAAAATAAAAAACAGGGAGAAATACGGTTGGTACCAAAATTATTATCGAACATTGAAATTGAAAAAATGTACAAAAGTTAAAACAAAATTCTACCATTTTTTTTGAGGGGCGGGGAAGGTGGGCGCTTATTCAAGACGGTTGTGGGTTTGGGCGCTTATCCAAAGGAATTTAGTGTTTTATGAATATCAAACACAGACGTATTAAATTTCACAAAAGTTGGAACAATCCCTTCAAAGTTTTATTTTCCAAAAAATAAACATCCTAATAGATCATTTATTCTAGTAGAATTGTCTACGAGATTACCCAAGAATAGTTCTTACAACCTCGAACCCAGGGTCTCTTGCCTTTTCGATCGAATCTCCATAAAACTTGTAAGGTTTTTTTTCGTCTTGGTACTAGAATGATATTTTTTGTATAATCCTGTAAGCGTGTATTTTAGAGACCGGAATTGTGCAAAATTTGTTTTTTTCTTAATAACATCGTAGGAACACTATTTAGGTGAAAAATTAACATAACGACATAACGAGGCAAGACGACATTCTTGATCACCCAACAAATCTTGAACTCTCGAACTCAATTCAGTAAAATAAGGGTGGCTTAAAGATGACGAATTCAGGAAAATATGCTTCTGTTTCCAATAATAGCAGCAAGGTGGTTGACAAAAAGCTTTAAAATAGCGGAAAGAACAATGAAAAAGGACATAACATTAAAACAAGTCGTGACAGCCAGCTAATGATCAGTCAAGTTTATTCTCTTCAACGAGTAGTTGAAGTTACATAGTTAGTGATTTTTTTAGATACATTTTCTAATGATATGTCCACAAAACAGAAAATAAAAATAAAAACACGTTTGGAGATATATATTACACAATGAGAGGAAAAATTGTGAAGATTGAACATGGTAAACAATAAAAAAAACACAGACATTAGAAAATTCCCTTGCCTGGAAGCCTGTCGACAAGTTTTATTGTCAGTATTTTTAACATAAATTGTCTAACTGTAGTTTGTTGTGTGCTCATTTTGATCACATGATAGAAAATAACTACTTTGTATGGTTTTTTTATTTTTTTATCATGTGATCAAAGTGAGTGCATGATAAAGTTAGCCTATAGAAAAGCTCAAAGAAAAACTTGATAAAGTTGTTGTAATGGGTTTGGTAAATTCTAACGACTATAAAGTGAGTGACAATTTTTATTATCAATTATAAAGAAGGGTTTACACGTTTCAAGAATAATAAGAATAATAAGACATTATATTTTAAAATGTTCAACTACATCTTTCTTCAGGTGAAGGTAACTAGTTCCTTCCAAGTAGTGAGGAAACATGTTTATCTCTCTTAAAAATTCCACTCAAGGGTATTGTGCTATCAACTTACACTCTTGAAATCATACATGATAGTTTAATATACAGGTTCAAACAAATGTGCACGTTAGCTACAGATAATTTTAAATTCCAATGATGAGCAAGAGAAAATCAAATCATTAAGTTCCGCCTTTAAAGGATTGCCATTCAATTAATTCACAATGAATAAATGCTTTGGTTTGTTTCAGGTTGGCCAGTGAAAACGATCGATCAATTATTTCCGAACAATGACAAATAAACAGAAATATGTAGATGATGTCTACATATAACTCATGGCGGCAAATACATAATCTTTCAGATCCAACTCTTACTTTTTCCCTCCCATGATTAATTGCGTGTCAAACGCCAGGAACTAAATGGTAAGATGAAAATCTGAGACTTTTCGTTCATAAAACAATTTTGAAAATGATACAAAAGGAAAAGTTATAAAATGCAGATACTCTGAAGCTTAGAAACGTATGGTTGGCACCAAAAATTATATTATTATTATTATTATTATTATTATTGAACAAGATAGCACCCAAGTTTGCATAAACAATATTGACAATCTATGGATATGAACCCAGAAATAGACAATCAAACACGAAAAAAGGTGATAATGTGATAGAAAGTAACGGAAGAATGGAAAATGTCGGAAATAAAATTGAAAAATGAGATAGTACCCGGACGGATCCAGTTGGGACAAGTGCAGCTGCAAACAATAGTGATATGGCGAAGATAAACAAAGCACCGCTGCAAAGGGTGATGTCGTACTAAAAAAGAAGATGAGGAATTAAAAACAGAAAATAACAGAAACAGCCAGAATGTACTCCTTGAGAGTAAGTTAAGTTGGATTTTTAAAGAAGTCAAAACATAAAATAAATCCTGTTTCCATTAGTTTCATCACATTTTTAGGAAACTCATGGAGATTACATGAATCAATATTTTACATAATTAATCAATGTTAAAAACTTCTCCTTACTTTTGTTTGTGATGCAAAAGGTATAATAGCGATATTGCAAAACTAAAACGATATTTAACACAGCAAATGAGAACTCTGATTGAATAATTGATTGTTTAGAAGTGGAAATATATCCTTTCTTGGACGGTTTTAGAACTGCATAGCCTCATTCAAGTCACTAAGTCAAAATTTGCATGCTCTAGAAAAGGTTTTTATGTACAAGTTAGAAACCATAGTCATTCCAAAAGCAGCTAACACAATCTTTGTGTCGTATCTACTGGAAATTACAGCCACCATATACCCAAGACTCAACGTAAACAATGTTAGCAGAATTAAGTTGATTGGGTGTCTCCTTGCAACATTGGTACAACAAGCCAACACAATGTACAAAACCAAGAAGATGGCACTAATATAAAAAAAGATTATCAGAAGACATGATTAATGATTTATTAACAAAAATATCTTACTATGCTGATAAGTAGAGTCCAAGACTTTTTTGAACGTACGCTTTGGTTGGTTCGCTATAAATAGGAGTTCCACATGCTGGTCAACTATCAAAACATCATCTCAAAATGGTATTTTCAATTGCAATTTACACACAACGACTTTATTGAAAACAAATGTTAAAGAAACACACATGCTAAAAAGTGCATTGATTCTATTATAATACCTTTTTCTCGTCTTTGGTATAATGGACATTTTGGAAGTTTCATTATTCTAAAATTTGTAAAGCACAGATACTTACTGGAAAAGAAAGAAACAGGTTATTCCAATTGTCACTGTCATTTATAACGCAAGAATAGAAAATACCTGTGAAATGAAAAGATGAGATTCGAAATGCAACATAGAGTTTTGGAATTACTTTTAGGGAATCCTTGAATCCAACATAATGATCACAATGAGATCATTAGAGAGTAAAAATATTTTGGAATAACACTTTTGGTATCTTACTACCTACTACTATCTTTCAAGTCTCCGCAAGATCAAAAAGCTATATTTATTTTTGCAAATCATCCAATTTAAATATTTTTCATGAAGACATTTTCTGAAACCTATGATTTTTTTAAAAACCACTACCTTCCTCATATCAATTTTTTGAGGTATCTTTGTCAGATTTGGTTCAAGAACTTTCTGTAATATTTTGAGTCAGTAATTTGAATTTTGAAAATTTCATATCCAGTAAAATTGTTTTTAAAATTGTTTTTTCCGCTCAAAATAAAAAATTGTTGAAAAAAGTTCAACTATACATTTGTGGTCAGAAAGAAAACATTTCACTGAAAAAAGGATCGCATCGTTATCGTTGTACTTAAAATAGGGAGCATACTCTTAACAGGTTCTTGTTTTCCAGGAGTTTTCCATGGCTTAAAAAGGTGACTTTCCAGGAGTATTTTCAGAACTAAGAACCAAGACTAAGAATTAAAAACAGAACTGAAATCAAATCTATTGAGAATGAATATAACATTTGCTGCAGTTAATTAAATTTATTCAAAATAGAACGTTAAATAGAGATAGATACTGGACAATTTTAGCACATCTCTTTTTCCCGCTATAAGACTAACTCCGCAGATAGTTAAAATAGTGTGAAATCACCCCTAAAATAAGTACTTCCGCAGCTAGTCAAAACATCATAAAAATTTAGAAATATTGAGTACTTGCGCAGATAGTTAAAATATCGATAAAATATAGGGTATAATGGATATGTTAATTTTTGATGACGTCATAAAAAAAAATCAAAAAAAATCAAAAAAAAAATCAAAAAAAAAAAAATCCGATTTTTAAAAAGAATCGAAATAATTTTTGTTACTATGGAAACCATTCGGGAATTTCCCTTTTTTCTAAAAATCGAAATAATTTTTATTGTCATGGGAACCATTCGGAAATTTCCTTTTAATTTTTGTCCGTGTTGTGAGGTAGGTTGAAGGTTCCAAAAGTATAATAAAGATGAACAATCCTATGATGAATCAAACTTATAAGGACTTGGTGATGTGGTATGCAGTTTTTGGTGATGATGTCGAGCTCGTTAAACTGTGTAAAGAGTGGGGTATGTGGTTTGCAGTTTTTGGTGATGATGTCGACATCGTTAAACTGTGTAAAGAGTTGGGTATGTGTTATGCAGCTAGAGAAGGTTATGTCTGGATCGTTAAACTGTGTAAAGAGTGGGGTGCGACTAACTTTAATGAGGCGATGAGGTGTGCAGCTAGAAACGGTCACATTGAGATCGTTAAACTGTGTAAAGAGTGGGGTGCGACTAACTTTAATGAGGCGATGATGCGTGCAGTTTTTGGTGGTCATGTCGAGATCATGAAACTGTGTAAAGAGTGGGGTGCGACGGATTATAATGGGGCGATGAGGCGTGCAGTTTTGGTGGTCACATTGAGATCGTTAAACTGTGTAAAGAGTGGGATGTCGACAATTATGATGAAGTGATGGGGTGTGCAGCTGAATACGGTCACCTTGAGATTGTTAAACTGTGTAAAGAGTGGTTAGGTTACGACACTATACACGAGGAGTTATTCCGCTATCACCACAAAGGTCAGTTTTCAAAGGCATTGTACTACGATTTGATAGAAGTTGCGATGCATACAGACAGAGTATGGGATTGGTACTTTGATAAAGATGAGAAGAAATTTCTAACGGAGTATCTTCAGTAACTTGAATGATAATGGTTACTGAAGAATGTGATTGTTTTCCTGTAAGAAAATGACACTTTCTCTATTAAAAAGACAATCATGGATGGTCGACGATACAGAATATATGTACGTCTTGCGCGAAATCAGCTCAGTTTCGAAGCTAACACAAAAGCGAAAAAATCATAAATACACGGAAGAGTTCTTAAAGCAATGGAACATTATATTTGTATACGGAACTTATTTATTGGAAGGGGAAGTAGACCCCTCTTTTTCAGCGAGCGAAACATGGAGCTTGATGCAAGATCCTCATGTCACCCTCAGCGATAGCGACAAGAGTTTTAGGAGACGGATGGTTAACTTTATGTGCGCATTGAAATATATTCAAGACATAGATGGGTAACTGACATCAGATGATATCAAGACTCTTCACAAACTCATGATGCACGGAGAAAAGCACAAGAACGGCAAAGATGTGCTCATTGGAGAGTTTAGAAAAACGCCGGTATTTGCAGGCTTTCACCAGTTTGCTCCAGCTTTTGCTATTACTATACTAGTAAAAGACACTCTAGATCGATACTATTCCAACGAATCAAACGATCCGATATTAAATGCCGTCAACTTGTTCGCAGACTTGATCGATATTCATCTGTTCGAAGATGGAAACGGGCGGCTGTGTAGACTCATCATCTCTCATGTGTTAATGAAGAGTGGACAAAGTCTATTTCCAGTTTTGTTGAGTTCGTTTCATAAACGTGGGAGGCGTCATTACGTTCAGGCTGTCAAAAGGTTATAGAGTGTCCTTCAATGTTTTATACACTGGTCTGCACATCTCTGGTGACAGTCTGGGAAAATTTCGAGCAAAATCTGGCGCTGATGGAAAAATTTGAAATTTATTAAGCGTAAGATCTATAAAAAAAAAAATAGATGCTGAACTAGCGCCTATCTTAGCATCCGGACAGATCAGAGATAGGATCAGTATCTTCAGTAACTTGAATGATAATGGTTACTGAAGAATGTGGTACGCGTCAGGGTTTTAAAAAAATCGAAATACATGGAAACCATTCGGGAATTTCCTTTTTAAGTTCTGTCCACTAGAAAAAATTTTCAAAAGTTAAAAAAGTTTATATAATAAAGGATGTTGAGTTTTGATGCATGCGCAGATAGTAATTATGTTGATGAAGTAATGTGTGATGCGGCTAGAGAAGGTTACATTGAGATCGTAAAACTGTGTAAAGAGTGGGGTGCGACGGATTATAATAGTGCGATGAGGCGTGCAGCTAAATACGGTCACCTTAAGATCGTTAAACTGTGTAAAGAGTGGGGTGCGACGGATTATAATAGTGCAATGTATGATGCGACTAAATACGGTCACCTTAAGATCGTTAAACTGTGTAAAGAGTGGGTTGCGACTAACTTTAATTGGGTGATGTGTGATGCAGCTAGAGAAGGTCACTTTAAGATCGTTAAACTGTGTAAAGAGTGGGGTGCGACGGATTATAATAGTGCAATGTATGATGCGACTAAATACGGTCACATTGAGATCGTTAAACTGTGTAAAGAGTGGGGTGCGACGAATTATAATAGTGCGATGGGGTGTGCAGCTGAATACGGTCACCTTGAGATTGTTAAACTGTGTAAAGAGTGGTTAGGTTACGAGGAGTTATTCCCCTATCACCACAAACGTCAGTTTTCAAAGGCATTGTACTACGCTTTGATAGAAGTTGCGAATCCAGACAGAGTATGGGATTGGTACTTTGAGTATCTTCAGTAACCATTATCATTCAAGTTACTGAAGAATGTGGTACGCTCGAGGGTACTCTAGTCGTATATATAAGCAAACATGTTTACCACTCTTCCAACGTTTCTTAATGGGAAGCCAGTCGTCTATGACATTAGTTTCTTCATCAAGCATCTTCATATCACTCCTTTCCTTCGGATACCAAATAAAGAGCATTTTTGCTTGTCTTCGGATGTTCTTCGGGACAGCTGTGTAAACTTGGGTGAGTAACCAGAGACTGTGTTTTTTATGATGTCCCGAGATAGCCAGATCTAAAAGTGTGTTTCTTCTTTGGTCAAGTTTCTTGTCAGCTATACAATCGTCAACGATGAAGAGTGTCTCGTGGTTTTGTAAGAGAGTTGAGAATTTTTTGATCCAATCAAACAATCCTATTGTTGGTGTAGGTTCAATTAGAAAAATATCATCCTCTTCCCACAAGGCTTTACATGATTGATAGGTATCATTCCATTTGAGAGTAGGACAGATGATGATGATGTAGTCAAAGTGCTGGTTGAACTGTTTTTCTAGAAGCTGGAGAACCAACTCTGTCTTCCCACATCCAGTCGGTCCAGAGAAAATTGCTGTACAAGGTTCCTTTACATAGCTCATTTATTAGTAGCCGACACTCTCGAAACGCCCATCTTAAAATTGACTTGTCCATCTTGCAAAACATAGAGGTAACAGTTGATAGATCCTGCAGTTTCTGCCTTTTTCGTGATTGCTAATGTCACACCATCACTCGTGTACTTGAGTTGTCTCCCTGTTCCATGTAGATTGTTGTCAGGTGTGCTTCTAAAATCAATGAATAGTGAGTAACTCGTGTTGTAAAACTCTGCTCGTGATATACTCGTATATTTATCTCCGCTGAAATATCGCCAGGCATTCTCATACATATCTTTCGGAAGCAAACCATGTGTGTAGAGTTGATTTGGTTCACCTTCTACCGTGATGTCTACTTTGGAGATTTTCGGGTTGTAGAACTTTTCGTTGTCGAAAGCGTAGGCTTTTCGACTACCAGGTTCGATGAAGAGCATTAAAATACTCTTTAAACTCTCACTGGGTACGTTAACCTGTATATTCCACATGGTGTCTTCCTTTTTGAGGGGTATCATGCAATGTCTCAAGACTCTGACATAGGGAAAAGATCTATTCATGGAAACAGTCTTAACTGTTTCATTTAATTCTCCATCTTCTACTTTATCGAATTCCAAAGCGATGTTAGATATGGTATAGGTGCCATCAGGATCATCCTTCGATTCCTGTTCCAGCATCTCTGATCACATTTCCATAAAATGCAAATTGCAGTTGAAAACTGAGTCAGGTAGGTGTTTCAAGACATCGAAATATTCCCACAAGGGTATCGCGAATCTGTTTCCATGAGCATTAGCCAACGCTGTTTCACTCGCGCTACCACTTGCTCCAGAGGTTTTAACTCGAAGTTTAAGCACATCTCCTTCGATATATACCCCTTGTTCGATCTTGAAAAGCTTGTCTTTCTCCGAATCCCACTTATCTGCATGAAGCTGGAAGATATCGAAGTCATTGATCGACTATATGATATTCCCCTCGTATTCGATTATAAGGTCACTAACCAAACTCTTTCCGAGATTGTTCACGATATATCTACCTGTATCCGTACTATTCACGTTAAAATCGAAAGTAAGCTTCAGACTTTCAGGTTCCATGACATCATTCTCACCCAAGTTTGGTAGTCTTACATGTAAGACCTGGTTCTGGTCGATGGTGCTTGGTGTATGTGATAGTCTAACATGCTGTCTTGACGCCTTTAGACCAAAACGAGTCATATAGTTTTTATTAGGGTTTAAAATCTTTCCATATGAAGTCATTTATTATATATAAGAAATGACTGAAATTTTCGATAATCATGGATATGATGAAGGGGGTGAGGATGGTGAAGACGATCCATATCCTATCTCTACAACATCCGATCCCATAGAACCGAGTGGATCGGATGTTGGTCTACCGCAAGTATCCACCTCAACTCTAGAGACACAGAGGGATTTACTCCAAACGAACTTGGAGCGTTTGTACAAACATCTTAACGTTGAAGGCTCCTCGAAACTTGTAGATCTGCGAAAGTTTAAACTTTCGAAATACAAAGGCGTAAATCGGTTCGACTACTACAAGAATGGGAATCGGCGCGATCTTACCGATTTACGTACTGGAAAATGGTTGGATAAGAAGTCGATCATCAAAGTTATTGGAAAGACCTGGATTAAAGATGTGCTTGAACTAGGCACTCCTCTACAATCTGAGGATATTCAGATGCAGGATCTTGGTAAGAAGAAGAAGATCAAGATATATAATGAGAAACTCAAGGAGATAAATCAGGAGATATCAGAAACACAGCGAGCTCTCGATTTAGATCCTGAAGATGTAGAGGAGAAAGAAAAACTTGAACAACAGCGTGAAGAGCGAGAAAGAATCGAGAAACAAAAATCATCACAGATCTCACGGATAAAAGAGACCATCACCAAGATAGCGGATAGTGACACGTCGTTAAGTGAGAAACTCCGAACTCTTTTCGGGAGCAAGGTATTACGATTATGGCAATCATAACAGCGCTCGGACTCGTTTATATCTACAATCGTAACTTCGTTAACCGGAGGTACGACGACGGCAGTTGGTGGAGGTCGAAAACCACCTGGAAAAGGTGGAATTCAGCAGTGGATGAAAAAGCAGCCGGAAGCTCTTGGACGACTACTCGGAAAGCTTGGTGCAAAGCTTGGAGCTGCGTTGCCTGGTATCATTGGAAGCGTTTGTAAGCTGGTTACTAAGCTTTCTGAAGAAGGGAGTTATAATATTAGGTGAAAACGTCTGGTTACTCATCGTTTTCCTACTAGGTTAAGATGAAAGGTAGATATCCCACATCCCGCGGTGCTCTACCAGAAACTGAAGGAGAGTTGTCCAAGGTAAAAGTCTAACGGCTCTCCGAAACGATCATTCGCGCCTTCAGGTTGGAATGGTAGGAAGATATTACGAAAGTTTGCAGTGAACGAGGATCTATCTTGATCAACAACGATTCGTTGTTTCCATAGTTCCTCTGACGATATTAAGACGCTAGGTTTTCTATACTCGGGTATATATCTGACTTTTGAATTAAAGTTTAGAAGATTACTACTTATTTCTTTCATATAATAAATGCAACAATATATGTATGTGAACAGCCTTGGTAAAACACAATTACCTCTCACCTTGAAAGCGGGAACTGAATTGTACTTGTATAATGCTTTGATCATAGTGCGATGGTTTAATTTAGATAAGGATTCTCGTGTACTCATATCGAACGATCAGATAACTACCGATCCGAATCCCACAATTATCGATTTTTCAAAAGGTCTTTACACGTTGAAAACCATCCTCGAAACTATAAACGCGAAAAGTAATAAAACAGTATACGTAGATAAAAATGCAGATGGGACTCTAACCTTATCTGTTACAAAGGGTTATCGAGCTGCATTCAAGCCTGGATTATTAAATCTTCTCGGATTAATGCCTAGACATAAACATTTCACAGCTGGATATTATAGAACAACTCCAAATATCTATACATTTAAAGTGCTCCGTCTACACTGTGAAGAAATCGAATTGTACAACATGATGGAAAATACAACCCTCACAAACACACTACACCATTTTGAACTTGCTAAAGGAGAGTATGAGTATGACGATCATATGGTATATGATTATACTTCAAATCCTGTAGACATTGCTAAACTGAAATATCCAACAAATACCTTAACCTTCAAGATTAATGATGAGAATGATAAAGATGTTGATGTTGATATTAGAATGAAATTCTTGGTAAAATAAACATATGGCAATGTATGATTTAAACACTGAGAAATTATATCCTGTTATACCTAGTGCTCCAGAGGAATGTATAGAAGGTTCAACATTACAAACGCAAAACTATAGACTTCAAACCATCAAGGAGACGGAAGCGTTCCTATCTAAAGAGATAGTGAACAGAACATCTCCAGAATCTAAATTTTCACGTTACACTATAATTGGTATGTATATATCTTACTTTCTAAACGCGGTGAGCGTTGTTCTTTCAGGTGGAGAAATCGCATGTCTAATCTCTGGAATAGATGTATCAATGAGTATTGCGATGTGTGTGACGACTCTTGTTTTGAATATGGTGTTGATTGTAATTCAGAAAAGTGTCTCTGTTTTTGATGTGAAAAGACTGAAAAATCGTGATATTTCTACGGCTGCTCAGACGATCTTAGACGGTCTGATCATGCTTATCTCGAAGAGCATAGAAGATGGAAGTATTGATAATCATGAATTCAGTCGCATTATAGGAGAGAAACAACGTTACTTGAGTAAGAAACAAGAACTGCGATCCAGATCGAGTAAAGCAATCAAACAACTCTATGATCATCAGAGAGAGGTACTTTTAGAGCTTGGAAGAAAACAAGGTCGTGAAGAGATTGCAAAAAAGCTTGTAACTAACATTCCAAGTGCAGGTGTTACATAGTCTATGTTTTTATAGCTTTATCAAACTATAAAAACTTTACATATTGATATCAAACATATCTTCAAACAATTCTTGTATATCATCGTCTGGTAGAGTAAAATGGTTTCCCTGGAAATTGTCTTTACCTAAACCATCTTCTCGAAAACAATACCATGCATGTATGGCGTTGGCGTCTTCACATTCACCAAGCTCTTCCATCTCAGGATACTTCATTCTTAGTATATTCAATCTATTATTAAGTTGTCTCCGCTGACATCGTATCATGTAGTACGGATGTTTGTCTGAGATTTTATTCTTCTTGATAGCATAGAGAATGTTATCGATCGATCTTCGATGTGGTACATACCGTGCTTCAAGTTCTGTGATCTCAGCTTGGAGATTATTGTTTAGAGTTTGAGTTTCTGTAATCTGATTCTGCGCCTCAGTAAGAGCTGCATGTGTTTCGTTTTTCTCTTGTACGATCCTTTGAATTCCTTTCTGTACCAAAAACTTTGTAAGTTCTACAGATTTGGGTTTATTTGAACACACTGTAATCTCTAAAGCACCTTCTAAAGAAACGAACACATCATGCACATTTTTTTTTCGATCTTTCAAGGAGTACATAGTATGTACCCTTTCACCAAGTAAATCATAACGTGTTTTTAACGCTATATTTAACGCTATATCTCGTTCAGGTTCGTATATTAACAATCCCCAGAAACCTTCCAAGGTCTGCACGCTTAACCCAAGGCTGTTTTTTTTTAGCATTAAAAATCAGTTCTATTGCGCTAGCGGGAATGGTATGGAATAAAGATAACGCCATTTTATTATTGTAAGACAACTTCCAACTAGCTTAGATATAAGGGTAGAAACATAGACCGCTTTTCCTTCGTTGTAGGTGGGACCTGAAATGGGACCCACCTTTTCCAACGTTGTTTTATCTTCTGGATCGACGTGCATCACACCATAAACAGATAGGAAAACTGTTATAATCTACTTCAACCCCTACGATCTCACCCGTTTAAACATCAATTTCCACACCTTCTGATGTTGTATGAATTTTTCTTGGTGGTGGTGCTTTCGTTCACAAACAATTCTATTAAATGCACAATCCTGACACTCTTTCCACTCTGTTTGAATACCAACACTACGTTGGTTCCTTTTATATCTCACGATCTTTTCTCCTATCAAGAGAGCTACAACCCCGTCTCGATTTAATGTAGAGTATCCTCGGAGACCTTGTTCTTTCGCCTTCTCTCTTAACTGGTTCATGGTAGACATGGTTATTGTAGAGGCCTCCCCCTACAATAACGGACCCTCCAACTAAATTCTGATACTTACATCATCGTGAAACACTGTCTCATCATCGTCAGATTCGCTAAGAAGACTCTCATAGACGTCTACTCGCTTGTACTTGGCCTCCTTCAGATACACTTGCAGAAAGTGATTATGGTTTTTCTGCGTGTATATGCTTCCGATTATCAGCACACCAGTTACCCTGCAGCTTTGATGGAACGGTACCACACCGTTAAATTTTGTTTTAATATCGTCGTCCCACACGATGAGCTTAGGGTTAATCCAACCCGTAGCGTTGATCGGTTTACCTGTAAGGATAGTAAAAAGAAGCTCTTCAATGCGATTGATGATCGCTATATAAGCATCACACCAGACTTTGTCATCCGACACGTTGAATCCCATCTTCCAGGCAGAGCCTTCGTTATATCTCGATACACCTGAGGAGTGACAATTCTTCGGTGTCTTGATTAAGAGAGGAATGATTTTACCCGGTTCCTTCTCATAACCTATGTAGTACCTGATATCGGTTTTGTTCACTAAGATAGCCTCGGCTACAATGATCTTTGATATGTCGATTGTGTAGATGTTGGTAAGTTCTACACTATCACTAGAGTTAAAGCCTATTCGTGAAACCTTAAGTTGTCCAAATCGTAACATCTTTATTATTGTAAGACAACTTCCAACTTAGGAATGGGTAGATTGGGGTACTCAATCTACCTGTTGCACAACTTATATATTCAAAACTACCACTTTTTCACATAGTCCGGAGGTACTTCCGTATCCTCAGGAATCAGCATAAGTTCTTCCCGAACGAAAGCTCCCTCGGGTCCATCTTGGAGGTAGTACAAAATACGTTGTCCTGGATACTGTAAGATCTCACGCAAGCGATACGTTTTCCGACTCCAGTTGTTGTCCTTCGCACGACGTCTTGTGTCATCATGTTCCTCACCTGGTTGTAAGAGATAGCGATACAACCCTGATTCAATCAAAGCGTCTTCCTTCGGATAGAACTCGACTTTTAATGAAACTTCCTCGAGCTTTATCGCTTTGGATGGTTTCATACCCGTCCTCGAAAGCACGGTGTTGTTGAGTAGTTTCACACTTTTCTGGTAGTGTCGGATCCATGTGGTACTCTTTTTCTCTAGATCCTCCATCTCTTGCGCATCTTGTATCTTGAAGAGTTTTAGAGCTAGAGTCTTGTTAAAATTTTCCACAAAGGCTCTAAACTTATGGTGATACTTTGTCGTAATTCTCTTCACTTTGACGTCATGCTTCTCAAAGAGTTTGCTTGTTGTCGACTTGAACTCGGAACCATTGTCAACATGGAGTTCATCCGGATATTTCAGAGGTCCCTTTTTATAGATGTCAGCAAACATCTCAACAACGTCGCTCGCATTCTTCGTTCTTAGAGGTCTGCTCGCTTTATACCCTGAAGCGATGTCGATAACATTCAAAACGTACTTGTACGTATTCTGGTAGACCTTGTCATGAGGTAAAAACATGAGATCCGCCTGATGTATCTTGTTTACCTTGGTTACGTAAAAATGTGCATGATCAATATGCTTAGGACGAGGTAGATGGATCTGCCATAACGCCTGTCTGACGAGCCAATGCAAGACTTCCTTCTTTTTCAAACCTGATCCCTTCTGAAGCTCTTTAACAGCCTTGTGACCTACCCAAAGGTTTTCAGGTCGGTAGTAGATCTCACTCAGGTTCTTCTCAGTCATTTATTATATATAGCGGCGATACACTAAAAAACCTAAAATACAGAGACCTCCTCCAATAAAGATCAACTCACCTGATTTTTGAGGTTCAGAGGGTTAATAAAAATCGCTGAATTGGGGTTTAGGGGGGCAGAGGATCAAGGTGTTGTTTTGTTATTCGATAGTATTCACGCATACCTTCATCAAGGTCTCTTATGTAATTAGCCGCGGCATCTCCCTCTCGCAGTTTCTCGTTTATCCATTCTATTTTATCATGTTCCTCTCGATTCGCCTGAGCCTGAGCCTTTTGAAATTTCAATACTGCCTTTGCTCTTTTACGTCGTTCTTCCTCTGCTTCTTCTGCCGAAGAATGATTCACGAGGTAGTTTCCACCAATGAAGGCACCCGCGTTTAAGGCAGCGCCGACAGCTATAGCTAGTAATGTTGCCATCTTTTATTCTATGTAGAGATTTTGTTTTTGTACCATCCTTTCTTGAGTGCGTAGTCATCGGTAACAACCGCTAACTCAAGATAACTCAGAAATTTTCCAGCATCGGATAAATCCATCTTCGCACTTGGTGAGCTGACACCAAAGATCTTTTTTCCTGCATAAGCATACAACAACGTGTAAGTGCCGAGTCTTACTGTTATCCAGATAGTATCGATAACTTCCTTCTCCATTTATTACCTTTTTAGGAGATATTTCAAACATCAATCACATCTCCGAATCCACCAAACTTTTTCACGTTTTTGAGCGGTGAATCGCTCGGGGTTTTTTTCTTTCGACTCTCGAAATATATAAAACCAGCTACCACAAAGATTACTAAAACTCCACCACCTAAGAGTTGATACGAGCTGAAAGACTTATCAAGTACTTGATTAGGTACTTGATTAGGTACTTGATCAAGTACTTGATTAGGTACTTGTAGTTCAACCTTCTTCTTACGATTCCATTCCGCCAACTTCTTTCCCGATGCTACTCGACCTGAATTCTTCGTTTTTGTAAGTTTCTTCTGTTCGTTTATTTGTTCGTTGGTCATTTATTCTAACTCGTTGTTGTTCCTCCGGAAGTTTTGCAAATTTTTTCCAATTGAGGTTGGAAAATATAATCGCAGCTGAAGCAATTGGACCAAGGAAATTACGACAATTAGAGTATATTTTAGAACCTATAGTATCTAGAGGTGAAATATTAGGAATCAAATCAACCATATAACTTGTGATTGAGTTAGAGATCAGAGGGTTTTTGTTGATCTCATCTAACATCTTAGATATATCTATCACACCTGTTAAACTAGACATTTTGGAGGAAAAATCATCCGTTTCCATCTTAATATCTTCACATGGTAATTGTAGATCAACATCCGCTTAACGATGTTGTCATTTTTTATAGAGTCGTTCTATAGTCTTATCACTTGCTTTACTCAATCTTTCCACTGTCCAAGGTGTTTTTCCAAGGTGTTAGTTCCGCTGTTTTCTGAGCTTCTACTGGTGTATCGACTACGTCTAAAATTGGTTGTATAAATTCATCAATGTTCATGATTAACTTTATTATATAACGAAATCTCCAAAATATTAGAAATAAAATTACAATTTGAAAAAGATAGATAGTTAGTATTTCATACATTTCTTTCATATATCTCACATAACACAACAAAACTCCTGTTCTCTAGGAGAGAATAGCAACAATAGCAACAAAAACTCTAGAACGTTCTCCATCTTAATATCTTCATCTTGCTCATAACCGAGCTGTAGGTGATCCGCTTCACGGTGTCCTACCATCTCAGAACGTTTTTTGTAGAGTCGTTCTATAGTCTTATCACTTGCTTTACTCAATCTTTCCACTGTCCAAGGCGTCTTCTCACCAAGATGTTCACCACCTTGTATAGCACGTGCTAGTTCCGCTCTTTTCTGAGCTTCTGCTGGTGTATCGACTACGTCTAAATCTGGCAGTAGAAATTTCTCAATGTTCATGATTAAATTTATTATATGATGGAATCAACTTTCTTTTTACTTTTTTTTTTTGCATCAGGAAGTTTACATTTAAAAATTAAATCGTATACGACAGGCATTCGTAAACATAGATATCCCTTTTCCTTCGTGATAGTTGGGACCTGAAATGGGACCCACCTTTTCCAACATAAAGTCGGTTATGCGAAGGGGGCTGAATGAGCCCCCCGGGAATTTTCAACATTGGAAAAGTTTTAAAAGCACCATTTCATCACTCGTTTGGGATTCCAAGCCACCTCGAAGAGTTCAGATTTACATACAAGTCCAGCAGATGTACCATGAGCCCATGATCGTACACCATCAACATCTTGAAGTCTCTTATCATCATTTTTGCTTAACGCAATTTTGTTGATTCTTTGATTTTTTATCAACCTCTCCATCTAGTTGTTTATAAGCATACATTTTCGGTCTCAAAGTAACAAACTCAATCATGATTTTTCCACTAAGTTCATCCTTTATCATAGCGATAATCTTCTTATTCTTTCCAATCGGAAGTGGTCTACCATCTTCCTCACTATAACCACATGTATCGAATCTAGCTTTTTCTGTGAGATGTCGATAGAAAGTACCTTTGAATGCATCTTCTCTCAGAACATCTTCTTCAATGTCTCTATAAAAGTCTTCCGTTTTAATGTGATAGATTAACGAGTTTGTATCCATATAACAAAGCTTGACTTTTTTACCATATTTCGGTATCATATAGTCATAGTGATACTCGTACATTAAAATCTTGCTAAGGTCTAAGATAGCTTGTCCAAGGTACACTAGCTTATTCATCACAATCTTTACGCGACGCATATCCATCGCGATGAGATGTTCTGAGAAACGTATCGTTTTCTGATAGTTTGGTTTGGAAGCTAATCTCTTACGTTTAGCTTCAGTACATATAAGCTTTATGTTTTTATGTTTACGAACGTTTTCCATAGTTTTACTAAACACTGAGTTATTTGCCAATTTGAAAAAGTCTTTCTAGAATGAGTTCTTCACCTTTGCACGATGTTTTGTATTCATTTCGATATATGGTTTCAACCATTCACTCTGTTGAAATTCAATGACTTTGTGCATCTTTTTCAAAATCAATCCATGTTCCAAAGCCTGCTTCAAAAGACGAATGTGTACTGGATATCGTTCTTTGTTATAAAGATTGCATGTTAGTTTCTCTATATTATTAGTTAACCGCATCTTTTCCGGTAGAAATGGTAGCTCGTTGTGTTTCAAGTGAAGCTCCTTAGGATAGTCAACATCAACTTCCAGATAATAACCGGTATCTCCATTATTATAGCTTAAGATTTTCTCTGTTGTAAAGTCCTCGCTATTTACCCATTTAAAACCGTGTGTTGGCAGCTTATTTATCATCGACCAACCATATTAATTATTGAGATCAAGATACTGAAGATATGTTGATAGTTCAATCTTCTTATAGTGCTCACCCATATACTTATTATTTGCTTTGGCATGATGTTAAATAACTTGACAAATCCCTCCTCGAATACCCTTTTCAAACATAAGAAGCATATCTTTATCTGTTAGTAGCTCTAGCTGAACTTTAGTCTTCTTCAAAGCTGCTTGCCAAAATAGTCCTGGAGCTGTATAAAAGTGCGCAGGATCTAGATCATAAATCTCTTGACATACATATCGAAATCCCTCAAACAGATCAGCTAATAATAACACATCTGCAACCAAATACGAATCATGATAGTCTTTAAGATTTTAGTAACCCTAACCCTAATCTGTAACAACTCATTAAAAGGAATATTCATTACACACACCTGTTTCAACTACATCAGTAGCAACTCCAAATAAAATCTTCTTGGCATTTTCAATTACTTGGCTTAGTGTCTCAGATCCTACAAAAACGTAAAATGTAAAAGATATATTTTGTTATCACTGAACAAATCAAATAATCTACAAGGACAAACCCTAACCCTAACCCTAACCCTAACCCTAACCCTAACCCTAACCCTAACCTTACCCCTAACCCTAACCCTAACCCTAACCCTAACCCTAACCCTAACCCAACCCTAACCCTAACCCTAACCCTAACCCTAACCCTAACCCTAACCCTAAACCCTAACCCTAACCCTAACCCTAACCCTAACCCTAACCCTAACCCTAACCCTAACCCTAACCCTAACCCTAACCCTAACCCTAACATTTGTCTACCCGCAAAAATTTGTTCTGAAGTAAATCCAATAATGAATTTGTTGTATTTTTAAAAGAGCGGAATGTTTCCAACAACAAAAAATCCACGAGGTAGAGATAGGTGGTGGGTACCGAATAGTTGAGGGGTCCATAATCAGGGCTGTGACCAATATTTTCCCCAAATCATTTTTTTGTTGGTTTTTATTTATTTTTTCCCGATAAGGTAAGATATCATTTATTATCAGTTTAGCATCCATCTTGGTCATAAAGTGAGTCAGCTTTGTTGTCATTATGTTGAAACATTCAGAAATTATCAAGCAAAGAACACCAATTCGTCACATGGAGTCACCTACACGTTGTTTTTATAAGAGCACTCAACTCTGATCAATTTTGAAGCCTTAAAAATGTTCTTAATGTGCTCTTAATTTATACACTATTCAATACTCAAAATTCGAAATTCAATGGACTTGGTCGAAATTTCAAATTTTGATGGAGTTGAGTTGATGTAACCAACATGATGATAATATTCTTGTTTAACTACGTTATGTTGCTTTCTTGGAAAATGTTAAAATATTTTCTGAAGAACAAACGTTTCTAAGCATGTTCTTAACTTTTAGACATTCGAAGTCTTATATTATTATAACCTTTGTTCTTATAAAAAAAGTGAATGAGGGGAATTGGTTAATTTAATATTCTTTTCACCTTGACTTGCAATTATCCGATTAAATGAAATTCAATAGAAATTCCAACACAATGTCGTCTTATTTTTTGTGGGTGAAACTTTAAGTTCATACAACATTTACCCCAGAACAAATTGTTACGGATTCACGAGTAAAGTTATATAATAAAAAAAAATTGAAATTATTACGGACAGCGCTTATATTAGAATTCTGGAATTTATATGATTTAATAATTTTTACCATCTGGATATTTTTGATTATAAAAACCACCTGGTGAAACAATTTGACAATATTTTTTTTGTAATGAAATGAAAACAACAAAACGAAAACTGCTATGCCAGGGCTTGCCAAATTGGTGTACGCGCACTCGTACGTACAGCTACTTTAAGCAGCGTACATGCATCTTTCACTTTTCTGTATGAAGGCCTACGCAAACTTACTTCTTTTTGTGTACGTGTGATTGACGTACATTATTAAAGTTCAATATTGTACGTCTTCCACCTTGGTAGGCCATATTTAATCACATTTATTGCCGATTGCCGAATTTGATTTAAAAAATTCAATTTCACAATGTGTAACCAGGGTTCTAAAATCGATCTATGTTTTGATTGAATTTGAATTCGAAAGAAATGTCTTCTAAAATTTACGTTCAGAATTTTGAAAGGTTTACACTCCTTTTATACTTTGCAGTTTGTTTCTTTCTTCTGTTTTTAATAACTCACCCGTGGAAGGTTTTTGAAAATTTAAAAAGTAAAAAATGTATATTGTATTTGACATAATATAATACATCTTTGTTTTGTTGATATAATCTCACTTCCCATGAAATTTTATTTTCCTAAAATAAAAATGGTAGCAGTTATTTAACTTCAAAGACGAGAGCCATTGTTGTTTATTTCATTTGTATTGAAAATAGAAGCTATGTTTTTTTACTGAAAATTACGTAGTCTCACAGTTTTACCTGTACGTTGACGTACAGAGGGACGGGAAATTTTGTACGCCTTCGAGTGTTGCCTAAAACAGAATTGGCAAGCCCTATACGTTCTACCTGCTTAGAGTATATAAACACCAAATAATTTACATGTTTTCAAAATCAGCATATTAAAATGAATCCATAAAGATTATTAGTTGATAACTGTCGTTTCTACATCTTATCAATTGGAGGATGATAGATAGTCAATTTTGAAATGATGGATTTATAGATGAATTTTTA
This sequence comes from Turritopsis rubra, assembly GCA_039566895.2. Taxonomy (NCBI): domain Eukaryota; kingdom Metazoa; phylum Cnidaria; class Hydrozoa; order Anthoathecata; family Oceaniidae; genus Turritopsis; species Turritopsis rubra. The sequence goes on along the minus strand of CM077617.1, from coordinate 18,528,857 downwards.
AAATTCTATATAGCTATACAATGAAATTTAAGATATTATATTTTCTCCTATTATAAAACTTATATTTTTCATCTTCTCTTTGATGTCACGATGGGTGTAGCAATATAGCATATTCGGTTAATACTGTTAGTCAAAGAAAAACATCACAGGTTATTTTTTGTACTATTTTATTTTGGGCAAGTATGATTATATCTTACATGAATTTTCTAAAAAAATATTTGATTAGTTTATAACTACGATATAAACAACTAATGTACTTGACTGGCCAATTCTTTCTTAGATGCAACGTTCTCGTCAGTCCCTTTATTACCAAAATTCGTGACGTAAACCAAAAATTATAGCATAAAAGAGACTGAAAAATATTTGAAAAAGTATACTTGTATAGAAGTAAACTTGTCAGTTTTTATACTTTAATAACGATTAATGAATGTTGGATAGATTATAAATTTCACCAAACCAAACGACAACTGTTTACACGTGAAGAAACTAGAAGGTTGATTCCAAAATGCACTGCGTTTAAATTTGGGGTGAAGGGCCGTGTTGGAAAGAATAAATGGTTCTAATACTAACACTGATCATATACTAACAAATTAGATATTAAATCTTTAATAGGCAGCAGAGAAGTTGATTTTTAATTATCGAGAAACGTGCTTAAAAGTTTTTTTTGAATTAGAAACATGAAAGTGTTGAGGGCGTTATCACACGGGCGCAGAGAACTGCGGCATTACAGAATGACCGACAGACAGACACTGGTAAATGAAAGATCAGCTTCCTCGCGGCGCTGACCAACAAATATCATTTACAAAAATGATCTGGTCTGGTTTTTATTATTATTATTATTATTATTATTATTATTATTATTATTATTATTATTATTATTATTATTATTATGGTAAGAGTAACGTGGAAGCCTCTTTTTATCCTTACTTTACGATCTTGATAAAGTAGACGGCTCTGTTTAAGTAGTCTCACTATGAAAACAGTTAATACGTGAAAGGTTAAAAACAGCATTATTGGTATGGACGCATTTATTCAAACGATCTTTCAAGTGTTTCCTGAGGGGAAATGTTGGTGAGATCGGCCATTTGATTGTTGCTTTCATTCCCAAGTGATTTCCAACTCGTTACCATGTCCCTATGTGTACTATCACCAGGCTGACCGAGTAACCGTGCTGTTTCTTCCACACTTTCTGTTGTAACAACACCGCCATTATTGAAGAACAGATTGACCACAATTGGTTGTTGGTGTACAGCAAACCCATTAGAACAATACACAGTTTGATCGGCATGCCCGATGGTATGATAATGTGAAGGGTTGCATTGAGTGCTGGCAGGTCCATTTTGTTGCGACTTTGTAAAATGTTCGATATATTCAAATTTATAAGAGACTGATCATACATTTGTTCACTGATTTGCTGACTGAGATCACTTAGATTAGGATTCCTTTTGACGAGCGTTTAAGAAACGCTTGGTCGTTGTCGTTACGCCGCTGGCCGTCGTGACGGAATTCTTACTATCGGCTACTGGTTTTTCATCTCGATTCGTTTAAACTTGGTTTGGCAACGTACTGACTAAAGAAAGGAACCACCTGAGACGATCTGAACCGACCTGAGACGATCTGAAAGAATCTGAGACGATCTGAGACGAACTGAAACCACCAAGAGATGAGATGAGATGAGATGAGACGAGTTGAATCCACCACGGAGAAAAAAAATCAACCCCATCCTTTCGGCTGCCGGATGTTTCGGGTGTCGGTGGGAATCGTCCAGTTTAACAGTCTGGGACAATTATTTCATCACTTTTAACGTTCTTTTAACTATTCATTTGCAATACATTGATACTTAAAAGGCAAGTTAATCCTCTAAAAGTACACGAAATTTGAAACAGACAGCCATTCGCTCCAATTAATGCCTGCTAAACATGATTTTTTCGACTGCCGACTATAACTTCCCGCAGATTTTTGTTAAGCCCATTTACCACTTGCCAAATACATCGAAGCATGCGCATTAAAAGCCATTACAAAACCACATCAAATTTGATCTTGAAAAATCTGTTTGCACGAATAAATTTGTGAGTGGAGAAAAGGCGATCAGAGAGAGGATTCCCATGTCGTGGTTTAGAAAATATGATGCGTATATTTTTACAGATGGTCTCAGCTCGTCCCGGGTCGTCTCAGCTCATCTCTTGGTGGTTTCAGTTTGTCTCAGATCGGCTCAGGTGGTTCCGTTGTTTAGTCAGCACGATAAATAACAACAATTTGTATGAAAATGAAGCACCAAAAAAAAGATTAAAATAAGAAATTAATGATAGAATAATCCCAAATAATACGAGAAACGCATACGCCATAAGTAAATTACTGACCAGACGAATATTAAAACACAGAACACAAACAAACCTTTTAATAATAAGGATTTCAATCAAGGCATAAGATAATGAGGGTAATCGAGTTAAACACAAACAAAAAGAAACTAACTTGTTTCTTATTTTAGAATATTCTTCTGATGCACCAGAACGACGAGCCCAGAAAATTGTTGGTACACTTTCAACAATACCATCATCAAAGCAAATTAAAATGAAACGAGTAGTTACCTATGTTCATCGATGCATTAACGGAAGTACAATTAAAAACTTTGAGAACTACTTCGAAATTTTGGAATCAAAAATAAACACACGAAACAATGGGCATATGATACGAGTTCCGAAGGTGAAATTAGAAGCTGCTCGGTCCTCCTTTTATTTTCAAGGAGCATTGACATTTAACAATTTACCAAGAGCGCTTCGAATTGAGAAAGATTTTTCAAAATTTAAGATTTTACTAAATAAACTTTAACTAGGGAAATCATATAAGCTTATGATCTTACGAGTTCGTGTGACTTCCTAAATTTATATTTTTCAACTTCTGTATATTTATAAATAAAACACTACTTTTAACTTATTTTGCACATAATTACATTTATCCTTTTGTTTAACAGGACTTCTTTGAAAACAGTGTAAATATATTTACAGTGAACTCCTGGTAACTCAAACACCGGATAACTCGAACTTTCGTTATCTCGAACTATTTTCTCTGGTCCCTTGGAATTTCCTTAATACTGCCTCATAAAAAAATCCGGTTAACTTGAACCTCGGATAAGTCGAACATTCGTTATCTCGAACCTTTTTTTGTCCCCCTGAGGCAAATTTCTTCGGATAACTCGAACTTTCAGAAAAAGAGTAAACAGAAAAGACTCGATTTATAAAAATCTATTTAGATTTCATGTCAATCAAATCAGCTCACTCGTAGAATGTGATCTCACAGAAAAACTAAAACAAACTGACATACGAAACTTCTTTCAGTAGTGTTTAATATGTATATGCTGCAATATGTACTGTGGTTTGATATGATGACATAAGAAAAAATCGTGATAACTCGAACTATTATCTTATTTTTGTCTGATTTCGACTTAACGGGAGCTCCGCTTAACTCGAACATTCGTTATCTCGAACTATTTTCTTGGGTCCCGTGGGAGTTCGAGTTACCGGGAGTTAACTGTATGTATTATACTACTGAATGAACCATCCTGTATAAACATTTGATAATAATAATAATAATAATAATATGATGACCGCATGTAACACGTGTTCCGGGATGTTGTGCTGAAGATTGTTGGATGATGATCACACCCGCTTTCGGATGCGGCTGTTTTTTGCCATTTACTTGCAAGAAAAAGTATAGCAAAAGTGAAAGTGAAAGATGGAATTCTAAGAACAAACAAAAAATGATATCACACACCTTTTTATTTTTTTATTTTTATTGCGGTTATAAGGCCAGATTTATTATTTTCCATCGAACAAGAAGATGTCGATATGCTCGTCGAAGATCTCTATATGCTCGTAAGTTCGACTGCTACTAGCAGAATTGACAAATGATAAACATACTGCGTTTGAAATTTCGGTTTTTAAAGATGTTATCGAACACATATCATCGGTAATCGAATTCTTCTAAAGTGCTGTTTACACTTGCTAAAAGTGCATGTTGTGCTACATCATTCTGAGTTGAAATTGTTGATCGCGAACATGATGATTCAAAGCTATTAGTCTTCCGCCTAAACGTACCACATACCACAACTTCAAGCAATTTCGCGAAAATCAGTTCCGAATGGAGTTGAAAGAATCACTTCAAGGCTTGCCTAAGAGTGACATCTTTGAGCTCCATGCGATACATGCGATACATGCGATAACATGCGATACTTTGGCTGATGTTTTCTATGTCTGTTTTCTATATGTCTGAGTATAGAGCGCATAAAAAGTTTTGAATTTTCGTATGTCACACTTGAGGAAATACAAGAAATCATTGCTAATAATAAGAAGTCAGTTGGTGAAAAAGTACCAGTTAGGTTCTACAGTTGATAACTGAGGACTGTGGAGTTTAACTTGCTGACTGCATTAATAGAAGCGGCTTTAATTTTTCCTGCTGATCTCCAACTTTGATCACCAAAGGATCCTTGGCTCAAAGTACAGGCCGATAAGCTTGCTGCCAGTTTTATCTGAAGTGGTAGAGAAGGTTCTAGCAGACCGTATTCAAGCTTTCTTAGCTTGTAAAGTCTCCCCTCTTTTGTGTGGCTTTCGTTCCAAGTATTGGACTCAACGCGCTTATACGCATGCTTCATAAGTGGCAAAGCTGTTTGTACATTTCCGGAATAGTAGGTACTGTCTTAATGGACCTTTCCAAAGCCTTTGACACGTTACCACACGACCTTCTTTTGGTCAAACTAACAGCTTATGTTCTCTGCCAAAAAAAAGTATTTCCCTTATGCAAAGTTACATTTCAACGGCAGGTAGATTTCAACGTGTTAAAATTGGCTCCTTGATGACTCGTTTTCATCAAATGGCTTTCCACTGAACAAGATGTACCTATCTGTACCTACCTGTACTTATCTGTACCTACCTGTACTTATCTGTACCTACCTGTACCTATTTGTACCGATGTAGATCTATCTTGGGCCTACTCTTGTTTATTATATTTATCTTATATTTATATTTACGATCTATTTAATTTCATAACTAAATGTAGAGTTATGTCATTTTGCAGACGACAATATGTTATATAGTTGCAGGATTGAATCTGCAGTGTCAGCACTAACTCTGATAACTCATGTTCAGATACAATCGGCTTGTTGCTAATCCTGATAAGTTTCAGATTATGTTTCTTGGAGTAGTGAATGCGCACATTAGCATCACCATAAACGGAAACATCATAACATCCCAAAACAGTGTTAAATTGTTAGGAGTGGAGATTGACAACAGGCTGAAATTTGAAACGCATATATAGGGAAGTAAATATAGGGATGTAAATTGTTTATATCGCATCAGAAATTTCATTGACTGTGGACAGTCTCTCTTTCTTTATAACGCATAACAGAGGCTAATAATAGAGGGGTATGTTGACGAAGGGTTTAAGGGTTTTCAACTTTTCTTATGTTAGGGTTTAGCAGGTCATCTTATGGAAAGATCCTACAAATTGAAAAAGAAGTAAATTCGACAATTTCTATTGTACTTGAAATTCAGTAAACCTAATATTTAGTTCTCTGAGAAGTAAAACTGAGAGTTAAGGTGTTAGGGTTTAAGGGTAAGAGAATACAAAAAAAAGCACGAAATAATTTCACTGACCAAGAAAACTACATGGTGAAAGATTTCATATCCCAAGTGAATTTTCCATTATAGGAAGAGAAATCTAGAAGCCAAGGGAAGTTAATGAGGTGATGAGTGGCACTAAGTTGATGAGTGGCAGTTAGGTGATGAGTGGTAGTAATTATCTTAATGGTAACAAATGTGCAATTATGTTATGCTATTCAACATTTTTAAGTTGAAGGACATTTTTAAGATGCTCTTCTTGGCAAGGAACGAGAAACAAGTTAAAGGGTAACCTAACCCTAACAAGATAAAGGATATTTCGTAGAGATTTTGCAGAATCGATAGTCTACTCTTTAAATTTCTCTTGAACAAACGTTAATCCGCGACTAGAAACTTTGGTCGCACAAAATTTTTTTCCGAGTTTTTTCATGTTATGCGCCTCTAACACAAAATCTTGTCTTTTATCTCCATAATCCAGTATAGCTAATATTGCGTTGATTTGTTCGTCTGGGTGAAACCCGATCATGTAATGGAAGAACGCATCTCTCATGAAGCGCATTTTCAAGTTCGAATGAAGTTCACTTTTACTCAGTTTTTCATCACTATAGGAACAGATGTTCGTTTTATTTTTCGGATTACAATCTTGCCCGGCTCCTTCCGAAATATGTTTACTTGGTTTTCGTAGTTGGCATGTCGGTTCATGGAATCGGTTTTCATGATTTAAACTTTTTTTCCTGTTCACACCAGGTAGGGCATCAGCCTCCTCAGCATTGTGTTCGAATTGCATAATGTTATGAACCTCATTTTTCGAAACCACGTTATTTATGAGATAGGAATTATTAGCGGTGTTCAAAGGAACTTTTTTCAATTCTTCATTCAAATCCATGTCCTTTTGCAACTCCATTATTTTCATTTCTCGTTCTGTTAACAATGCTTCTTTTTGCAACAACCTCTTCTCCAAACTCCTCCGCCTCTCTACTTCTTCATTCAAAGATTTTTTTAAATCAGAATTCACTCCTCGTAATTGTTGCAACTTTTTGTCTCGTTTAGTTAACAATAAATTGCTTTCGGCCAAAGCTTTTTCTAATTCGTTGATACTGGAACGCAGTAAAGTATTGCTAAGTATTGATGTTCTCGATTGGTCAGATGTAGTTATTATATCACCATTTTCAGGGTACTTTGTGTTATCGAGACCTGATTTCGTTTTATTTTTCAAATCTTTCTCCATCCCCTCTTCAAAACATTCGATGGCGACATGACGTGACTCGGTAATCGATTTCCCAGTTAGATTTGTAATTGTCGGTTTTTCGTCGTCGAGTTCGCAATCGGTTTCAAAGTAATCTGTATCAATATCTTGAAACGTCACCATTTTTTCATCAAATTTATTTTCACCGTCATCAATATCGTCATTGTAAATGATGGCGTCATTATCGGCCAACAGATCGGTATTTTTCCGTGATTGTTTTAACAGACTGACGCCATTTTCTTCCTCATTTTCTAACAAGTCAGTTTCTTTAAGTTCATCCGTCACATCGGCAACATAATTCATGTCGGTATCTAGAGCGATGTCATCACAAATGTCGGTTTCTTTAACGTCATCAAAAAACGTTCTCCTCAATAAACCAGCTGGCCGATCATACCCAGCAAAGATGACGTGAGTTGGAAGTTTCGTTGCAAGATTATTTTCTTTTCTTTCGAATGAAACATCACATTCTTCCCTCAGCATACGAACATTAGAAAAAATTTCATCACTTTTAATGCATGCAGAGTTCATGTTACTTAAATAAACTCCTTCATCCCAATCGACTAAGCTGGTTTCTTTTATAGGAAGCATGTAGTCATTACCGAGCAGGTTTGTTTCTTTTACATAATCACCAGAGGTAACTTCCATCATTTGTTGAATCTAAAAACACAACACGAAGATTCTCTCAACAAAACAACACAAAGATTCTCTCCTATTCAATTGACTCATTTCACAATAACTTTTTCAATTCTTTTTTTATCTTGAACGATCTTCGGTTTATTTTGATCTCAAAGAAGAAACATATGCTCAAAAATCTTTCCAGTGGTCACACATGCTCAAACATCTTTCCAGCGGTCAAAAAGTTGAACCTGCAGTGCAAGGGTTGCAGGTTTTTTTCGTGAATTCAGTGAAATTATAGAAGGATGTCAACTAACCGGCGCATGCGCGTATTCTTTAAAATCTCATATAAGTATAAATGGTAGAAACAACCAATCTTTATTCCAGCCAAAAGTAAACTAGACTTTACGTGGCTTCATGAATTTTTCACATGCTTACAACATGTGCCGTCAAATGAAATTAATTTCACATCATAAATGAGCGACGGCTAATGGTTATACCTACAAACTACCCCTTACTAATAAATTTCATCTTTCCAAACATTTCTAAAATAAACTTTCTAAATATGCCAAGAAATGATAACAAAAAAATAGCAACCTCTTCTCAGTTTGTCTTAGGCTTAAAACATCATTTCAACAACATAAAAAGTTATGGAGTGACAAAAGAAAAAGGTGTGTTGAATTTTTTACTTAAAATATTTTTCCATCAACCTACCACAAACACACCATATTGACGCCTCTTTTCCCAATTCACAATGGAAAACACACAAAAACCCAGAAAAACTACAGAAAGATGTTTGCATTGAATGAATCGTAAAATTTATGTGACATTTAGAAAAGAGAGAACTCTCAATCAACAATCACATCCAACATTTTTACGTCATAACTGTTATTCATCAGCTATGTACAGTATTAAAGAAAACGTAAAAATCATTTTATAAAAAAATATTTTTTTCTTCTTAATGAGATCAATGTTAATAGATTTAATCAGTAAGGCCCTGTTTACACATTAAAAATCAACACTCCATGGCTAAACGCTCTATAACTTCAATAGTAATCAAGGAAAGTTATGTATCAAAAGAGGTTAGATAGGTATGCTGAGGTATAATGAAACCGATAAATATTAGATGAATATCGGAAAAATGGAGAATTCGCTTTAGTATCTGTTATGACGTCATCAAACCTCTTTCAAAGATAACTTCGAGATCTATCATGTTTATGGAAACCAACATTCATTGTAACATTCCACTGGATGTACATACTGTATAAGCAATCCAGTAAAAGAGACCTTATAACTGATTCCATCGCACGATAAAAAAACAGATGTGAAAACAACATGCAACATTTGGTGAAACAGTGCCTGCGCACAAACAGCCAATCAACATCTTGCCATCCATCTTTTCAGAAGAAAAATATTTTCACACATCAAAAGATTGTTGATGTAGTGAGGCAAGAGTTTTTCTGGCGAACAATTTTCGTAATGAGAAAATTAAATTAAATATAATAAGCGCCTACTCATACAGTTAAGCCGTCATGTAATACTCCTTATATGAGATAGAATACTCATTGTCATTATGTTGTTTTATCATGCAAAAAAATATCAACATCTTGATTTGAAACGAGGCTGTACAGAATGAAACTGGCGTAATTTATGACAAGGTTGATTGAATTATCGCACATAAGTTTTTTTAATTAATATTTTCGTTTTGTCAGGAAATGTCGCCATATTTGTTGTAAAATAATCACATCAAAACCATTTTCAAAATGCGTTAAATAAATAAAAAAGCGAATTTACTTTTCGGTAAATGAAAAAAACATTCGGATTTTGCTTCATGAATCCAGATCTGGCCTATCAAGACAACTATCAAGACAACACGAAGTTTGAAACTTACTTCAAAATAAGTTTTGATGACGTAGATTACTTCTCCGTATGGTTGACAAGAAACAGCTATCTCTTTTGGAAAACTGTCCATTCCAGCATCCGTGGCCTAACCTTCTATCACAACGCCAACACAAAAACAACTTCAGTAACGCTGTCAAGTTTGTCAAATTTTTCTTTCCACGAGCAAGGATATTTTAGCTTATTTTTTCATCAGTTTTTTTTTTTTTCATATCGTGGTGGTCACTTCTTATGAAATTGATAAAAACTCCATCTCCAAGATCTTTTTGTAACAAAAAATCAACACAGAAGAAATGCGTCTTACTAGAAGATTAAAGTACAAAGTTTGCTTGAGTTTTCTCGTCGGCCATTTAAAAGTACCGAAACAAAACAGCTCTCCATCATAGAGATTCCTCTTTTCATGTCATCGACTTTAAAAAAGAGAACATGCATGAGGCATATGTTGATCACATCATCTTTATAAAAACACCACGGAGGAGAGTGCATGGTATTAAAATAGCAATTTGTTCACATCTTCTCTCAAATGCTCAACAGTCAATCGGAAAGTTCATTGGTAGGGTTCATAATGCAGTACTAATCCTTAGGAAGTAAGCCGACATAAATTTTTTAAGAACATTTTTAACTTCAAAAAAATCAAAAAGGAAAGATGAAGTTACGTTGGTGCGGAAAACATCACGTGACATGACATTACAGTTATTTCGAAAAATCCTACTATTTCCGGATTCCAAAATAGCGTTATTTCTTCGTTTCCGCTCCAATATTTTCTCACCGATTGATTTCATGTAAGAGTTGCATCAATAGACATCCCATGAAGTATAGTACCTAGCAACGTCTGTTTAATTGCAGCAACCAATTAGAACTTAGTTTACTGGAGGGTGGTCTACTGATTACGTCAGCCAAAAGGAAAAGTGGAATGTGAGTAACATGAGATATTTTTGAATATTAAATACATCGGTTTCGTTTATTGAGTTCTCAATGATATACATTATATCTTCACTCGACCAAAGGGTATCAGCAACTCGTTCAATAGAATTCTTTCCTATCATCATGACGCATGGTCGATCCATCATACACTATGTTGAAAACGAGTCCACCATTTATCATAAAACGGCTTCTATGGCGATCATCCAACACCCACATGTATTACAGATTCTCCACTGGCCGAAGAATTTTTGCTACTAATGGCAGCAGATCTGCAGTTTTTTTTCGCCAATTTTTCGTACTTTTTGCCACTTGTTGCCAAGCCTCGCCATGCCGTGGTTCCGCTTTCACACACTTTTCCAAGACAGCCTTCTGATTTGCCTAAACATGTAAAATTCTTGAAGTAGGAAAAGTTTAACATTTTCCTTTCTTAAAAAGCAAGTTTTAATTTTTACCTCGGTTCCATTCTGGACTTCAAATTTATAAAAATATGCCCATGCGTCACCCAAGTCAGGATCGATTTTGACTGTTCTATGAAACCATTCACGACTTTTCTTCAGCTTTCTCTCGCTCCAAAATAACCTGAAAAATATTTTCAAATCATCCATGAAATGCTCGAACTATACGCACAGAACTACAGATATTAAAACGGTGATTACTTTGAAACAGACAGTAGAACAAACGGATCATGTTCGCATCTTTTTAAAGCATCGACACTTTTCGTTTTTCTTTGTGGACGTGATTCAAGGAAAATATTTTCCGACCACAACAAGCCAGATGATGGACAGTCTTGTAAGGCTGAAAAAAAAACACTTTCACTTTCACTGTACCGATGTTTTAGCCACAAACACTGAAGAGGTTTGGCATACAACAGACAGCCACATACACTGAAGAGGCTTAGCATACAACAGAAATACCTTTGGCTAATAAAGCTTTGGCAAAATCTTTATGACCAGCACGAATTTCTATACGAACTGATTCCAACCTGTGAGGAGGTTGAATTAGTTACTCAACAGAAAACTCACTACAACTCGCTACAATTCGTCCAATCGAGATGCAAAACACAAAACTCACCACAATTCGTCGACTCGAGGATTCCTATGTCTTCCCTGTTCCATGACCGACCGTGCTTTCGTCAAATTTCCTACGCATAACACAAAAATAAGATTGATCATCGAGACAAACTTGCTGATTAAAATTTCACTGAGTAAAGATGATACGTCACCTTGTTTCTCTTCAAATCTTGCGAGTAAAATCCAAACGCGAACTGAACTTGGACACTTTTTCACCTGAAATAAAAAATTTCATATCCTCAGATGAGAATACTTAACAATTCTGAGGGCGTGAAAGAGAATGCATAGCTTACACCATTTCTATAAGCTTGCTGTGCTTCATATGAATCATTCTCTTCTTCGTGAAGTTGACCTTTCATCATCCACAACTAAATCGAAAACAAATGATAAATCCACAATTGCGCCCTATCAATCCAGCGCCCTAACAATCCAGCCGTCTAATACTTTTTTCCTTTCGTACATCTTATGTGAAAATACTTTCGAATCAAACCTTTGCAAAATCTTCATATTTCATCAAAGCTTCTTTAAGCATATCCTTCGCCTGAAAATAAAAACGAAGCGAAGCATAACATGGCGATCTGATCAACAAGATTAGACTAAAGCAACAATTCACGCGCGAACCTGTGTTAAATTGCCTAGCACCCATTCCAACCGAACAGACTTCATATAAACCTACGTGAAAAGAGTTCAAGATTTAACAGAATGATCATGGAAATATTTGCAAAACATGACAACATACATACATACCCGTGCAGTTGGCGCACTTTGTCTTGCTTTTGACAATAATTTCCTTGCTCTTTCGTCTTCGTTATTTTCCGACTCTAATTTGACGGCTGCCAACCAGATTTCTTCACTATTAGGGTTAGCTTGAAATGCTAAAGCTAAGATCGATCGAGCAGCCGGTATATCGTTCTAAAAGATAGCATGTTTGTTAATAGAATTCTGTTCCTATGACTACGACCAATCAAGGATAATTTTAGAACAATCAAACTTACAGCCATCCATTTGGACTTTGCACCCATCAACCATAACACTTCTGCTTTTGGGCAATGTTTAACAGCATTTTGCAGCAACGCTTCCAACGATTCCCTAGCAAACACACAAAATAACGAATCTCCAGACCAACGAACAGTTAAAAGGACAGACCAGAACCAGCTTACCTTGTACCGTGTGTTTTTTCGAAGTAGGCAGCTCGTAACCAGATGGATTTTTTGTTAGGGAACGTTTTAAGAGCATATGCGTATATAGCACGAGCACATTCATAAGCAACATGGGAAGCACACTAAAAAGAAAAAACTGACCAATCATATTATCAAGATGGATTACATAACCAATCAGATATTATCCTTCAGGAAAAACATGCGAATCACGTGACTTTCAAATGAAAATATTAACCGACCGATTCTGCGTCTTCAATCCAAGTATGTTTACGATCTTCGTCTTCAACTCCCACACCAATCACAGTTCGACTAGAAAAAATATGAACCAATTACAGTACGACTAAAAAAATGAACCAATCACAGTACGTCTGAAAAGTAAAACTTACATGATAGCTTGTGCAGTTAGCAGCGATCCAGCCTTGTCTGCTTCTTCTGCATCTACAACCCATAAGTCCCGGTTAATCTCCACGCCATTTGCCGCCAAAGATGATACCGCTAGATAAGAAATTATTGGTTAAAGCACGAACCTCCTTTTTCTGTTACCCAATAGAAAACTGTCGTCAAACCTCTTTCTATGATTTTATCAACCAATGGAACATTTCCATTTGCTTCTTCTAACTTAGCAGCAGTTATCCAGATTTGTCGGTCGGTAGGAATATTTTCACGAGCCTTGTTAAGCACACGCCGAGCGTTGTCGTATGTTTCCAAACGCGCGAGAGCTAACCAGAGCTACAAGAAGAACAGTCAGTCGAACAGTAATTTTAAGTTAGATTTTTTCAAAATGATATTGACAGATAAATAATTTCCCATACTTCTACACTTTGTGGACAACATTCCACTGCACGTGTTAAAAGTATTCGTGCATCTTCAGGTTCTTCCAATTCAACTGCTGCTTTCCACAATCGAACAGAGTTCGGAATATTCTCCAATGCTAAAACAATAGATGGTAGTCAGGTAGGAACTTTAATCAAACAGAAACCCTAACAATGCATAATGACCCTAACACAACATGACTTCATATAATGACATCACAATATCATGACAGACCTTTTCTGTATACACGTTTCTGAGCAGCAGTTTCTTCTTCTAAATCAGCAGCTTTGATCCACAACCTCACAGATTGAGGTAAATGTTTGATAGCTCTCGCCACAACAGCCTTCGATAAATCTGTAGGTTCTAACCTCACAGCTTCCAACCAAACATCTTCACTTTTAGGACAAGCCTCTGTTCCTCGAATGATCAAATTCCTCGCTTTCTGGAGATGACCAGTAACTTCTTCAAGTCGAGCAGCAGCAATCCAACCTGCACATAACAGAATCAACTTGATATGTAAGCTGGTCTGGTATGAATGAACATTTGATGAATGACCATGGTTGATTCCAATACAAACCTGGTGCATGTTTTTGATTAGTGGTGATGACAGACTTCAGAAGCAACCGTGCTTTTTTTATATCACCAATATCACCACTTGAACTGGGTGTCAAACTTTGCAAATCGGTCAAATAACCCTTTGGATCAACAACAGTCTGTCCAGATACTGAATCAGATGCTTGATCAAGTTTCACCCCAACCAATGACTTTCGAGCTTCACCAATCTTATTCAAGTCCAAATCTCCAGTACTTGGAGTGGAGAGGCCTGGGTAAGGAGTTTCAAAACCACCAAACTATAAAAACAATCATCCACACATAAAAATATCTCATTTGCCATCCCAAATCTCATGAGTGCCATCCCAAACCAAGCATATGAATTCTGATTCTGATGTGAGAATTCTGATGTGAGTAATGAAAAGGTGAAGACTCTGATTATCTCAATCACTCACATTCATTCATATGTGTTTTTAATTTTGTGCCTCCTTATCACTATGACAATCCACAGCCAAACAAAACCTTTTGTTTAAAAAAAAAGGAATCAATAACAGATACAATGTGAACAGAGCTTTACCTGATCCATAGGATTGATTGATGTGGATGTCTGTCCAGCAAGTAATGCAGATCGTATAACACTATCTGGTACAGGTGTGAACCTACAATTCAAAATGGCCACAATATAACTTATTTCATTAATATTCACAAAATAAAAAATTTCTAGAAAAACCATTTATTACTTTTCTTGTCTTGGATTTCGAATTTTTTTGTTTCTTGAATCACCAACATCAGGAAGCATGGCCCATTCATTAGCAGAAACTTCCCCCAATTTCCTCTGTAACAAAAACCATTGAAGAAAATTATTAAAGGAAACATTGAAGTCTCAGTATTGTTTATTGAAGATACAATGGGTTATGGGTCAAACCATACCTTCAAATCAGAAAATTGCTGTTGAATTTTTGGTCTTTCTTGACGATATTTTTCAACAGTCTCCTTGAATTTCTTTTCTCTAAAATGACCAAAAAAATGAACGAAACCATTTAGCAAATAATGCCAGTTGGGCTTCATTTAACTCTGCCCGAACAAAATTTTCAGTTAGGGAAAACCTTCTTTCTTTTCTTCTTCCATCCATTCTTCTTTCAATATCATCATAAACTTCATCAGCTTCTTCGTCATCTTTTTCATAGGGACCACTTGTAAACAAACTTCCACCATAACCAGCAAACTGAAAGGAAAGGAATTTCAGTAGTAAAGTGTTGAGAAGAAACATTTCAACAATTTTAAAAAGAATTGTATTTTGGTCGTCATGGTGATGTATTTTTTCCCCCGTTGTTTACTTTATTTTGATTCTTTTCAAAAAGTGTAAATAAAGAATTAAATCAATTATACGAAAAATTAATTTTAAAATCCTGTTCTTCATTATCATCCTTATTAACAATTTTTTTCTGTGTTGGACAAATTTCCATGATATTTTTTGCTATATTTTTTAGGGTATAACACTTATAATAATACTCTCGTTTTGCTATATGTTCTTTTAGTTGAACATTCATATTAAAATTGAAAAACTGGGTAGTCTAAAAACCACCTCCTGCATGAGCAATCAATTCCTCACCTTGAGATATTTGGACAAGTGACAGCGGGAACATGACACAAGCATGACATGACAAGTAAATTGAAATTAATTGAAATTACTTTTGTTTTCATTTTCAAACCTACATACTTCATCATAATTAGTTTCATTCAAATCTTCATTATCATCATCATCTTGCTTCCTTTGCTTCATTTGCTGGTTGATTATGGCCTGTTGTGATTCATCTCTAAGATATCAACGATTTAACACATCCTTGTTATTATTTCATTAATGCTTTTCATAAAATGCACAAAAAATTACCGTTTACTGATGAACTGAAAATCAATCTATTAACAACAATTTTACGAAAAGAAGAAAATGGTAACTTACGGAATATCTGTGGCATCTCGAGCAGGACCAATATCAGAACGAGTTGTAAAACCAGTTGCTCTGGAAACAAATTATCAATAATTAGATACTTCAGTGAATACTTCATTAACACAATTGCCCAAAATTTTATATACCGTGCAGAGAACTAAAGGATCAGAAGGAATAAATTCTGCAAAATTTCATCAAATCTTGAATTGTAAAGTATGGCAACATAACAATTATACACTAATTAATGTTTTCACAAATATTTATTGTTATTATAAACAGTTCATCAATTTCACTATTGAAATGTAACACTAAAGAAAATGATGTGACCAGCATACCCTCGTCCGAGACCAGCTACATATCCTAATGGAGCAGGTTTTCCTATAAAATTCTTCTTCCTGTTCAACATATCCATTTTAAATTTCAACTGGTTTCTAAAATTCAAAAATGTAACTTGTATACCTGTACCTTTTTTTAATTTCACATCATGTAACATACTAAATTTAATAACAGCAACCAATGCGAGGCAGAAGTAAAACTGTTGATCGCAAGTGCATGCACAACAAGTTCTATTGTTTTCGTGTCTGATGCGCAACAGTGGATTATACTAATTTATTCTGTTAAAGAATAACAAAACTGTGGAATTTTTTCTGTAACCTGTTGCGGGGCTTAAGTTTGAGAATTAGAGTTCCCGGAAACGTTAGCAATAGCAGAGTTATAAGTGCTAAGGCTACCGGTGACAGTACAAACAAGGAATAAGCAATAACACAACACAACAAAGAGAGACAGGCACAGCACAAGCACAAAAATGATTCTGGTGATGTCTGGTGAGTTGGGCTACTACCTGTTTTTTTAGTTTCGCACAACTCAGATTTATGAAGTGGACCTGATTTAGAGTAAATTGACAATTGTTAAATGACTTGATAGGCCTGTATTTAACAGAATGGTTCCATGACTTGTGTGGTCTCTGTGTGGTCAGGAACTGATGTAGGTGTATATAGAGTAGTTTTTTGATAACTTTTGTTTTAAAGGAGGAAGATAGTCTGATTTATTACCCTTCTTGTGGAATGGAAGAACCATTGAAGTTTTTAGACGTTCTGGAATGATGCCAGTTGTAAAGCATAGGTTAATAATTTCTGTTAAAGGAGCTTTCAGACTAAATGATAGACCAAAGATTTAGTGGAATACTGGAAGGGCCATTTGCTTTGTGGAAATCTGGTGACGGACTGGTGGCCTTGTGGTAGAGTGCTCGCCTTTGGTGTGGGAGGTCAGGGTTCAAATCCTGGCTGAGTCATGCCAGCGACTATAACAGCTGATATAACATGACTTTTCTGGAGCAACTTTACTCCCATGATGGTTGTTCTGTGACATATTGGTTGGGTGTTATTTATATAAAGGTATGCATGGAATAAATAAATAAGGCAAAACAATACACCAGTTCATAGTTTCAGATTTCAGCACACATTCATTATAATATATGTATAATGGCTATAGAAATGAGAAGAAAAAATGAGCAAGTTAACAATTAGAAGAGTTTGATCAGAAGAAAAAGCGAAGAAAAAAAATTATTTCCTGAAATGTTGACGAACCATCTAGTAGCTGGTTCCCTCCGAAGTTTCCCTTAGGATAGCTGGAACTCGGAACAGTTTTATCAGGTAAAGCGAATGATTATTGTGACATGATATTGTTATGATCTTTACCGAAGAAAGCATCGTCTTAACTCGAACTAATATCTCATTTTTGCCAGAATTCGATTTAACGGGAGATTCGCTTAACTCGAGCTGATATAACATGACTTTTCTGGAGCAACTTTACTCCCATGATGGTTGTTCTGTGACATATTGGTTGGGTGTTATTTATATAAAGGTATGCATGGAATAAATAAATAAGGCAAAACAATACACCAGTTCATAGTTTCAGATTTCAGCACACATTCATTATAATATATGTATAATGGCTATAGAAATGAGAAGAAAAAATGAGCAAGTTAACAATTAGAAGAGTTTGATCAGAAGAAAAAGCGAAGAAAAAAAATTATTTCCTGAAATGTTGAATATTTTGCTTTAGCTGGTTTTCCACTAGGCAGAATATTTTGTTTTTTAATAAACTCCGCCAGAGGGGTCTGCGAAAAAGTCAGATCAAGTTCAACTTTTGCGCTGAATATTTAGTCTAGTGGAAAACTGGCTTTAGATCTTTTTATATGTTAGCTATGGGAAATAAGTGTATATATCTCTTCAAAAAGAGAACATGTAGTATTACTTCAAGTCGGAAAATCATATGACTTAGCTTTTAGCCAATCAAATTGATGTATTCTTGGGGAAAAACAAACAGCATGATCAAACATTCGAAAACATTTTTTTATGCAATTCGTGGAAAATAAATTGAGGTTCTGTTCTGTTTGGCGTCATGCAGACTTTAAGAATTCAAAAACTTCTACTTACGGTAATTTCTTCTATTTTACTTCCCAATTTGCATGCTTAATAAGAGTTTAATAACAATGAAAATTTAAAGTGAGCCAACAAAGCATTCAGTAGCGAACTTAAAAAGTTATACAAAATGAATTCATTGGATAAAGTGACACTAAGAACGATATACAATGCTGGAATATTGCCATCAGTTCTCTATGGCATACTCATTTGGGGAAATTGTGCTGACCATTTAATCAATGATATTGAAAAAAATCATATAAAAGCTACCCGTTTTATTGAGCGTGTCAGTAAATTAATACCCGACTCTGAAGTCCTTACTGTTTCAAACTGGAAACCGCTGAATTTTTACTATAAGAAACATCTGTAAAACGTGTAAAACATATAAAATATACAATGGATTGTCATCACCTCTTCTTAAAAGATTAGTAGTAAAGTCGACGGTTTCAAGAAGAACCAGAAAGAAACTAAAAATTGATAAGCCACTTTTTTGTTACATTGGGTACAAAAGATTGTTCTCCTACAGAGCTGCTACATTATGGAACAATATTCCATGTAATATAAGAGAGAAAAACTCTTTAGAAAGCTTCAAGAATCTAAAGTCTTGTCCCAAATTAACTTTGGTTCTAACTCAGCTGCAAGAGCTCAAGATCCAGAAAATTATTTATATTATTGAATCATAGTAATTTTAATTTTAACAAATGTAAGGTCTTTTTTTCAAATCCCATTTCACTTAATTTTTCAAATCGGTCCAATTGCCTTTTACCAATTCTTTTGTATTAGTTCAATTTCTTAATGTTAATCAGCTTAAATGAATGGTCCAATCTTCATTATACCACAAATCTGCTGACTTCTGAAATTTATTTAAACTTTTAATTAAATTATTTTTGTATATAATTCTTTTATAATTTCCACGAGTTTACTCTCTTTTTAACCACTATTTAGCAAACGATTTTATTAATTTTATTTTTTCTATGTTATTCTGTTTTTCACCACAGTGAAATTGCAATTTCCATTACATTAATTTCTTAAGCGGTGCTAATTTACAAATTTGAATTTTAAATTACAATCTTCATTACTTCTGTGGGGCGGTTCAATTCACTGGTATGTTTGTAACATGTATTCAAGAAGATCAAACTAAAAATCAAAAGTACAATATTAAAGAAACTATATATTTTGATATATAATCTTCATCTTGCACCACAACTTCTTTTTACTTAATTTATTTTTAGTAGGTCCACATCAGTGTTTTTATCACTGCAAGTTGTATATATGACCTTTACCAAATAAATCAATAATAATAATAATAATTCCCAAACTGTGTGAACTCGTAAAAAGGGGGGAACGAGAGAGAGGGTAGTTCTTTTGTGACCACAGCACGTACCCAAGTTATTTGTCTCGTCTAACCATCGTTGTCATGTCATTTGGAATATCTAGAACTTTTGATCGCAAAACAAAATAAAAATTCAACATAATATTGTTAACAAATCAAGGGATCTGGCTGCTCATAATTGCCCTCAAAATGCCCCGGCGCTTTTGCATCATAAGCGTGGAACGCTTGTAAAACTGATGAAGTCAGCACTTTCATTTATTTTTCTATCCACCATTATTAGCTTAGCGCGTGACTCGAACCTTCCAATCCAACAAGCAGTTTCGTTCTTCCTTCGCATTGCTTTTGATAATGATAATGGAACTATCAGATTCTCCTTCCATGGTTAGTTACTGTGTTACATATATCTAGTGGTGAAATTGTTTGATGAAAAACATCAAAATGCATAATGGCTGCAGGATCCCCGAAATCGTGTTGTTGCAGAAAAATTATTTTTCTTCTAGGATTCTATTTCTCTAGGATTCTAAGATTCTATTTCTTCAACTTAAAGTGCTCAAAGTCACCCCCGATGACCAGTACTTTTTTTCATAAAACTTGTTAATTTCTTTTATTTTACTTCCCAATTTACATGCTGAATAAGAGTTTCACAACAATGAAAATTTGATGTGTGAGGTATTACAGTGGAATCTGTCTAAAGCGGACACGGTATAAAGCGGACATCTGTTTAAAGTGGACGGATACTCGTGGAACAGAATGATTTACGGTCAAATTCTCATAAAAAAATCTCTATAAAGCGGACAGTTATAAAGCGGACAGTACTAAAGCGGACACTTTTTGCACCAAATGAAGGTTTCCCCTAAAAAAATCTCGGCATAAAGCGGACACAAAGTAACACAATATATCTTTCATCAATTTGTACATTTTTCAACTTTTTTGTTTATAATTTCAAGTATTTTTTTAATGTTTTTTTCACTCCAATCAACGGCTTTCTCAGGCCCAATGAGTTCGTATAAGACTGGTATTTCCAGACCATACCCAGCCCCTCTGTTTTATAGCCTGAGAACGAATACACGAGATAAAAGTACAGTTTTTGGTAAAATTGGACCATAAAAATCGGTTTTAGGAAAACTCTCTATAAAGTGGACATCTAAAGCGGACACTTTCTTTCGCACCAATGGTGTCCGCTTTAGACAGATTCCACTGTATTATGTTTCCCAAACTGAACTCGTGTATTTCTTATTTTCTTTCCTTATATTCATACTTTTATTACATTATGATGGTTTCTCTCTTTTGAGGCTGATCTGCTCATTTTTTTATCTGCTAACTTGGACACTTTTTAAATTCCCCTTGAGAATCAGATTTAATGGGAGTCTATTGTACTACAAAACTTGTATTTGATTCTTGTGCATTTTTAAAAAGATAGTATTTAAGTGCTTGTGCTTATGGTTTCTATTCAAATTCATTGGTTCAAAATTGAGTGCAAACAGCAATATGTAGTAGAGTTATGTTTTTCAGTGAAACTTGTTAATTGAAGGGAGGAATAATTGGTTATACTGTGAAATCATTGTTGAATATACTTGAATTTTGGTTTAAATACTGGAAAATATACTGATATATACTGGTAAAGTAATCCCTTACTTTGGTTTCAATGAGTGCCCACCCTCCTGAATAAGTGCTTTGAGATGTCAGGACAACTCCCCCCTGGAAAATTGATGAATTTGGACGAATGAAATGGGGGGAGGGATTTTCCTACCAAAGTGGGGGTTGGGGGGAATTATCCAGAGTTAATGCTGCAGGGGCAGTATATATAATGGTTAAAAATTTCTCTATCACCATCAAAATTTTCTTTCTCAAACTGATATGTGCAATTGGCATCATCAAGAGAACAAGTGTAATTGATGAATTCTGCAATGGTCTCATCTGAGTAGCATCTGTCAGTTGCTAATTGTTTAGCACACTTGTTAATATATGGCTGACGGTAAAAGAAGTAAACAAACACAACAATCACATGATTCATGTTGTAGCCTCTTTAGGATAGTTTTTGAAGGTAATTGGATGTAATAACCCACAGGTTTTGGGTTGAAACATTTTCTTGATCTGTTTGAACTTGTTTATGTTTAGAATATTGATTTGTTTTGACTTGCTCATACTTGTCGCATTTAAATCCACTTGTTTGCGGTTGCTCTTGAATTTGAAAAACTGTCCATATCTGCATGAAATCCATCATCTTTGTCCCATAAATCATCATCAAAAGCCTCAAGAGTGGCTTCCAAATCTTCACCTTCATAGAAATCTTCCTTACCGGCCATCTTGAAAGTGTCTATCTTCAGTTGAGCTGTATATAGTTTTGTTAGCTTGTTAAGAAATTGACAAGAACAATTGAAAAGCAATAATAAACAGCCTGCCGATTTACGAGTTACCAGAGTGTTATGGTTAGGGTTAGGGTTAGGGAAAGTTTATTGCCAATACTTTTTTTTTTTAAATGCATGAGGAAATGTTTGAGGATAAACGAACTGACAGCTGCTAGACATGTGGCTTCTGTAGCCCAAATGGGAGCTTTAAATGTTATAGGACCTCCAACGTAGGACCCTCATTGATGATAAGATTGTTGAGCCATTGGAAAAGAGTGTGTCACATTGTTTAACCATTTGGATTTAGATTTCACATTATGTGATATCATTATCAAGCCCCTTGAGCTATTGTTTTAGAAACTTCTTTTATCAGGTAAATTAAACTGCGCAAACTAAAAATCCCAAAAAATGCATGAAAATACACAGAAAGCGCTGAAGCCTTTATGAATAAGTGTTAAATTTAATTGACGCCTCACCAAATCAACAAAACACTGTTAGAAGTGTATAAAGAGTATCTTGATTACCTACGAAGATACATTGTCAGTTAGTTCATTTTGTTCAAATCGCGTATACGCGAGGTGTTTGGAATGCAAAGCGCTCGTCGACTGGACAAAAAAATAGCCTCTATATAAGTACGAACAACTAAAAACCAGTCTAAAAGAATTAGACTTTGATTATTTATCCGTAGCGGTAGTACTCAATGTTCCTCGATACAGAGCTTAGGGTTCTAGGCTAAGCATTCAACAAAGTGACCTTTCACCACGTGTGTATCTAACTGTGTATCTGGTGGAACTTTTGGATATTTCTGGAATTTAGTAAGTTTCTATCGTTTCTACTTATCTATTATTCTTTTTTATGAAAATGTTAATTCAGAAAAAATACGCAGTATTACCTAACCTAATCAACATTACTCAACACACTCCTTCCAGCACTGTATGATTTTGTTATACATATATATTTATATTTATAATAAATATTGGCATGTTATACTTAGTTCAACTGTGTTTTACTCTGATCTTCATTTCTCTGTGTTGAATTTTATTTTATTACTTGTGCATGGTATCGAAAGTAATACAGGTCCAACTTTTTCAAAAGTAGTTCAAGGATCCTTTCATCCAAGGTGCGCCTTGATGAAAATTTGGAATCGCCAGCGATTCCAAATTTGGTGAGACAGCAGGCTTTCAATGCACTGATAATTATTTTCTTGCCATATGCTTCAGTGCTATTAAGAAAGTATCTAAATGGAAATCATGGGACTTAGACTATATTTTAAATCAAGGTGACACATTGTTTAAGATATTGAAAGCTACAGGACCTCTAGCAGTTGATGAAATGCCTCGTAACATAATGATCGAAAGTCAGCTAATTCAAATTTATTTTCTTGGGATGCAAAATAGTCTTTTTTCCAATGATACTGATCTGTTTGAAAACCATAAATGTCTCACACTCAATGAGATTGGCCATTAAGCGAGGTGAGGTGACTCTCACGACTGTTAAAGAATATATTGACACATACTTGAACCCAAAGAAGCGAAATATTCTTGATCCTGCAAAAGAAAATTTTGAAAACATTCCATGTATTTCAAAATTTTTAGAGCAAATGCAAGTATCCAAAACAGATTACTATGATGCACTTAGCATTTCCTGCGACTCAGACTTTCAAATCCATTTAAAACGACCACCAGATTCCTGTTTTGTAAACAATTATTTTAGTGAAGGATTGCAAGCTTGGAAGGCTAACATTGATATTCAACCAGTTTTCAATCATTTCAAGGCCGTAACTTATATGTGTGCTTATTTTTCTAAAGCAGATGAAACCTCACAGGCTATGAAACAAGCTGCAAAAGAGGCTGTTAGTTCTAATAAAAACAATTTGGAGCAAATGAAAGCTATAGCTCGGGCATATACTACAAAACGAGAATGTTCTGTTTAGGAAGCTATTTACTTAATTATGCCAGAGTTATGGCTTAGGAAAACTTTTCCAGGTGTAATTTTTGCTAATAACAATCTACCTGAAAAACGTTATAGAATATGTAGAAGCAAAGAGGAAATAGATGAGTTGCCTGAAGACTGCACAGAAATATTTCAGCGAAACATGATTGATCGTTATATAGACAGGCCAAATCAATTCTTTCAAAATGGCAAATTTAGAATTCTGGAACACATTTGTTTTGCCCAATTTTTGTCCCATTACTATCTCACCAAGAAAATGTTTCATGGAACTGAAAATGATTTTCAGCCTGTTGTCCTCAATGATGAATTGATGGAATCAAATCATGCAGATTGTGGCTATCCCAAAATGATCCCTCTGATGTCTTCTAAAGAAAACCTACAATGCAGAAACGTTAAAACGGTTTTGCATTATCATGTGCCAAACAAAATAAATATCCAGAGGAATATGCCCATCATTTGCTCTTTATGTTTTTTTCCTTCCGCAACGAAGATGCATTAAAATCTTGCTAAATGCTAAATGTTTAGTATGAAGGAAATTATCGTACACTTACTGAATCAAAAAGGACGCTGATTTCTCCCTTCTGTGTCCCTTCAAATGGAAATGCTGTAAGTTCGATTAGGCTTATAAAGTAAGACTTGTTAATAAAAATCAAAAGCTATCCGATAGAGATTTGTTGTATCAGGCTATTTCTTTGCCTCCGATTTATAAGTAAACACCAGATAGGTATTCTAATCCCTTTTTGGTTCTCTTCTCCGAGCGATTTGTAAATATGCACAGCATTTTCTTGTTTGGTTTGTTTTGAAAGTTTTTAAAAAAATGTTTTATAGGTGATTAAAATAAATTGTTTTTGCCTCTACCAAACTTTTATATAAAATGAACTCTTTTTTATGTGTAGAACAGCAATTTGGTCTTTCTGTGATTCTATTAAATATAGCTTGAGCTGAAATTGCAAAATGATAACAGTTTTCATTTTAGACAAAATACAGTAGAACAGTTATGTGACATTTCTGCATGAAGCGTCTTTCAAAAGATGGAACATCTATTTTCTGATGGCAGTGTGAGTATTTTTGCCAAACTTCAACCTGTTTTTGTTTATTTGTTTGTTGTTGTTGTTGTTTTTACATTATCTGCAATCCATGAGTTCATTATTATTACAGACATAACTACATTATACAATAAAAGTCTGTATTTTGTGAGTTCAAGGAAATGGATTAATATGGCAGCTTCATTTTATTTATCTCTACTTCATGGTTAATGTGATTTTATTTCTCTAAACCTTGTTATTTTCTGAGTTTCCTCAAACTTGTTGTTGTTGTCTATGAGAATGTGATGCTGCTTGGCATACTAGTTTATGCAGAGATGTGCTGGTCGATGGCAGTTTAGGAAAGGGTTGGCCTTGGAAGTCTGTGGAAGTCTGTGTTATGAACCTCTTGTAATAAACTGTTGAAATACGACAATTAAAGGAAAACTACACACAGCATTTCAATTTGATATTTTGTGTGTGTTTGAAGCTGATAATAACCAATCATAACAGTATGGTAGTTTTGTTGAATATTTCTCTCAAGTTATCTAGTCATGTAGAGATTTGTGCATGCATGTATAGACAAACTATTTTATTGATTATGGCTACGAGTTAGTGGCAACTTTTTTTTATATAATCAATTAATAATTTTACCCAGGGTAGCTTTGTCTGTTCTAATAGATACAGTATTTGAAGCCCTCATTTGCGCAGGAACCACAAATCAATCGCTTAATCTGCTTCAACCGCTTAACTAGACTACCCCACTTCAGCTTCCACCAACGCGAAACCTCTTACATTAGCCGAAGTCACAGATTACTTCAGATTAGTTAAGGTTCTTCATAGGGCTTTTTTTCGATTTTGTCCAAAATAGTATTCAGTGGCATTAATTCCATGTTAAAAGGGGACCTCCATTCAAAGAAGGCGTCAATGAAATAATTTGAGAAAAAAGGAAGCATTCATTCAAGAAAGGAGTTTTCTCTAGGGCATTTATTCAAAGCAATATGGAAAATCCAATGACGTGCTAATGTATCTAGCATTCTATGACCACAGAGTTATGGTCGTGCTTGCACATTAACCACACAGAAATTTTACACCACACAACTGCTTTCAACTATGATTATGAATCTGAGCTTGTGTTTATGAATAAATGGTGGTATTGTTCAAACCATTTCAGTGAAAATGTTAAACTTTCGGATATTTCAGTTGCCTTTTTTATAATGTTACAATATTTTCTTTATGTTTTAGCTGTCATTTACTGACCAAGAGGTGGAGTGTGTCCCTCCATGGCTTTCTAAAAAATATGGAAACGAAACTACACGAATTGATTTAAGTTACAACAGGTTAAGGTAAGTCCGAACACAGTGCTGTTATCATGCCACGTCTGCACAATTCATTTCAAAACACAGCTGGCATAATGAACGATGTTGGGTGAGTAATAAGGCCACACTGTTGTTATAGATGAAAGTGTTGTTATTTCTATCTTTCAGAAGTATCAAAGGGCTGGCCGGATTCACCAAGTTACGCGAAGTGGTTTTAGATAACAACCAACTGACAGAAGATGTTGAAATCCCAATATTAGAAACTTTGGAAAGTCTGACCATCAATAAAAACAATGTAATCTTTTCAGATGATTTGTAGTTATTTATCTTCATATACTAATACGCAATCTGGCTTTTTTCTTACTTAACTTTTAAAGAAAGAACGTTTGGTAAAATTTCTCGGGAAGTTCGTCAATGGATGTTTGTTTTTTCCGTATTAGTATAGGGAGAATCTCACATTAGGAGAATCACTAGCTCCATCTTATGGGTTTTTATTACTTCATGGAGTGTTGTACCTTAAGGAAGACATCATAAAGCCGCCCGGATGAGAAGGCAATGCAATGTTTTTGCGTTTGAAAGTTCATCAAATTTTCTCAACGTTCATTTCTTTAAACGAGAAATGAAGACACTGTGTGTAACATTTTTTGTTTTTGTTTTTATTTTTTTATTCAACGCTTTAAGTTCAGTAATAAAGAGTAACAACCTTGATAGGTATCAGTAACTATTCTAACCGATAGTCGATGTAGACCTGTTATGTGTTCGTCTATTTTTTAAATGTGTTTGAACGTAGATTTTTCGTATCAGTTAGTTTTGACTACTATTCCGAAATGTGTAGCTAGCAGTTTATTTGGTATTTCATTGTAGTGTGTGGATTGTTATTATTAAGGCTTGCCTTTAGGGAAACGAAGGTAGCAAGATCATTATTATATTGTTTTGACAGTATTTGATTGATATTTTTTTGTTTTAGATTAGAAAATTGAGTAGTATAGATGAATGTAATACAAGAAGGGATACATGGTTTTTGTATCATGATGCACGAGTGGAGTTTTGGATTTTAACATTTCCACAATTCATAGCAGAATAAAGATTTGAAAGATAAAAGCATAGCAGAATAAAGATTTGAAAGATAAAATAGTCTGAGAAGGTATTGTTTTTGTTAGCTTTAGTTAATAGGGAAATGTGAAGGTATTTTCATATATTTCAGAAGTTTAATCGTGGTTAGGTAGGAGTATACGTTGTATTATCTCTTTTCTATATCTCTGAACATTGGAATTTTAGCTTTTAGTTTAACAGTACAACTTTAGAAATCTCTAAATAGGCCAGATAGCACTGAAAAATAGGGATAATAGCATTCTTTGAATGATCGATCCAAAATATTTATACAACAATTTTGTGTTAAATATGATATAATTCCAACATGGAGAAACACAACAATTTTTGTAAATACACAGACTTATCATTGCAGTATTGCGTGTAAAAACAATTTATGGAGAAAAACTGTAAAATGTTTTTACACACCACACTAGTTTCTATTTATTACCAGTTAAGGGAAACCATTATTTTGAACAACTTTTTTAGATCAAACAATTGGACAATTTTTTGACGAAAATAACATCAAGCTTTCCAAACTTAACTTATTTATCTATGCTTGGAAATGAGGCTTGTCCACACCAACTAAGTAGTTATGAAAATGATGAACAAGATTATAAAAGATACAGGTAAGATGTTGTGATGGACGATCTTATCTTCAACATATGTTTGAAACCTGTAACTTAAACCTCTTCACTCCTCACCTAGACTTTATACCATCTATTGTATACCAAGGCTAAAATTTCTGGACTCAACACCAGTTAGTTCTGCAGAACGGAAAGAAGCGTTAAGAAGTGGAGCCTACAATAAGTTGGTGACTTCAGATACTGCTCATAATGTAAGTAATCCAATAAGGTGTATATACTGATACTGTGGTATGGCTTTAAGACCAAGTCAGACCCGTAGATACTGTGGTATGGCTTTAAGACCAAGTCCGTCCCCCCAGCAAAGGTACCTGGCAGGACCATTATTTTACCTCATAATTATTATGCATCAAATTTTGCAGAAACATTCTCAGCAGGATTACATGATTATTGATGAAAAATTTGTGTATAGGAATATTAGAGTCTTTCAGTTGGTCTATGAAACATTGTATCTTTTTCTTTTCTGACATTTCTCTAATGTTTTAAATGTTTTCCAAGGTTAACTGGTTTATTCAAGGTAAACGTATACGTATATACTTGGATTAGGTTCAATGAAAAGATGATTGTTTCTTCAATACTCAGAGTTTCATGCTTTGAGCAATCTTCAGTTTTACCGAAAACATTCAAATTTTATCTTTTGTTGCCGTTTATACTTCTTCGCTTTAGACCGTCATAAAATATATTACTGTTTCACAACATTCCAAGCTTCAAATATTTAGCTGTATAACTGTTGAAAAGTTACATAAAAATAAAAAGAAACTTGCTTTTACTGACATACGTGAATATCTCAAGAATATTGGTCTTAATAATAGACTATCTATGAATGATAACCTCTGTCCATATAACAGTTTTCTCTGGGGGAAATGCAAAAAACATAATACAGTTGATAGATTGATTTTGGACTTTCAATTGGATTGTCAACATTGTGGTTGAAGAAAATGAAAATATTATAAACATCCATAATGATAATTACAAGAACAATACCTCTATTAACATAAATGGATCCCTAACATCGGACCAGGACCTAATTTCAAATCATTTTAACACTTTTTTACCTCAATTGCCAGCCAAATACGTAAAACCATTCCTCCATCACCTAGGATTCATTATCACTAATAATGAAGTCATAAAGATCATGAATTTTTAAATCTTAAAAATCAACAGGGTCAATATAAATCCTAATAAGATTTATAAATTGCTGGTAGTTTATCTACCTAAAATTATTTCTGATATATTTAATTATTTATTTATTTGATATATATATTTAATTTGTCATTTGAAACAGGAACCTTTCTGTCATCACTTTCACGCTTGTTAGGGTTTCACGCTTGTAGTCAAATATAAACGAAGAAGACTGACTAGCTGTAAATAACTACTTCTGGTGTGTGTGGCCACTATTCAATCTAGTAGTTAATGCTTCTATAGTACCTTAAACTGTATCTTATTTACTGAAAAAAATCTCCAAAAAAATCCTCAAAAAAAATCCTCAAAAAAAATCAGATCAACTTTGATCTACATAATATGCTAACTTGGTTACATGCTAATAAAATTGCCCTTAATACAACAAAAACTGAAGTTGTTTTATTTCACAATCCTAAGAAACCAAGGAACTACAATTTTGAGCTATGCTTGAATAATCATTCCCTTAAATTCTCAACTCATGTTAAATATCTTGGTGTATATCTTGATGAGTTCCTTACATGGATAATTCATCTCAACCATATCTGTGTTAAACTAAGAAAAGCTAATGGTATCATCGCAAAACTTACACACTACTTGCCAACTGACTGCATAAATCTTATTTTGCTCTTTTTAATTCCCATATGACATATACTGCATCTGTATGTGGCAAAACCACCAGAATCTCTTCTAGAATATCAAGACTTCAAAAAAAGGCGATAGGACTTCTTTCTTTTTCTCACTTTCATGCACATACGAAACCTTTCTTCAAAGCTTCCAAGATTCTTACTTTTCCATCTTTAGTTCTGGTCTACAATTGTCTCAACCTCGATCTATCTACTCTTCCAAGCACTCACTCCAACAGGAGTCATAAAAGTAAACTTTTGAGCAGACCACTTGTTAGACCCTAACCCTAACAGACCACTTGTCAGGATATCATCCGCTACCAATCTATATCTTTAGCTACTGAATTTTTAATGAGTCGTTTCTGAACTTGTATTTTGTAACTATCTTGATTTTTTTAAATTTTTTTTTACTTGTTTGCTTGGCTTAATGATTTACTGATCGGCTGATTTGCATAGCTATGTTGTTGTTATCCTTCTTCTTGTAATGAACTATGCCTGTAGTTATTCCACAGGTGGCCACCTCCTCAGACTAGTTTTTTTTACTAAATCAGGTGGTCTCCTGTTAGGGTGGTCTCCATGGTGACCTAATTGCGCTAACTTTAGTATTTAATACACACATTGTAAGTATGTTTTGTGCATTATGGCGAGTACAATATATTGAAATAAATATATTGAAATAAATAAATGGAAATAAATAAATGGAAATAAAATAAATGGAAATAAAAAAAATGGAAATAAATAAACACCTTCTTCGAACATCGCTACTATTAAGTTGTGATATTTTATAATAGTTCATTTAGAAAATATTACATTAAATATTGAGGGTCTAACTCTGATATGAAACCCTTCGTGTCTGGTCTCACTTAAAACACCTTAGAATTCTTTCAGTACAGTTTGCAGTAGGACATATTCTCATATTTCTACGGTTTGAAGGGGACGCAAGTCTGATGAGACAAGGGAACCAATGTTTTTTGTCCGTTGTAGTTTCAAAACATTGACGACCATGTTGAGAGTGTTTCTGAAACTTTTGGTGCATAATACTTATGAGGTAAAATAAAGGTCCCGACAGGTGCTGCAGGGGGTCTGACTTGCTCTTAGAACTCTTAGAACTTACAACTTACAACGTTTTTACAATGATAATTATGGGGTAAAATTTGACCCCCAGTTTAGGGTATATTTGGGTCCGTAGGGCCCAAAGGAACCGACAATAAGTTGGCTGACAACATTTTTCTTAAACCTCATCCAGCAGAGTCGTCATCTGACAGTATTAAAATTTTAATAAAAATGGGGTCGAAATTTTGTTCCTGGTTCTTAGACTAAAAGAAATACCATTTTATCCGCTCGGAATTTTCCGCTTTGTGTAAACAAGCCTTTAGTGGGCATTGTCGATTTATACCACTCATTAACATATGTTTGTTTATTTCAGAATTCGAATGACGATCGAGAAAAAGAGGTGAAAAACCAATCAGATGACTTCTATACTCCTCTCCCGTCATCCAGTTCGCGTGAAGGGAATCACCGTAGTTCATTCGGCAAATGCCGTTATGTTTATTATGGTAAACATTCGGAAGGGAATCGGTTTATCGCGAATAATGATCTTTAAGGAAAGTTTTTGATCATTTAGCAAGAAATTTTTAATTCTTTTGTAAAATTAGGAAATTATTTCGAATTTCATCAGATCGGGAATATTAATCTTGTGTTTTTTGTAAATAAATCATTTTTATACTTCCAACTAAACTTGCACTTGTTGCTATTTTGTCAACTAGATTTCTGAACAAAGAATATACTTTGAACCAATGAGAAGTGTCGAAAATTCGAGTGTTTTTTGTTGATATTTTTAATACATGTTTATTATACTATATAACCTTATTTTTATTTTCTGTTATTTAAAAATCTTTTATACAAACTGGAATTTTCTTTTCGTTGAAATATTTTAATGAATAACTTTCCCATTGTACGAGTTTTGATGACAATGAAAAAAAATATCAATGGCGACATCTTCGATCACCCAGACTTTTCAACTATGTTCAGACTTACCACATTTGCTGGATTTTTCTGTCATGGCGAACATGCGTGGTCACACACACCTCAGCAAACCTTCGTTAACCTGATAAGAACTACAGTTGCCGCTCGATAAGTGGAACTTTCAAGGGACCGAAAAATATGGTTCCACTTAGCGAATGTTCCACTTATCCGAAGTTTTTTCAAAAAAAAAATAATTTCGTCAAAAAAATGCAGTTCTGGGAAAACAATTTAGAAGCCCTAAAAATACAGGTTCAAAAGGTTCCAGAAGGGGTAAAATAAGACACAGCGAGTTCAATTTATGAGAGTTACTTTTATATAGTCACTTAGAACGAAACTTTACAACTTTTTAGTCTCTGTAGAAAAAATCGTGAATGGACGCTTGTTTTAAGTGACTTGTCAGGGTTTTTTCGACCAGCCTGGACACATTCACGATCGATGAACGTATTCCATCTTCCACAAATAGGCTTAAGTCTAAAAGTGTTTCGATTGCGTTTCTTACGTCAGTGCAACTAGGCTTTTGCAAGCATTCATCGTCTTTGCTTTCGTCTTCCATCTCATCATCATCAACCACAATGCTAGCCGTGCTATCTCGTAGACTATCGATTATTTCATCTACAGATAGCACGGGCTCAGTGGCAGCTACAGAATCATCTAAACATACAAAATATTCAGGAGAAAAGTTGCTAGGGGTTACATACTCTTGCCGAGTCTCCAATTCTTTCAAGTTGCCCCTTATTTATTTTTATTTCATGAATATTCATACAGGATAGGGACATCAGTTTTCATGCACAAAATATACAATAAAATCTGCTATCACTGTCCGTCCTGTTTTTATATTACAATCCAAAAAATTAATAAAAATCAAAATGAAATATATTTACAAAATTAAATCTTAAAATCAGACGGAGAGAGGCTATAGGACACAAAATTAAAAAAAAAAAAAATGAGAAAGTGCTAAAAACTTTATGGCAAGCCTAAAACTCAAGTAAACGACCCAGGTAAAATTAAAAATGATGCAGAGACCAGTAAATATCTGACATAGCCAATAAGAAAATAAGATTATGAAAAATGTGATACAAGAGCTTTCTTAAATTCATTCAAAGTGTCCATGTTCCTGATATCAGTTGGTAAAGAATTGTATAAACTACCACCAGCAAAGTAGAAACCACGCCTGGCGGCTTCTAATTTCACCCGTGGCAGTCTAACGGAGCACTGATTGTTTCTGGTTCGCTTTAAATGCTGCTGGGTAGTAAAGTACTCATTGAAAGTATTCGTAGTGAATTCTTTCAATAAGCACATCTTAACCAGCACACATTGATCGCGTTTGACCAAACTGACTATCTTTGGCACACATTTATTAGTTTTGATGATGTTCTTTGCTCGATTATCGAGCGATTCCAGCTTTTTCAATTCAGTTTCATTTAAAATTACTTTCAGTGTGCTACTGTATGTAAAGAATGGTACGACCATAGAAAGATATATATTTAGGGCAGCATCACTGGTCAGAAACGATCTCATACGTTGTAGCAGTCTTAAGCGGCTACTTGCAGTTTTTTATGTTTTATCGAAGTTTTCAGTTAGCGATAAGTGGTTGTCGACTACGGTTCCCAGATACTTGTAATTGGTCACAGCGTTTACTTGGTTTCCTTGGTAAACAAATTCAAGTGCATTTTTATTTCGTCTAAGCCTTTGAGCAGTTCCGAAAAGCATTACCTCTGTCTTACCTTTCTTCAGGTTAATAATCAATTCCTTTTCACGGAAATACTCGGAAACGATCTCCATATCAGCGTTAAGGTTAGATTCGATACATATAAGACAGTATCATCTGCATATTTTAAACGAACTTCAAAATCATCGAAGAAGATTATGAACAGTAGTGGCCCCAAAACGGAACCCTGGGGAACACCGCAGTATATCGATTCTTCAGCTGAACGAATGTTGTTAATATCCACTATCTGTGACCTGTTCAATAAATAATTGGTCATCCACAGAAGTTCTTTACCTTTTATTCCATATGCTTGTAATTTGCTAAGCAAAACACCATGACCAATCGTGTCAAATGCTTTAGATAGGTCTACGTAGATGCAGCCTATCATCTTGCCCTTGTCGATCTCTTGTCGTACGTTGTCACAAAGGAGTTGTTGATGCTAATTTGGTGGAACGCTTGTTTCTAAAACCATACTGACTGTCCCTCAAGATGTTTTCTTTTTGCAGGAAATCCATTAGTTTTTTATGTATAACCTTTTCAAGAACCTTCGATAGTATGGGTAGAACCGATATAGGTCGGAAATTTTCAGGTTTAGATTTATCTCCACATTTACAAACAGGTGTAATTTTCGCTATCTTCCATACATTCGGAACTATAGAAGTTGAAATGGAGAGGTTAATAATGTGACATTAAGGCTTCGAAATATTTTTTGCACAATTTTTAATAGTCCGGAAGGTAGTTCATCTATTCCTGTGGCTTTTCTACGTTGTAAAGAGCGAAGTTCCTTTTCTATGAAGAGGACTGAAATGTAACCCATCTCGAATATTTTGTCTGTTCGTGGCACTAATGTCTTTGTTACACGCCAAGTAAAATTTAACAACGGGAAGGAAACAGTTTTAAGTGTTTAGCTCACTTAGCTCATATTGCTTAGCTCACTGAATGGATCATCCAAATCATTTTGTGCCCAATCTCGCTCTTCAACAGAAATGCCTGCTTTGGCGAAGCAATTTTGAACTGTTGACTCAAGTACATCTTCCCACGACAGCACAAGAAATTTCATAGCTGTAAGAATGTTGATTGTTTGAATTTCTTTTTTCGTATCAATTGCTTTATCATCAGGACCATTCGGGAACGGTACTTTGCCTTCAAATAGCGAATCACCCCTTGGTCCATCGGCTGTGTCTTAGACTTGGTATTGAGAGGTAAGAAAACCAAACGAATCGCTGTTAAGCCACCAACATGTGGATGTGCAGTTGTCTACAATTAATACAACTTTCCAATCTTCTCGTACAAACTTGCCATCCAACTCCCAAACCCATTCCTCAAACAAATCGCTGTCCATCCAACTTTTTTTCTGACCGCGGTAGCGACAGGGCAGACTCTTCAGATTTTTAAAACATCTTGGGTATTTAGCCTTGCCGATCACAAACATAGGCAACTTATCACCAAGAGCATTTCCAGCTGCCATGCCAGTTAGACGGACTTTACTGTGTTTCCCACCCACACATTTTTCGCTCTTAGGTGCATGGTCTTTTCTGGCAACGCTTGAAAGAATAGCCCAAATTCGTTTGCGTTGTATATGTCAGCTAGTGCATAGTCGGACAGTAAAGTTGGAAGCCTTGTTTCGCACCAGGGTGCAATCATTTCATCTACCACAGTTTTGCCCTCTCCTACAGAAATTAAAGGTGAACAGGGTATTTAGACAAAGTGTGTACAGGACTTTAAGAAAAATTCGAACGTTTTCATAAAAAAACATTTCATTCGAATTTATATTACAAACTTGTTTGAAAAGGTTTTTAAACGTTTCATAAAATGGGAGCAGAAATAGAAAAGTCACTCTCTCTTGGTATGATACCAATAGTTCTTATAAAGTCACACAATTTAGACTCGTTTGTAATGGGATATCACGTGTACAAAACTATTTGGACTCCAATTCGTAAGCGAGGAATTGACAGTCATGATGGAGCCCAAAAATATAGAGGACAAATTTGCTGTCGTGGTTGAGAGAGAAATGGATCAGTAGTCGGACATTTACCTAAAGGAAAGACAGGAAGATTTGCGAAGACTATCTTTTACTTTTTACGACCAAACGACGGAAATAAATACTCTTTGATAGTGACCGGAAAAGCAGTTAATCAAGGAGATCGAAAAGGAATGAAAGTGCCATGCAAACTGTTCTTCTCCGGAGAAGGAAGTTGCATAAATATTTTGAAAGACCAACTGTTGAAGAACTTGTAAATCGTACCTGACACTATTTTAAAGCGAACGTTAAAACGCTCTTTCCAGCGATCCAACCATCCATATGAGAAGCTTGGAAGTTATTACACTGAAGACCTTTTGCGAACTCAAGAGCCTTTAGCTTGATGATGCTAGCAGAAATAGGAATGTTGCTGTGTCGTACGCTAACGAACCATTTCTAAATTGCTTTATCTAACACTTCATAAGTAAC
This sequence comes from Turritopsis rubra, assembly GCA_039566895.2. Classification (NCBI taxonomy): domain Eukaryota; kingdom Metazoa; phylum Cnidaria; class Hydrozoa; order Anthoathecata; family Oceaniidae; genus Turritopsis; species Turritopsis rubra. The sequence continues at coordinate 18,492,900 of CM077617.1, read as the reverse complement.
TGATTTGATTCTTTTTCATTTAGTTCCTGCATTGTTCTCGTCGATCACCCGATATATATTTCAACCAATTTGATATTGTGTTTTTTGCGACACCATACTTTCTAGCAGTTGAAATACAGCTTTGCCCTTCTTCAATCTCTTTTAGGCGTTGTATTTCTCAAGCAAACTTTTAGATTTAATCTTTCGTTTCGATGCCTGTACGGACGCCATGTTGCCTTCAGAAAATTAGCTGTAATGTGTCACCACGCACGCGTTAGTTTTAAAGAATCCGTGATTCGAAAGTAAAAAAAACACGTTCGAACGTTGGAATTCCGGAATTTATTTTGAAAATCGAGCAAAAGTTGTGTGTAATTTGGCTCCAGGGACCAAAAAAATGGTTCCACTTAGCGAATGTTCCCCTTATCCGGGGTTCCACTTATCCGAAGAAATTAAGAGAGTTTCATAAGGCAAATCCAAGGGACCGGGGAAAATGGTTCCACTTAGTAAAAGTTCCACTTCTCCGGGGTTCCACATATCGAGCAGCCACTGTACTCTGAAATTTTGATACTGGTGTTAGGGTTAGGGGTTAACACCCTAACACGATTTTTAAAAAACAACCTCCAACTTTCGACTGACAGGCTGGATGATGTGCTAATTTTTCTGAAGGAATTTAGTCCGAAATATTTTGAATTTGCGTTTTTAATTGAAATCTTTAAAGGTGTCTAAAATCGTTTAAGCTAATTTAAACTCTATCCGGTATTTTTTCGAAAAAAACTATTTAACGCTCCGATTTTTAGTTTGGGAAGTTGTCGAAGTAACTGTAAGTAAGTTATTTGACTGTTTTAGTTCTTCAATGTTTTATGTTTCCGAAAGCTTTTTGTTAACAGCTGTCCTAGAGTAAAACTAGTTGGTCGCAATGCTCTTCAACGCAAATATTTGACTTTGAAGCATCTGCTGCCATCATGTGTCAATACGTTAAACAAAGACGTGGACAAATGTTGTAAATTTCGATATTCTTTTCATTGATTAAAATCGTTGCTATGGTGACCTTTTTTCTCGACTTTGTTGCTTCAGGTTTGTAAATCTCTTCAAAACAACACTCCTTTCTACAGAATAAAACTTAAACTCCCTCCCCCACGTGTTTTTCAGGTCAATGGTCCAACTTTGAATGTTTGTAAAGGAAGGCCATAATCTATTCTACTTTTTATGATAATTCATCAAATGAAAATATTTACTTCTGGAATAATTGAATGAGATCATATAAGTTTCCGAATCAAAAATCTGCAGCAAAAAAAACTGGTGTGCTTTCCTCACATCTCGCACGAAAACTGCAAACTGAATTAGATAGAGTCGAAAACGAAAATTCCTAAGACTTTTTTATTGTAAAGAAAAGTAAAGAATTGTTAATAAGTGATATAAAGTGATTGGAATATATTTCTTAAAAGATATCGAAAACCTTGCTACTCAAAATTACCTTATAAATATTTATGAGAAAAACAGATGGTGCCAGATCCCGGACCAAACTTTTAGAAGAAAGGTTAAACTTGTATTCATATGTTGTTCCATCCCATTTAGAGTAAATTAACTGAGAAATTTTCAAAAGTTGGAAAATCTTCGTTCGCCCCACACACACACCACAACGAGACAACACTTTATATGTAAAAAAAAAGTCCACGGTTTCTCTCTCGGACATGTTTTGGAAACAAATAAAATCGGTTTCAACCACCGGGAAGTGTTCTTACTAAAACGGGATCATACGATCATCAACAACACACAAAATATAACTGGACGGAACCAAAACACGTATATATACATCTGATTCAACAAATATTTTCATGTATTTTGTTTACCACAACGTAAATTTCATTTTGTAACGTTACGTTCAACATTACGAAATCATGATAAAAGATATTTCTGTATGAAGCAGGAAAATTGCTGCCAAAGATGGAAACAAAAAATGGTAGAAGTGGACCCTCGTCATCATCGACACCCCCAACAAAACAACGAACTGAGGTAGATTGGAGTCGTTATGGATTATCTGAAACAAGTACTTATCAAGCTTCTTCGAAGGCTGAATTTTTATACACGACAGAAGATAAGGAAGAAGCAAAAGAATTATTTGAACAGGAACAAGAGGTAAATAATATTATATTTATCAATTAAAAAACATAGCTACACAACATGATTATATTCCAATTCATTATTTACCTTCATGCGCAATCAAAAGTACAGAACTCATAGACTTCAAAGATCTTCTAAGATTTTGACAACTAACTGATGAAGCAATTGCCCACAACTTTTTTTAAAGGGCTTAGCCCCCTCCTCCTCTGAGAAACATTCTTAAAAAAGTCAATGGATCTGAATCGTAATGATCAGGTGCGTTTGGCAATAAACTTTCGGATTTAGAACATGAACTTTCGACCTCGACCGTGAGTCTCTTCTAAACACCCCCAACATTTATTTCAAAATTAGAAAACTTAACTCACCGTTTTTTTGAGACCAGCGTTCATGTGAGGAAATATGGTAAGTGTAAAAACAATTTTTGTTCTTGTTTATGCGATATTTTTTTCTTCATTATACATATTTTATAATTTTTTCTTGACACTTTTGAGTATTTTTTCAATCGTTATCAGTTATTGCATGATTATTTTTTGTTGTTATGTGTTCATTATTTTTCTGATCATTTTTCTTATAAAGTCAAACCTGTGTATAACGTCCACTCTGGGGACCTTAGATAAGTGGTTGTATACACAAATTTTGAAATGAAATTTCAGTTTTCTACTGAAATACCAACATGGGGATGGTTGAAAGTTTCTTCTTGACAGGTGGTCCCTTTATAAAGGTGGTCGGTAACACAGGTTTCACTGTAGCTGAAAATCCTCAATTTCCTCTTCTTAATCTTTACATGGTTGATGAAGTCATATCGCACACAAAACAAAAAATTACAGATGGCAGGTGTTGGTCTAAAATTTGGACATGACAAACATGCTTGCACTGAAACAATTGTCTACAGTGACTGAACAAACTTGGTTGACAATTGATTGATTGTATTAATTCAGGATTTTTTCTGAACTATGAGGAGGGTTCTTTATTATCGGCTTTGATATGGGTTAGCCATTCAGCTGTGGTTACAGGGGTTACAGGGATCAGTGTTGATATCTCAGGAATGGTTTAGAAGCTAATCTTTGGTACAACATGAATATTGGCTTCTATACTTAAAAATAATGAACTGCTATAAAGGTCATGAGAATCTCCTTAAGAGAGCCAATCATTTGTTTACCTCGTTTGTTTGCCATTTTGATATAAGTCAGCTGCTCCTTCCAGACCCAGTTCTTGTTCAAATGAGTGATTTCCACTGCTGACATCAGCACACTGCAACCCTCAGTTCTATTTATAACTGTTCATTATCTTTAAAACACCAAAATCTGATGGAATAAGGTTAACAATGCCATAAACCACAATCTTGCTTTGCGTCTATTTAGCAATCTGGTAATTCCAATGAACAGGAGCCATGGTGGAAAACAAGCTTCTTCGTGACAAGAAAATTATTTTTTGGAACCTGGGATGGTATAGTCAATTCTTTATTAACTTTTAAAAATATACTTTGATATTTATCAAATCATTGTGAAACCCATCAAGACACCATTGCACCATGTAAACATTGATAACAAACTTTTCCATCATGTGATCTTCTCTCAGGTGTGTTTACATCTTGTATCATGAACATGGTGGGAGTTGTTCTTTTTCTTCGATCTGGATGGATGGTTGTAAGTTGAAATGTTTTAGGATTTTTTTTTAGATGCAATACTTTCGTGCAGTTTTATTGTTGCAACTTATATTTTTTTAGGGTTATGCTGGTATTGGCTTATCACTTCTTATTGTACTGATCACTTTTCTTGTTGCTCTGGCAACAATTATGTCAGCAGTTGGTATTTGTGATCGATGTCATATTGGTAAAGGTGGCGTGTATTTCATTATAACACACGTTCTTGGTGGGAAAATCGGGGGAGCTATTGGTCTGTTATATTGCATCGGCCATGTAAGTCAATTTGAAACAAATTGAAGAGCGTTTATTGTTTGATTTATCAGTCCCTGTCATTTTATGTGGTTTTTGCAGGCTACAGCCACAGCTCTTTACTGCACTGGATTTGCGGAATCTTTGGTGGAGCTACTCCAATGGAAAAATTCATGGGCAATTCGTATTGTTAGTATGGTGACTATGTTAGTTCTGCTTGGAATATCGTTATCTGGTGTGAAATGGATCATACGTTTTCAATTAGTTCTGATCGTCATACTTGGTGTTGCTATGTTTGATTATATCATCGGTACACTTGCACATGTTAAACCAGGTACAACTTTCATGACATGTATACGAATTCCTTAATTGCAGAGATAATGATTTCCTCTATTGCAGAGATGATTATTTCCTCTATTGTGGAGATGATTATTTCCTCATTTGTGGAGATATTTTCTATTCATTTTAAGATGATGGATTCACTGGTTTTTCGAATTATAACTTTGAAGAAAATTTGAAATCTGAATTTACTGATGATATCACTTTTTTTGTGGTTCTTGGTGTTTTCTTTCCAACTGCTTGCGGTGTGCTAGCTGGCGTCAACATGAGTGGCGACTTAAAAGAACCTGCCCAAAATATCCCAGAAGGTTCTGTTGCAGCTCTTGGTCTGTGGTATGTCAACAAACATTTTTGATATTCTTTTTGCTTGGCATTTGTTTTCTGATTTCCTTCATCATTCACTTTTTCTGCTTTCCTCCACAGTGGTGGTATATACACGCTTATCGTTCTTTTCCTTGGATCTACATGCACAAGGGAAGCATTAAAGACTGATTACATGATCATGGAGAAGGTAGGAGCATCCACTGCATTCTGTTTTCATCTTCCCTGTGTTTTCTTCTTTGAATGTTCTTTTAAAATGTTTTTTCAGGTTTCATTGGTGGGTGGTTTATTTTTATTCGGTCTATATGTTGCTTCCTTATCATCATCTTTGGGTGGTTTAGCTGGTCCTCCAAGAGTTTTGCAAAGTATCGCAGCTGATGACGTTCTACCAGTGTTGAAACCCTTTGCGAAAGTGGTGAGTGGTCAAAGATATATATAAAGCGAAGTTTATTTTCCTTTTTTCGTGATTATTTAAATTTTTTTCTTTCCTTTAAAAGCATGGAGCAACCGAAGAGCCACGCAACGCCACCTTGATAGTGGCGTTAATCGCTTTTTTGTTTATTTTTGTTGGCAACTTGAATGCTCTTGCTCCAATCGTCACCATGCCCTTTTTGATGACGTATACAGCGATAAATTATTCTTACTTCGCTATGGCAATGAGTTTTGATATCAAACAAAAGAACTTGGCAGATGAAAGTAAGGCCGAAGAAACTAAAAGCAATAGTCAGGAACCTGTTGTTAATGGTTACGGTTCATTGCAAAATGATACAAACGACAAGGAGACAGATGTAAACAAAAATCAAACACCGCCATATTCATTTGACATCTTTGAAAGTGGAATGGCGTCATCTGTTGGATCCAACCAATCAGAAGAAAGAAGTCCAAAGGTGGTGATCCACCCCACACGTACGTGATAATTTGCTGGTGTCAGCGTTTGTTTTGATTAACCAAACCTTACTAGGAATATTTTTTTTAGTTGCCCATCAAGATTCAACTACTATGCATATCAAATGGATTGAAGAAAAACATTCGAGCGAGTTGTATGCCAAGCTATGTAATCGATGGATATCTCTAGCCGCGGTATGAAATATCTTGTTTCTGTTTTTCTTGACCAGTTTTGCAGTATATTGTGTCGTGTTTTTCACGAGCAGTTTTGAAGAGGGTATATGGTGTTGTTTTAGACGGTGACATGCTTGATTTTATCCTTTTGCATCAGTTGGGTTTATTCACTCGCAAACATTTGCGTCACTTTACTCATTTATATTTTCATCTGTCATACAAGACCTGGCCTCACGCCCGGTGTGTCAAGTGATTTCAATTTTGGACACTGGTTGTATAACGTATTATCCCGCAAGAATATACAGTAAGTTAGTCCATATTTCTTTATTTCTTTGACCAATCAAAACACTTCCTTTGTTTGCTTATCCAATCAGATCAAACCTTTAGAAATAAAAATAGTGAACACGTGATCATCCAACCGAACCATGTTCCTTTCGGCATCTCCATGTACCAAGTCACACAAGATAATTCTGATTATGAACATCGAGATCGAAAACATCTAGCATCGTTGAATAATAAACCGGTTCCGTACAATTAGTTTCATACAAACGATAGTATTTATGGTGGTGATCAACAATTATACACTGGGAATCCGGAAAATCGGATACTTCAAATATATGATTTAGTTCATGATTTAAAGCCTGGTCCCCATCTATGACGTAAGCATAAACATAAGGACGACATCAGATATTTAAACTTTTTAAAACTTAAAATTTTAAACCTTTCATGTGTGTCCTATCAAAACTTTTTGATGTTTTTATGCTTACGTTTGTGTTTGCGGCACAGTTTTTATAGTGTGAGCCAGAAGACAAGAAAACGTAAGAAATTTTCTTAAATATTTTTGTCATTTTCAATTTCTTGTAATGTGCATGCTTATGCTCCTTATGTCATAGATGGAAACCAGGCTTAATAATTTCATAGGAATTTTATTTTTCAAATTTCAAAAGGATCCCAGCGGAATGGTGTGATAGAAATCATTGAGATTTCATTTGAAACCTATAATCTGCTGTTCTCCTTCTAAGGTGTTTTTTTTTTTAATTCGTACCATTCCTGGAAAAAGCCGTGTCTTTCTGTTAACCTGGGAAAATTTTGCAGCTTCTTTGAGAAATCCCAGGAAAATTTTCATTTTGAGATGATGCTTCATTTTTTCGATGAACATGTTTTAGTGATTAAGTTTTTAACTTTCCCAGATTACTATTCTGTGTTCAGATGAATTTTCTTGTTGGGTCAATTTTTGTTCATCAACAGCTGGTCCTTAAAATATAGTGTTGGTCCTTAAAATATAGTGGAGGTTTCTTAGTTTTAATTCAGGGAATATGAAGGCAAAAAGGATGTGTTTTGTAATAAAGTTGAGGGAAGACATGTTTCTGAACATGTTCTCACCCTGTTGCACATATTTCAAATCTAATGATATTCGCATAAAGGAAAGTAATTGTATGTATATTTATGTTAAATTATTTAAATATGCGTGCATAAATAATATTTATTTTTAAAACGGGGGTTATATATTTATTTACTAAGGAAATGGATGCACATTTGTGCTGACTCATCAACTTCCGGAAGATTTTGGCACAAGTTGGCACAAACCAAAAGTCGCTGAGTCAGCACAAAGGAATTTTTTGCGATTTTATCTTATACACCATACATTAACTTTTTACAAATTTTACCAAATGTATGTGTTATGTAATTATACAATTACGCAAAACCATAATGCCGTTTCTGTTCATGTAAAGAATGAAAACCATGTTATAGTGCATTTCTTTTAATTTTTAAATTCCGACCAAAGTTACATGTGTCGGTTTTATTAGACGTCACCAAAAGTTACTAAAACCTAACATGATGACAATCGATCTGTTATTTCTTTTGTCAGTATTGTTGTTTATTTGTTTATTTATGACGTTAACAAACAAACATCATAGTTGATCAAGATGCTCCAATAAATTCTCTTTTTGTTTTCTCTTGATTTTCAGTTGTTGGATTTCATTACGAAGGATTTTTGCTTTGTATAATTTTTCTTCATTTTGCAGTCTCTCATATTCTTCTGCTTTTAAACGTTCCAGAACTATTACACCATTTTTATTCTGAAAACGAGGCTGTGTAAATTGAAAAACATTATTGGACATGTGCCTCGTTTGTATGCTTTTGTTGTTGAAAATCTGTCGAAACCTTTTTGGCACATTTAGCAAAAAGTTATCGGTTTGAACAAAATGGCGGCCTTTTAACGGTTTACTTCTAACGTCCATGTTGAATTTCAAATCTTGCATAACATTGTGAATTCCATCAAATGAAGACACTTTTTTTTTCTGTCTCTTCACTTGTTCATTTCTCAAGAAATTGCCTTCATCCAACTTGGTAGGTTTGTCTCTGTTATTCAGATGCTCTTCTCTTTCATGATCTGCTTTCGCGTGAAAATCTTTCCTCTTCATCAACCCAACATGTTTAGGAAACCCATCCATCAACGTCCGAATATTTTTGTTATTACCTGGACGATTTAGGTTTTGAAAAAAAAATGCTTTTCCTCCTTCAACGTGGTTTTTATTGAAACCATGTGTCAATTCTCCACCTTTGGTTACTGGTGTTTGGGAGAAACTTTCAATATCGTCGTGTAGGACTGCCTGATGTTTCCTCTCAGAGATTGAGTGTTTTAGAACGCCAGTAACCTGTTCTACTCTGTTATTATCAGGTGTCATTTTTATTTTAACAGTGAGAGCGGACGGTTCCATGACAGATAATTGTTTTTTATTCAAATCTTTCTCCGATTTCATTTGATGCTCCGATAAAAGTTTCTCCATTTCTTCCTGAGAATATATTTTGAAGCCATTTTGTTTTGAAAATTTTTTCATGATACCGCTGATCTCCTTCAAGCCATCAAAACCTTCCTTCACGTGAACAACTAATGGCAAATGCGCTTCCAGCTTGTCTTTCGGTTGTCTTCTTCGTTTTGCATTTTTATTCTTTACAGCTATTTTTTTCTTCATCAGAAGCGCATCTAACACTTTGTTTAATTTCGCATTTTTATGTGATCGAATATATGATGATAATATTCGAACTTTTGCATCAAAATGTTTATCAGGTTTTTTCTTCCTTATCCTCTTTTTTTGCTTGGAATGAAATTTTGATGTTATCCTGTCCGGTTGGAATTCTCCTGGTTTTGATATTAATCCGTCAGAGATAGCTTCCTTTTCTTCCGGAGATGAAACCGAAATTAAACCGGCACCGATTCCATTCATTAGCTTTTTTTCGTTAGGTTCTTCTGCAGCCAAAATATTTTCCGCGTTATCAGTATTTCTTTCGGTTTCAGTGAGGTCATACCCATCTTCAGTTGATGACGTTTTCGTGTCATTGGATTCACCTGCACTTTCTGTGTCACGTGGTAGGTCATCAGGAGAGTTGTAAACTTCCACAACATTTGTCGTACTGGGCTCGTTGTTCGGAGAAACTTGTTGTTGTTCATTAGTGTTTGAAGTCAGTGGTAAATGTGCCTCCACATTTTCATTGCTTATCATTCCCTTGCCATGTGAAATGATGTTTTTCTCAGATTCCCTGGCCTCACTTTCTTTCGTAGTTTTCATTTTCTCACTTTGAATTTTCAATACTTTTTCTAATTCAGTAAGTTTGAGCAGAGCTGTATCATCAGTAGTTTTTAAAATACCATCACCTGAAAAGTCATTCTCATACATGGTGTGTTGTGGATGGATGACTGGATGGACATGAAACTCTATTGTATTACTTGTTCTGTTTAGGATACCATTTTCAAAAGGTGACTCCTTGTGCTTCGTGTTGTTTCCATTGTTTGATGAATTGAGTTTGTCCTTCAAAAGATTTCCGATAGATTCTATTGTTTTATTTTCGATATCTGATTGGTTAGAAGGCAACGTTCCTATCAATGATTGATTCGGTGTACTTATTACGGATTGGTTGGATAAAATTGTAGCATTCGAAATTGTTCCATTTGAGGATCCATAATGCATAGCTACAGATTGTTGACTTTGAGATTCATTGATGGCTGCGGTGGAATTCTTCAAAATTTCAATCTTATCTGACGGCTTATCTGACGGCTTACCTGTCAAGTAAGTCGAATTTATATGAGTTGTTTTGTTCTCTGATTTTGTTGTCTCATTTGCTTGGTATAGTTTTGTCTTATTTGCTAATGTGTTGGTGTTATTCATCTTCAGTGAATCTTTCACAATAAATGCCATTGATTGATTACGTAATGCTTCCAAATACTGATCGCTGTTTTTCGATGTCGGTGTGGGGTTAGATAGTACTGAGTGAGGTTTGGAAGAAGGCTGGACAACATAGAACTTTGACGTTAAAGTCGGATGGTAGGATTGTTGCATTTTGGGATGCTGTGATGGAGACACAAAATCTGTGATCGCTGAAAAATGAATCAAAATGAATGATGAAACAAGTGACGTGTCAAAACATGCGCGTCATATAAGTGTCACTTACGTTGACATATTCCTGACACCATTTGATGACCCGGTATACACACGCAATGGTTGTCCAGGCAAGTCTCAAACTGCAAGCATTGTCTTGGACAGGGCTCTTCAAAAATAAAACACAAATTACATGATTGCTGGTGTTCATTGTGTAGTAGAGAACTATTTCAAGAACTTACTTTTAAGACACTCGTACCCATTCCCTATATATCCTGCCCGGCAAATGCACCGGCCTTGTCGGCATTTGGCGTTTTCGTCACAATCACGACATCGGTCAACTATAATTAAAAATTGGATTTTTGGCGCTCTATAAGACATTTTGAAAACATTTCTCAGGAAAATCCAAAAATAGATCCAAATAGATCTGGATTTAAAAGACTTACTTGTACAATGGGGACCAGTAAATCTGGATTTACATATACAATCATAACCGCCATTTTGATGCGGCATGCACGTGGCTCCATTTTGACAGGGACTTGGTGCGCATGCGAAAACTGGAATATCTTCTAAAGACGGAATGACCAGTTAGTTCATGAGCAAATATCATAGGAAAGTAAATCTTAGCAGGAATAAATAATACTCTTCATTCATTAATAAAACAACATGATCATACACACAGACATTTACCTTTCTGACAGAATGGTGCGTTGTGTCCGTCTGGACATTTGCAACCAAGAAATTCTCCATTTAATTCCAAACACTTTCCACCATTCAGACATGGATTCATGTAACATGCTGAAAACATAAATATCACATTAAAAACATTTTTCCATTGTGAAATTTTTTTACAATCCTTTACAAACAACACCCTCCTCCCTCCCTTTCCCCTCCTCGTGAAACCATCATTCGTGAAAGATTTATAAGCTATCTTATAGAGAAGACAATGACAGTTTTGACATCATAAATTAATTGCCATAACAACGAAAATTCATGAAAAGGAAAACGTGACAACATTTCTTCAGAAAACTTCGTTACCATGTCTCCTAGCACAAATTTTTCCAAACGTTCCTTTTGGACAAACACAACGATAAGTCGACACGTCTGCATTTTTGTTGACATCTTCAATACACTGGCCGCCATTTTCACATGGATTTGTCTTGCAGCTATTGGCAACTGACGATTCTAAAGAACATAATGAAACCTGTTGCCATGCCAACTTACTCCAGCGGCAAAAGTATTCCAAATATACTTTTTACTTTTACAAAAACAACTTTATAAGAACATTTTATAAGAACAGTTCCAAGCGAAGATTCCTCTTTAAGATATTTTGCCATGGAGAATGATTAGAAGAGATAGGATTTAGGAACAATTTCGGTATATGTTTATGTGTAAGCCTGATCTTATCCAACTTATGTTTGAAATAAATAACTTCTGTTAAAATGAATACTTTTTGTGCATCGTCCAGTTTCGTTATCTAATTCGTACCCAGCAGGACAAACACACATTCCTGCCTGGTTACAATGTGAAGATGGAATATCGTCTGCCGTACTTTGGGCACATGAACAATCTGTGAAAGAAAAGATACTGACATATAATCCAGGACTAACGAATCACCATTATGGACAATTAAGAAAAAATATTTCACCTTGGCAACGAACCCCAGACCATTTTCCTAAGCAACTACACGTGAAGGTATTATTTCCTGTTGATAAACATTGGCCGCCATGTTTGCATAAATTATCTTCTTTGCATGCATCTAAAACTATGACGTCATTTACGATATTTCAATCATTTAATCAATATAAAACAGAAAGGTGGAGGGTGGCACTCCTTCTTACCGTTACAATATTGACCTCTGTACTGTTTTCGACATTCACATTTGATGGAATCCTTCCTGGCGTAACACTCGCCGAAAGAGCCACATGGATTTGGTTCGCATGGATCACTCTCTAAGATGGACACAATAAATTTTTCTAACATGAATGCACCTAAGCAAAGTAAAAGTAGTCGAAGTGAAAATGGAGGAATATGACGTCATACCTTCACATTTTGGCGGCAAAAATGACAATTTACATCTACAAACGAATCCTCCATTTTTCTTCTCTAAACACACTCCATCATTTTTGCAGGGGTTAGGATGACATGAATGAGCAGATGAACTGTTCTGCTGTTCTGCAATTTCTAATGGAATATGGTGGACGCAAGTTTAATCCGTTACCATGGAAAAAATCATTACAGACTATAATACATGGCCCTTGCGAACAAGACAACAGGTGATTGGTCCATTTATTTATGAAGAAACCGAAACCCGAACCTCTCTCCATGCAAACCAATTTGCACGACGCTTGTGAAGACCTTGGAACATGTGAAAAGAGATCCAGAAAATGAAAGAACTAGTTTAGGAAACTAAAATCTTGGTGAGACTCGATTACCCAGCCAACAGGTTTACTAATTAAATTTGACCAAATTGCCGAAGATGTTTAAATTAAAAATATCATTTTCTTATAACCCACGGAAATTTTAGAGGTTCAGGCTCGATTCCAGACCCTTTTACTTTGTTTACAGTAGAAATTATTGATATTTGCGGCACAGGGCGGCTGGGGTGTATTGGTGGAAATTATACGTATAAACTCATTCTGAGGAGATTAGGATATACATAAAGATAAGAGATGTTTTGTTGAACATCTATATATCTCCAGCTGATTCATACCTTTTCCTTTTCCTTTTTTTTCCCCTAACACAACACAACAGTTTTACTCCCCGGCAGAAGACAAAAGACATCCCAGAGCGGAAACTGTCAAAAATTGCATTCTCTCTGACATGGTTTTGTAGTGCTTTATTTTCTCTGTCCAAAAATCCAAAGGGAATATGGATGAAGGGAATATGGATGAAGGGAAGAAAAGTCAGAGAGAAAATAAACTACAAAATTTTATTAGATCTCTACTACAGACCTGATGTTAAAATATCTATCATTAAAAAACACATTTTTATATTAAAGTGATTATTTTCAGTTAAATACAATATTGTTTTGATTTGAAGACGGTAAAGAATTGTTGAAATAATACAGACCAGCTAACTTTCCACGGTCAACAAATTAATGACAGCCGCGATTAATAAAAATTATAGTATAGCGTGTAAAAACGTTTTACAGGTTCCTTTTCCTACCATGAGTTACCGCCCCATTCCCACCCGTGTTCGCACCCGTGTTCATCCTCTCATCCTCAATAACATTAGGATGACGAAAAATAAAATCAGAGAATTTGTTAGATTTCTGTTGCATTCTCAATATTTCTAACCTCTTTAATGGTGGACGGGTGTTGTATAAAAAAAACTGGTAAAAGAAGACTCTTACGTCAAACACCTTTTAAAATACTAATTGCTATTAAATTGCACAACTCAGTTACGCACGATCTAAAAGTTCACTATTTTATTTTCCATACAAACGTTTCGTTCCCAGTCCTTTTATTCACACTTACCAAAATAAAAGTATTAAGCACAGATCGCGATTAATAAAGTAGATTATAAGTTCAAATTAAAAAAAGATTATTTTCTTGTCCACATAATTCATGAGCATGAAGCACGCTGAGATTTGCCTGGGTGTTCAAACTCAAAGAGCGTGCTACCTTGGGTAGTTCGGCATGCCTTTAAATAAGAAATACTATATTCAGAAAAAAATCCATAAATCCTTGAACGAACGCCAGGGTGGCGTTTCATTGTTGTAGGTAAATCAAAATATACCACGTGATATACCACGTGATATCAACGTTTTCTTCGAAGTCTTGACCAGATTTAATCGATCCCTAAAAAATTTCAAAAAACTTTATTTCAATTTTTTCTCTGTTTAAAATTTATGTCTAATTAGAGATACAATTAAATCTGGTCAGTTCCATGTATCATTTTTTTGGCGTCATTATGCCTGCGATCATCATTTAAGTGTGACGATCATTTAAGGGTGACGATCATTTAAGGGTGATTCTACAAATCAACAGTTCCGATGAGCTAAAGCTAAAAATCACCCTATCGCAGTAGGTAGTTTTTCAAACTAATTTTGTCATGGAAAATATTTTTTATGCAAGATAAATAATAATACCCTTATCACATCCTGAAAAACCTATTACTGTAAAAGGCCCTGTGCACAATTCTAGTTTTACCACGACCTTTCCTTTTGACATTTGCTAGTATAGGCTTACGTTAGAAGATGCGACCATCAAAAGTTTGCTGTCAAAACTTTGTTATTACTGTCTATGATGGATTAGCGAAAACATTGTTTCTACAGGTAATCCCTCGTTCTTTCACGAAAATAAGAGAATTTCAACCAAAACGTTTTATTTTATGATCGCATCTTGTCAGAAAAACGGAAAAACACACTCTTTGATAAGAATTAATATTCGTGCTACTGTACACGAAATTTCCATGACAAATTTCAAGATAACACTTACTTCTGCAAACTAAACCGTTTCCATAGTAACCACTATTACAAACGCAATGATCGATGTCGCAATGTGCATTATGTCCACAGTCACTACATGGATTTTCTATAAAAAAAAAAAAACACGACGCCATTACTTCTCGCTTGATCCGAAGAAGTTGAATTTTATTTATTTAATTTAACCCCTAACCCCTACTCTAACAAGCCCTAGAAGGACAAAAGGCGTGTTGCAATTTCGGAAAAAAACAACATAAAAACATTCGCCACTTGGGTAGCTTGGCCATCACGCTTAAATTTCAAAACAAACAGTGTGTTTTTTAGAACAGGGAAACAAAGAAACATCCTCGTTAGGGCGACCACGGAGAATGCAGTGTGAACCAGACTTTAACGCGAGACAAATAAATGGTGACAAGAATTTAATACGCATTTTTCAAAACCTTACCCTGTCCTAAATAAGAGAATATAGTTACAATTACAAGGTCTAGCCTCGGTTTCTGCTCTGTGGTTTTCCCATTCGTTGATACTCATATCCTTCTCCTTATGTTTTGAAAAATTCTGTGAAATTTGGACCACAGTTGATGTTGAAGTTGCCGTTTGTTTGACATCATTAATGCCATTATTTTGAATTTTTTTATTGTTTTTGAAAATCAACTCATAAATAAATTAATAGGAAAGAAAAAGGTATGTCAAATTGAATTCCATGATTTTCTTGAAGGATAAAGTTATTCTATAATCGAAGTAAGCGCACAGAGGCGGATCTAGAGGGTATGTCTTGTGACTGAAAACAGAAATTATGTTCATGTGCTCCCACACAATTTTCGACATTTTCGACACCCTGGATATCATGGAGCATGGTGGGATCATGACTTTATCTCAAGTGAAAACGGCAGCAGAATATTCTATGTTTTGAGAAAAGCTTTCCATATTTATTAGCTTTAATTTTCCGTTAAAAATAGGAAAATATCGCGTTTTCGCAATTTTATCCCAAGTGAAAACCAAGCTTTAATATGCAGATGCTATGTTATGTAATTTATAGGGCTGCGCCACCATGTAAGTGCTATCGTAAGAACTTCGCTTGACAAATAATAATAATCGGTAAAAATAACTTACTTTTTGAGATATATAAATCTAGTACGCTAAAAGGTATAAGATTTCCTTAGGAATTGTAGATTTAATTGTTAGAAAAATCGTATTTTTGTTGCTGGATGTCTGTAAAGTATAGTGCTCACGTTCTGGCCATGGGAATCTCCAAACTTCAAGAATCAGAAGGTTTTCACGACAATACTTTCTGTATTAAAATGATGAAGATTCGCGAACGTAATTTGGTAAACAAAGTGAAAAAAACTTTAACTAACGAGTTAGACATTTTATATAGGTTATATTATTTCGATGTAATTCCAGTTTGTAATTCAAATACTTTGGAAAATGTTTTACTACGATATCAATTAATTTTAGTCAGTGTGTACATTTGGTGATCTCACCAAAACTAATATTTTCAAAACAAACTTCCACAGACTGCACACAAGAATCTAGAATCGCTATCAACTAGCAGCTTGTAAGGCATAATCCTGTACTTTGCGCAACAAGACCAGTATATTAAACTGTTTCTTTCACGATTATCGTTCGAAATAATTAGCCCATAATTTAGCACAATCTATTTATTCCAGTACTCCTACGTTTGAAACTCTTTTGTCAAAACCGTGTTTTTAGTTCAGCTTTGAATGATGATGTGATATATATAAAATGTTGTTTGCTGTATTACAGTTTTATAAACTAAAGTATATTACAGTATTCTTTTTGTTGCATAAATCCACAAAGGAAATTTTAGATTCACCCCCAGAAACTCCTCTCCCTGATGAATCAATTTTTATGCATAAAATGGAAGGTAGAAATTTATTTAATGATGACTTTTCATTTTAGTACTTGAATCAATAAAAATGTCAGGCTATATGGATATCGAAGAATTCATGGAAGTTTTGGAACAAAATCCTAAGGAATGGAACGGTGTTTCACCAAAACCGAATTACGATATATTATTGCAATCAATTACAAATCTTGGTAAACTGATCGATAAAGGTGGTGAATCGCCCAGAGCTGATTTAATTGGCATGACTGAACAGAACACTCTTACAGCTGATTTGTTTTCTAATATGTCCGATAGTGAAATGCTCAGCCATTTCATACCTGTCCGTGGAATTGACTTTGAACAGCACAGTACCGATATGGATGATTTATTGAAAAAAGATGGTCAGGAGGAGATCATTAAGGACACTCCTTCTGCAGATGAATTTTTACCACATCGAATGTTTCCACATTTGAATCCAGTGTACAAATTGAGCTCTGCATTCAAAGTTGTTGTACCAAGTGGTAAAAAACCGAGCATACCTGAGAAAAACTCCAGTGACGAAGAAAATAAACCTACGCAAAAAACAGCAAATCCAGTTAAGAATTCCTACTTGAGAGCTACCAAAGCTAATGACAATGATAAGAAAGAAGAACCACGGCTGATTAAGAAAAGAAAACCTCGAACCTACAAATACAACCCAAAGCCACTTCAACACAAAGAATGTCGCGCATTTGTTCCTGATGGACTCAAAGATATTGATTATTGGGAGCGACGCAAAAGAAATAATGAAGCAGCAAAGAAATCTCGAGAAGAAAGAAGAAAGAAAGAACTGGAAATACTGAACAGTTACGAAATGATGAAAAATGAATATTCACAAATCAAAATCGAAAATATTCGGCTGAAGGCACGAAATAATGTTCTAGAGGAGCAAGTACTGGAGCTGAAGAATAAGCTGCAGAACTCGTCGGTTTAAAATGTCATAGTTATACTAGTGTGGTCTGTTCATGATTTTGTGGTTGAATGAACTCAAATCTTTAGTTTGTTGTGCAATTTATTAAAAAACACATGACTGGAAATATTATCAATTCTTAGGAATATGAAACTGGGAAACATGCATCCTTTGATCTTTGAGAGACAGAAAGTGAAGTCAAGTGCTACAAAAACCTTAATCGTGTGGTTATGGAACATGTTGATCGGTTCAACTTACTTTCACAATGCGCTCCTTGAAATGGAGGAAGACAATCACAGAAATATTGCATCGGTTTTAATGTCCAACGAAACCCAGACATAGCATCAATGCATCTGGCGCCATTCTTGCATGGATTCATTCGGCATGGGCTGATATCTTAAAATAAAACAAACGCTTCTGATGTGTATATATACAAGACATGAATTCCAATGCTGGTTCATTTGAAATATAACTTTATTATAGCCTTGAATCAATTTCAATTATTATACCCATAATGCCTTTATGGAGAGGGGCTTATAGACTTCCTATAGTTTTCGTTATTAGGTTTACAAGTTTATTCACTGTATATATTAAAAACCAACCTAATACCGTAAATCCCGGTTATTATCTTTGCGGAGGTTCGTCAGCAAACAAATGTATGGACCTAGAACCAAGCCAGAGTTTTCCTGACTGTCAACTATTTTTTCAGTTCAGTCGTTTTCGTTTCGGTAAATTTAGAATATGGTTTTTAGTGCTGTTTACTCTGAAACAATTTTCAAATTTTGTTTTTTTGACGGACGAACGTTTGCACCGTAGCAAAACATCCGACAGCAGATATCAGTTGATATAATTCTGATGGAACGGTGACGTCAGTTGATTGGTTTATTTTGAGGGAAGAAACTTTCGCGATTTTGTCTCATTTCGCGAAAGTTTATGGAGAATATTTCAATTCGCGAAACTTTTGTGATAAAAAAAATAATGAAAAATTATTTTTTGGATTGCTTTTGATTTATTTTTTGGACCAATCGGGTGGAGACAAGGACAAAGTTTCACGAAAGCCTTTCTCACTAAACATGGATAATTTTCCACGTGCGGAAGTTTGTTTTTTCTTGAAATTTACATTCTAAACTGTAATTTGCGTTTTGCCATAAATTTCGCGATTTTAATTTCCTCGCCAAAATTTTTCCGTGCAAATTTTTCTCTTGCTGATTCGAAATAATTTCCTAACCAGCTGAATTTGTCCTGCCCAAACTTACCTGAACACGTATCACCAGTCGCCCATGGAGGACATAAGCAAGCAAAAGCGGAGTTTTCTTTCTGCATGCATGTTCCGCCATTTTGACAGGGATTAGGTGAACAAATTTTATCTGCGGAATAGAAAAAAAAGTTAGATAACCAACATCTTTTTGATCAGGAGGTAAATGTACAATATTTTTACTCACCCTTGCATGTTGGACCGACAAAACCTTTGTGACACAAACAAGAATATGATGTACCATTTTCCAAACAACTACCCCCGTTTTCACAAGGTTTGTTACTATAGCAATAGCTGACACCTGTGAGAAAAACATGAAAGAGTTAACAGAATTCGTCATCATTCAACTTCGAAATAATTAAGATGAAGTCTGTAAACTCACCTTCGCAGGTGCTGCCGATGTAGCCCTCTTTACACAAGCATTTAAATCTGCCATTTGAATCAACACAAGCTCCACTATTTTTGCAGGGGTTTGGGAAACAGTTATTCAGTTCTGAAATCAGAAGGATATTCGGCGATTGGATTATTTTGAGTATGGAACTGATTTATAATAAAATGTACTTTTTAATTATTTATGTATTTTTTTACTTCCCTTAGTCTTGAATGATCCGTTAGGGTTATCGGGTTATCCGTTAGGTCCACTCTTTAGGTGGGTATACGTTGCATGTCCTATGCACGCCGATATATGGCATGTTTAGGTGTGGCTTATGGGGTTTATTGGGTGCTGAATGTGGAGTGACGAACATACGCTGCGCCAAAATGTTTTTTTATTGGAATAGAAGAATGGATAAAAAGAAACCGAAAAAGAATAAAAAAGAATAATAAATAATAAAAAGAATTCATCTTCCTTTCTTCAAACATTTGATCCCTAAAACTTTGCTCACTTGAGGAAAAACCATATTCTCATTATTTGCTTTAATTGTCATTTTTAATTGTTATTTTTTGGAAACTTTCTACAAACAAATTCACACCTCTCTACAGATCAGCAGTAACCATGGTAACTTAAATAAATATAGGGGGAGGAGCGTACCTGCACAATTTTCACCCTTGAACCGAGGGTTGCAAGTACAAGTAGCGACCTTTCCATCGTGAGAACAACTTCCTTGATTGTTACATGGGCTAGGATCACATGGGTTGAAGTCTAAAAATAATACCTGATAAATACAACATATGGGCGTGGTGGGCGGTGGTGGTAGGCGTGTCTTGAGAAAAGAGTTTCTATAAATATTCCTCAAAGTTGTATCGAACATATTTCATCTCACCTTTGCAAGTGTCACCAATATAAGCTTTTGGACAAATACATTTGTGGTATGGAATTTCAGATATTAACATGCACTGTCCGCCATTATGGCAAGGGTTTGGATAACAGAAATTCCAGTCTGAGAAATAAACAAATAAGATAAGATAACGAACAAGTCAAAAAACAGAAATTTTATTGAGTTTTCGTGATTTTCATTTTTTGTTTTTCAAATGATGTATCAACAATATAATTCTGACTCTATCGACTCACTTATCTATAAGACTTTATTAAAATGCACTACATGCTTAGAAAGTGAGTCCAGTTATTCCGTGAAAAGGAGTAAAAATACTCATTGAATACCTTTGCAATTTTTTCCATAATATTGATGTGGACATACACACTCAGCTTTCCTGTGATGATGAGGTATATATATACCACCGTTCTTACATGGACCTAATGTAACAAAGAAAGAATTTGAACCGTGGGTACACAAAATCCCTCTGACGGCGGCTTGAAATAGAAACGCCTCAAACGTTTTCAATATGTTGGTCCTCTTAGCTACTTCAATACTGCTGGAAGGAGATTTCAACACTGCATTCATTACTTTCGCTAAAACCTTACCATAAAATAACAGAGATATCGTTTCCATGGAGATAGTATCTCGTGACTAAATTTTCTTTCCTGACTTAATTTATTTATTTATTTATTTATCATGAATATTTACAATCAGGATGTAAACACTTTAGTGATAAATTACTGTTATTAATGCGTGTCCTGATTTCTTTTGTTAAAGTATACTTTCGATGAGATGAAGGTCAGAGAAAAATATTTCTCCAAAAAAGGTACCTTATCGGACAAAATTTCGTCGGATTCGTCGGACAACATATTCGTGGCCTGCCCAAAATTTCATCATTTTTGTTCGACGAAAAATTTCGTTCTTTTTCTTTTCGCCATGGAATGGAGAATTCTTTAAGAGACTTTCGATTTTTTTTCGATTTTTGAGGAAAATTTGTGTACCAAAAAAACTATAAATTTCCCGCCCATGTTAAAACAACCTCATTCTCATGTTAAAACAGGAAGAAGCCTCGTTCTCAGGACATTTAGCTTTTCGAGATGAGATATACATAATTCTCATGTCGAGGAGTGAAATGCCTTGGGAACGAGGTTGCAGTTAAAATCTGTGTATAGTATAATATTCCTAAAATGTTCTGCCAATAGAGAGATCTCAAAAATGGACTGAAAATAATAAGTCTGAGTTTTGGACATAATTTTTCATCCGACAAAAATTTCGTCTGATTAGGTATTTACTTTGTCGAAAAGCGGAGACATTTTGGTGAACTATGTCATGATGCAGCTTGAAATGGATTGGTTCAGGATACATCACGTGATGATGTGTATGTCTACCATGTTTCTCGTCATCGTCTTCTTTATCATGAAACATCTAAAAGAATAATGTCATGAAATCTGTTGTTATTTTGAAGCGATCCCAAAGATGGATAGATGAATTCAAACTAAGTTTTTTAAGAATTCAAATTAAGATTTTAGCACATTTATCAGTGTCATTTGAGCTTGGAACTTTTGGTCCCCAGAATCTTTGCAACGGCCTTGTTGTTTTTTTACTTCTGTAAAATTTCTTTTTAAATTTAAAAAAAATAATTGAACATTAAGTTTTTCACAGGACCCATATTGAACATTAACTTTTTCACAGGACCCATATTGAACCCATATTTTATTTACACAAATAAAAACCGATAAAAAATACCATATGTTCATCAGGATCACTGTCTTCAACAAATTCTTCTTTCTCGTCATTTTCATCATCATCATCTTCCTCTGTTACCAATGAGTTACCATGGTGATGATGACGACTTGAATGATCGTAATCCGTCTCATCATTTGATTGGTGCAAAAGTTTCAGTAACGTTCCCTTAGAAATGACGGCTTTTTCATCGTCACCATCTTCAACTTCATTTTGCTCGTTTTCGTCACTCGTTCCATCGTCGTCATCAACGATCCCATGGTGATGAAGCAGTCGGTGGATGACATTCGGTTCCGTCAATTCCTGTAATTTTGGACTGTCGTGTTCGTCGTGCTCGTCTTCTACTGATGAAGAATGATGCATTATTCCATTTAACGCATCTCCGTCAATCCCTTCCAATTCATCTGCGTCACCATGGTGATGATGAAAATGGCGATTATGATGATGATGATGTGGGTGATGATGCGGAGTTTGATGAAGTAGTTTGGCAATTAGCTCTGGTGCTGCATCAGCACGAATGTGGATAGGTGTCATATCTGAAGAATCTTCTTCACCTCCTTGTAAACTAAACCCTTCACTGCGATCAGACTCATCTGTATCGTTATAATTTTGATGAAAATTCCTTCCAAAAGCTTTTCCGACTGGTGCTTCTAGAATTTTCTCGATTTTGGCTTTCGTGATACTGTCAGCGACTTTTTTTAGATGTTCTTTTAAAACGTCGCTGATACCTGGATCGTGTTTTATGTCATTCTTAACATGCTCCAATACTTTCTTATCAAGCTGCAGCTTACCTACCATTTTATTGGATGGTAGCAAAGACTTTCCCGAAGGTAATCCGGTTTTTGCTTCAAGTAACGGATTATGAGGGATTAAATCTCCGCTTGTTCTGTCGTACAACAACGGATGGCCGTTATTTTCCATCTGTGTGATCACGTGGGTAGCTTTTGCGTACACAGAGTTTTCTTGAAGCGTTGTTTTGCAATATTCCATACATCCGGGTATTTTCATAACAGAAGCAAAGGAGACATCACAAGCGCATTTGTTTTTCATGTCTCGTTCATCCCCAGTTATCTCTCTTAGTTCTTCAGGAGTAGCTGATACATTTTTTGGGATTCCATGAAGTAGTTTCAATCCACCAATGACATGTATCGGTTGTCGAGATATTTTTGCAAGTTCTTTTGATATTCTTTGAATGTCTTGTTTTGGTAAACCCTTTCCTTCACCACCGATGCTCACCTAATGTACAAATAATCCTTTTTGTAATTTTATCCAATCAGAAAATATCAAGTGATCATTTAATGTCCTTCAGAGTTAAAAAGTGCAGCCATGTTTATTTCATATGTAAAAAAAAAAAAAAAAACAAATGTATTAAAGGTTCTATTTCTTTTGCTAACTTTTCGTACTTCAAGTACATCGTCAGGCAAATTTTACATATAATGTCCTTTAATTACCTTGGCAATGATTTCATCTCCTCCGTGTACATAATTCGATAAATCATCATCTCCTCCATCCACATCTGAGCTACCATCTTTATTTCGGCACACGGCATTGTGGCAGATCTTTTTCATGATATTGGAAGTTTTTTGCTCCACTAAACTGTTGATTTGCTCGTCTTCAACAAACTGGCCTGCTTTTTGGATTTCATCTCCAGTTGCTTTTATCTAAACAAACAGAAATTGAATCATGTAACGATACATCTCCCTCCTGTTGTATTATTAATTTATCTGAAAAAAAGTAGTCTTATACAGAAAAAATACAGAAAACATGAACTTCCTGAAATAAAATTTAAGTTTGTTCTCACTTGTGAAGGTTGATCACGGACATGACTACTCCCTTCTTCCTCTTGCTCAAATCCATGAAAATTCTTTGCACTCCCACGCGATGCTTTATTTCCATCCTCATCAATCGTTGTAGGTTGCTCTTTATTTCCATGATAACGTTTTCCTGCAGATGAAAAAAAATTGAGGAGGGTGTATTTCATTGATAATAAAGATAACTTAAGGTTACGTCTTTAAAGCGGACAGAGAGAGGACACCTACTTGCTATTGGTTTATTTTGTCCTTCAAACCAACTTTCACCGTATCGGTAGTCATTTACTCCGAAACCGGCAATATCCTTCGCCACATCAATTGGATTCTCAACTCGCATAACTCGGCGACCAATTTGACCGTTTTTATACCTGAAAAACAAATAGATGTTCCCATGATGCAACTGCATGTTCTATTAATCAGGTGATATCTTAGAAAGTTTCGGGTACTCTGAAAAGTTATATCTGAGGACGCCTGTAGTGGTATGTTGTCTTGACAACTTGACATTTTCAAGAATTATCAGATTAACAATTTTGAGAAACAAACCTCGAGATGTCATTCTGCTCCGAAATTTCCATTCTATTAGCGTCATCCGATGATTCCCGTCTGTGATGTTTTCTTTTCGGTTCCGTGAATTTAGACGATGAATTAAAACGATGTTCTAAAGATGGACGAAATTATTATTTGGGTATTACAAGCCAGGACAAACCTAACAGGACAAGCCTGGACAATATGATTCAAATATCAACAGTGAAAATTACCTGCATCCTTATTGACCCTGTGATTGTTCCGATCGAGTTTTGATGCACTAGACATAAAAAAAGATGCTTAGAACAGACATCTGCAGCTGAATTGAAGCCACTGCTCACGATCTTCAATTATTTACCCGAGAAAACCGTTTGTGTGTAGCTGTTTATGTTGTTTTCTTTTCCGAAAATTATCTTTTACAAATCCGATATTTTCTAACGGCTCTTTTTCTTTTTCCGTTTGTTTTGCTTCGCTTTTGTTGATTTCAGAACTGGCTGTTGTCATGGTATTGTTTTCCAATCTTCCACTTTTCATATCGTTTGCTTTGTTTTGTATTACAACATTTTTTCTTCCCTTTTTTCGTTTCCTCTTCATTTTCTTTACTTCATGGTTATTCTTCTCAAGTTTTGATGACGTCACTTCTTTTGATTTGTTCGTTTCCATGGAGAGTGCATGTATGTATGAATTGCTCTTGGAATTATTCGTGTCTCGATTACCTTTCTGTCTTGAATTCTTGTAATTTTTGGCTTCTTTATTAATGGCTGTGATGTAATCTGTGACAATCTCAATATTATTTAATTTGTGTTTTGTTTTGTTGGATGGAAGAGACATATTTTGATGAGTATGTATTTCGACTGTCGGTGCCGTCAAATTCAAAGACGTGTTCCATTTTGTGGCTCCTTCTTCCGCTTTGGACAATATGACGTAACTACTAGTAGTTGGCTTAGGGTTGATTAATAAGTTTGATTCCGGGGGTGCAGTATGGGAAGTGTTAATATAAGAAACCGGGCCAGTAGAATGATTTTGCTTAGAAATTGGTTTAGAGTTACCCAATAAAGAAGCAGGATTTTTTTTGTCCTTAGTTACAAAATTTAAAACATGCTCAGACATTTTCATGTTCTTTTTCGATTCTAAATTTTCTTCCCGCTCATAATTTGTGTTTGCTTCCGCCATTGAACTATGCATCTTGACAGCTTCCACGTCATCATCACTAGAGAAACTAAACACTTGATTTAGACTGGTAATCTTTTTATTTCCAGAATCTTTAGCCTCAGTATTCAACTCATCGTTCATGATCTCGGGTTGAACTTTATCGTCTGTTGACAAAAGAGATCTCCTTGAAGCATCTCCATCGTCGGAATTTAATGATTTAATATTATCAATTTCATCTCCTCCACTGCTGTTTGAGATTTTCAGATCATCATGAATAATATGGCGTCGTTTCGCAGATTCTGTTAATTCCTTTTCGAATGTTTTGGGGTGATTATAAACAACGACAACAAGTTCTTCGTCTTCCTTTTGTGTTGATGGGTGAAGAATATCTTTTCTCTTACTACCGCTCACATCCGTATGATGTTTTCTATGTCGTTTGTGGATGTGCTTATTTTTCTCACTGTGGGGAAGTACAACTATCTCTGTTTCTTCAATCTGTTCAGCATCATTACGTTTAAGAGACCGCTTGTTGGAAAAGGCTTTTACGTCGTTCTCAATTCTTTTCAACTTTTCTTCAAGTCCTTCAAAAACAACATATTTTTTAAATGTAACAACCTTCTTCCCAGGCTTCTTTCGAGTGTTGACAACAGATATAAGCACCACCAAAAGGAAAAACTGAAGTTTCATTTTCAATTCACATTTCATGAAATTTCTAACATTCTAACATTCGTTCTTTGTATATTCAACACGGAGCACCTGGATTGAAAACTTCAACCGAAAAAATTTAATGAAGCATGATACTAACCGAGAACACCGCAGAGAAGATTTTAATTCATGCTCAACAATCTTTGCTGCAATAAACGTTTTCTTTTCAACATATTTGCTGCAAAGAAAGGTTCTTTTTAATCTCAATTGTTTAGATTTTTAGGAAACAGTACAAACCAGCCTGCCAGTCAACATCACTTGAAGTCATCATATTAATAACTAACTACCCGTATTATGAATTGTTGTAAAACTAGGATCGGTCCTGTCTGCTTGTCAACACTCGTTGTTATTCAATCACGTCGATTTTTTTGCAACATTAGTCTCCGAATCATTGCATGTCAAATATCAATTAAGTATCCAAAACCAGTCCTAAAAATCACAAAAATGGTGTGGTTGTTAGGGTGTGGTTGTTAGGGTGTGGTTGTTGTCAATCCTTTATTATTATTATATTATTATTATAAAACATATTTATACAGGTTGGCTTTTTCAGAAATTAAAATTCCGCTATCAATAAAGGACCTATTTAAGAGAATCAATATTCCCGAAATTCCCGAAAAACAATTAACGTCTATTTACTTCTTATTTTATGCATGAAATACATGTCAGCAACTCTAATAGGGAGTCATGGATACCAGGGACTCACAATGTCTCGTCAACATCGAAAAATTAAACC
>CM077617.1:18174040-18466301 GCA_039566895.2 Turritopsis rubra | reverse complement strand
TTCGTAATAATATGGCGGCTAAGACCTCGTTTACTGAGGCATATCTTGCTGCATTTTGTACACTTAATTGCTTCGGTAACATCAAGTTCTTCCTTTAAATTGTTATCCTGCTGCTCCCCTAGTACATTATCATCAATAACTGCAAAAATAGCATCGAGATCATCACCACAGAAGAAATCTTCCCCTACACATATCTAGTCGCTTTATTTTGCATTTAAATTACAACGGCCGTCCAATTTCAGCTTCATCGCTAAAAAGTCAGATATACGGCCCTGTCTCCAGACTATCTCTTTCTTGTGACTATGTTTCGACAGAACATCCAAATCATGGGGGACACAAAAAACTGGAAAGAACATACGCTGTACAGAATGCACGTAGTTGTTCCTTATTTAAAAACCTTTTAATTCTGTAAACACAATTGATTTTCCTATTTGCCGACGAACAAAGGTGGTGAATATGGCAGTTTAATTCGTCCAAACCACTTTAAGGCAATCGCAAGGTCGTGTTGTAAAGGTGCGGTGATTTCGTGAATTGAGTTACCGCAACAATAGAGGGTATTTTCGTCGGCGAAATTACAAATTTGAGACTCTTCTATAGATGAAAAAAGATCGTTTAAAAAAATCTTATAAAGCGGGTCCCAGTATGGAACCCTGCGATACACCTAGTAATATCTTAAGCCATTCACTGAAGGAGGATCCAATTTTTGTTCTCTGGTATCTGTTTGAGAGGTAACTATGGAGGAAATTGAGGACGCGCCTACTTAGACCGTAAGCTTTTAGTTTTGCCAACAGTAAATCATCAGGCAAGGTGTCAAAAGCCTTTGATAAATCCATTAGTATGGTTCCAAATACGCCCTTTACAACGTTGTCAGAACAGTGCATGCTGGGTGCTATGCTTTGCACGAAAAACGCAAAGAAGTTTTGTGAATCAGTTTTCCATAAATTTTGAAATAAGAGAGAAGACGATTTTCTCAAAGACCTTTGACACAGTGGGTAATAAACTTATGGGACGATTATTTCCCTTGTTTAGGCGACATTTCCCCTTGTGAATTGGAAGAACTTCAGCTAGCGAAAGTTCACTATGGAAAACACCGTCTAAGATACTACCTTTCATGCAGTCGGTCAAGAGAATCAAGCATCCATCCACACATTGTTGAAGCAGTTTCACAGGGATGGGTCCACTAGCCGCCTTCCCTGGCTTCAACATAACTATAGCTTGTCTAACTTCCTCAGGAAATACATGCTCAAAGTTTAAAGTATCTATAAAATTTTGGCTTTTAATTTTTACTATACTGGGATGGCTTTCATAAAAACCCATCTGGATTTTTGTCAACGTTTAAAACTACAGTGGACTCTCTCTATCTCGAACTCGCAAGGGACCAAAAAATTTGTTCGAGATAGAGAAAGTTCGAGATAAAGAAAATTATCTGAAAAATCAAAATTTTTACTTAAAAAACAGGTTGGGCTAATGAGGCTTAATGAAGAAGTATAAGGCTTCGAGTTTAAGTGTGAAGAGAATCTTTTTTTGTTAAAAAAAAGCTTTTATGTAGATAAAGCAGAAAGTTAAACTTGTTTAAAAAAGTCTGTGATGTCTCTTTGCTTAAGAGATTTAATTCTTTCCTTTTCGTATAGTCGTTCAAAATTCGATATAAGCATTTTCATTTGTTGCCCTTCATCGCTAAACATAGCAGCATCTTTCAATGCATCAATGGCCGACTCAATTGCTGATCTCGACGGTTTTTCTACCACAGGATCAATAATTTCTTCAATTGAAGGGTCATCGTCATCGCTTTCTTCATCATCACCTTGTTGTTGATGATCTCTTATTTCCTCTATGATATCGTTATCAGAGATTTCAGGTGCAGTTGTAATAACTTCGTCATCTAAACTCACCAGAGTAGTGGCTGTGACATTATCTGGAACCATCGACGAATCTACTTGTCTCAATTCATTTAAGCTCTCTTCAAGATCTTAAACGGATCATCTGAATCAGCAATGGCAGCCTGTTGAACAGTAGGGGTAATTCCAGCTTTCCTAAAACAGTTGATGATGGTTTCTTTGGTTACCACCTCCCAAGAATCAGCCAGTATCTTCATTGCTTGCAAAATTGAATCTTTGGACAAGGCTCTTTTTTCTCCAAGGCTCTGCATAGTAAACGTACAACCCTTCCTCGATAATGCGCTTTTAGGCTGCGTATGACACCTTGGTCCATTGGTTGAAGAATTGAGGTTGTATTAGGGGGCAAAAATACGAGTTGCACGTTGGTCAAGTTTGGAATTGCTGGGTGGGCTGGACAATTGTCAATGATTAGAGCAATTTTCCGATCATCTGCACGAAACTTTCGATCGATTTTACGGACCCACTCTTCAAAGATCTCACTATTCATCCAACTCTTCTTTTGCGATTTGTATTCACAGGGTAGATGCTTGACATTTTTGAAACAGCGGGGTTTTTTAGATTTTCCGATTATAAACATGGGCAGTTTTTCTCCTGTCGCACTTCCTGATGCCATTCCAGTAAATCTAACTTTGCTTTTCTTTCCTCCGGAACATTTCTCTCCTTTCAAGTGATAAGTTTTATCTAGGAGACATTGGTAAAACAGGGCGAACTCGTCCGCATTGAAGATATCTTCCAATTTATAGTTTGAAAGAATTGTTGGTAATGTTGTTTCATTCCAAGAGCTGATCATCTCTGGTGTAACGGACTTGGATTCACCACCAATGATTTTCAACGAAATGTTGTGTCTGAAGAAAGTAAAAACATCAAATGTAAATCGGCCCTTAATTATCAGAGTTTTGTGGGTTCGAATTTTATATCTTAAATCGGATGTTTTTAATTCAAAGAGTTAGAAACTGTAAACAGACAAAATGGCCTTAAAGTTTTTGGAAAAAAATATTAAAGATACTGAAGATATTCCAATAGTCGTTGTGACTTCTGCTGACATTGTTTCCTATATCAAAGGATACCACATTTATAAAAGTGTTTGGACACCAACTGTACAAGAACATGTATATGGTGAAATTGAACCAGACAACCCAGTCGATAAATATGCTGTCGCCGTTAAGAAGGATAAAAAAGTGGTTGGACATCTACCATTGGGGGAAAATGGAAAGTTTGCTAAAACAATTTTTTACTTTCTTCGTGCTAACCCATATGGGAAATGTGACATAACTGTGACTGGAAAGGCAGTGAATCTCGGTGATGGTGATGGAATGCAGGTGCCTTGTATACTACACATATCAGTGCAAAAGTCGATGATGGACATATTAAAACAGCAGATGACTAAAGAATTTAAATTTTTGTAAAATTTGTAGAGAAAATTCTTACCTTTTTTTCCACTTGTCCAGCCATCCATCTGAAGCTTTGAAGGTTGGAATATCAAAACTTTCTGCAAATTGAAGTGCCTTTTCTTTTAATATTGGACCATCAATCGGAACGTTTTGGCTCCTTTGAAGCGAAAACCATTTTAACACAGCCTTGTCCACCTGCTCGTAATTACAGCTTCGCATTTTTTTGGGATTCAGAGGAGTTTTGTTCTAGCCCTTTGAGCAGTTTTTCCTTGTTCTTCATCCAAGTAGAGATTGTGTTTTTAGGGACTCCAAACTTCTCGGATGCTTCTTTGTTTGTCATCCCCTTTTCAATCTCTTTAATTACTTTACACTTTTGTAATATTTTGGTGTTTTTAAGTTTTCTTTTAACAGCCGACATCTTGAATACTGTAAGAAGCCTTCTCAATGCAAAACAAAACCTTATCATTCCGTGTTCTATTTTAATTGCATTCGAATTTTCGAATTCTAACGCTTAGTCTACATTCGAATTTATCATTTTTATAACATTTTTTTTCTATTTGCTGTGTAAATACACCCTTAGGCAGGAAAATGTTCGAGATAGAGAGAGAAATATACGCAAGGGACCTAAAAATTTGTTCGAGATGGAGAAAAATTCGAGATAGAGAAGTTCGAGATAAAGAGATAAAAATAGCTTACAGGGTACGTAAATGTCCAAGGGACCGAGGTTTTTGTTCGAGATAGAGAGAAGTTCGAGATAGAGGGTAGTCGAGATAGAGAGAGTCCACTGTACATCGTTTGTATTGAGCGGAAGAGTTTCAAAATGTTAACAAAATAGTTATTAAAAATACTACATCTATTCTTCGCGTCAGAAATAATAGTAATAATAGAAATAGAAATAGTGCCACTTTCCATCAAACAAACACTTTCCTAAGGTTCCTAGTATTTAGTCGAAAATAAAGGTTTACAAGCATCCCAAAATGATTTACCATTTTGGGTGGAAGGACTTCCAATTTACTGGAAAAAGTGTTTCTTATCCTATTTAAAGCAACCACTATGTTGCGTTTTTGTTTATATGCTTTAATATCTTCAAGATTTCCCGTTTTTCCCGTTTTATCTCTTTAGCCTTGATGTCTTCATGATTGCACAGTGATGGAATGTTTCTCCGAGAAATTTTGAATGCAGAATTTAAAATGATTTAACTTGATGAACTTTGTTTATACCTTCCTCACTGTCTTCACTTCCTCACTGTCTTCACTTCCTCACTATCTTCACTTCCTCACTTTTAGTGTGTGGCTATTAACGCGAGTGCCACCGATTCGCGTTAATAACCACACGCTCAAAAGGTTAGCTCGACAATTCGCGTTAATTAATGACTGCGCTAAATAAATAAATAAATAAATAAATACAACCATGTAAATACAAAATACAAACTAAATACATTATTTTTATACATTTATTATACATTTATACATTTATTACTTATTTCGCGACAACCTGATAACATTGTAACTAGCTTTGTGACAAAGGTTAAAAATAAGTGCTGACTCATCGTTCGATCATATTATGGAACGGGATGGAATTAAATTAGGTGCCTTGAAAAATAAGCTTCTAAAGGGGTGCGCACTTAATAATTAGGGCCAGAAATTATTTGAAATTGGGTGCGCACTAAATTAAAATAAATACGGAAAGCTGTTATCATCCGCAAAATTGCAAATGTTGCTGTCAATACTGATGAATATGGTGAACAACAAATCGCGAAACAAGAATTGATCCCTGTGGTACACCTAACAAAACTTCTTACCACGATAAAGGAACTAATTCTTGTTTCAAATTCTTGTTCTTTGAAAGGTAATTAAACATAAGTGCTTTTTCAATAGAATTTCCATACGCTTCATATGCCATACGCTTCCAGAGAAAAACTGAAAACTCGAATTTGTCACCTTTTTTAAAACTAGGCCAAATTTATACGACGCGGAGAGAAAAACGGTAGTTTATTTTGCTATATTTCATTGTCACCTGAAATATTGTATACAAATTTGATTGTAAGAAAACTTCCAACTCAAATCAACGAGGACTGGAGACGAAACCAGAACCGACATACGTGCCCGTGGATTTTGGATAAAGGGACAACGACGCAAGGGTATTCGACCCAAACGCTTCCATGTACCTGAACCAATCCATTCAACAATGCTTCGTCAGCAACGAAAAACGTGATTACAACAAACGAATAAACAAAGTCGATAATGGAACATTTACGCCATTTGTGTTTTCGTTATATGGTGAGCAGAGAATGCAAGACGTTTTACAACCGACAACCGACAACCGACTTTCAGACATGATAAAAGAAAGATACGAAAATCGATAGCATCAAGGTGGATTCGAACGAAGTTAGTTTTTCCACTTCTACAAGCTAGAATACTCTGCTTGTGTGGTGGATCAAGAGATGCTCACATCAGAAATATTACGATTGGCGAAAACATTGTGCTGGATCAAAAAATTTCGAAATGTTGAAATAATATAAAAAATTAAAAAACATAATAGTAATATAAAATATGCATATAAATTTGAAAATTTGTAACTATGATGACGTATTTGGAAATAAAATACTTTAAGATAAAAAAATATAATACTTGTGCCGGTCACGGTTTTTCAGAGGAGAAGAAGATCAGCTCCTATTTTCAACAACTGAAATCTTATTTTCTTGCTAGAGTTTTCGTTCGTAAACAAAAGACAAAACAAAATAGAACACAATATTTAAGATTCATTCTTCTTGTGTGATCATCGACCTCCTGAAAACTTAATGATATGGAAAATGTATAAAATTCTAAACAACTAAAGTACTATGATATCTCATTTGTCGACATGCATATGTCTTATTATTTGATTATTTTTTCAGACTTTGTATCTTTCCCTTTTTTGACATTTCCAAGTTCTTTTCCCAGTGGAACTGTTGGATTTCCTTTAAGTAGGAAAATATTGAATGGCACCATATGCGATATCAAACTTTGATAAAAGGATTCCATGGGGGTTGTAATGGAGTTTTATTATAATTATTGCTAACAACAGATTCTCAACTCCACTTTCACAAAGGCCGCAGGATTGCTTGATTTTTTTAACAATGGGACAAAAGAATGATATATATAATTTTCTAATTTTCAATCTTTCCTTTATCTCTGTTGTTGTAGAAATAATGTATTCAAACCAGGGGTGACCACTCGAACTGTTCGATTATCGAACGAAACCGAACTTAATCGAAGGCTAATCGAACGGATTATCGAACATAATCGAACACTAATCGGGAGGCATAAAATCGTGAGTTTCGATTAGTTCGATCATGTTCGATGATCGTTCGATAATGTTCTATGATCGTTCGATTACGTTCGATTTCCATTTTTAAGTTTTGTGTGATTCCTGCCTAACGTATTTCTGATGAAGATCTTCGTCATCACTCGTATTAATCGTATTAATACCCATTACAAAAATGTGTTCGTATTTCTTTACAGAATATTCATGCAAAACTGCAGACGTTACAAAATTTTAGTAGTTCGGTTGGGTACCTTTTTCAGTGATACGCGTATTGCATGAAAAAGTTGAATCCAATTCAACTTTATTTTTTGGTACGCGAAGAGAATTATTGATACGCGTATTTCCAAATTACAATCAATGCGCATGCTCAATGATACGGTACGTGCTGATACGCGTATTATTTTGGAAATCCCGCTTAAGTATTAAAGTTATGAAATCCGTGAAACAATAAAATGCATAGAAAACAAGACGAGAGATATGATAACACAGCTACGCTTCTTTTTATAAGAACAACTTTTTAAGAACAACCAGGCTGAAATTTTGCCAAAATTAAGAACAATCTGAAGGATGAACCTTTTCAGGCAAAATACTTGGAATGTAATATCGACAAACTGTGCCTTCAATGAAAAACAACTAAGTCTTAGCTCTAGAACAAATTGAGGCTGAAATAAGAACAGGCTGAATCAAAAATTACAAATTACGGTGTTTGATTGAACAGAAATTAGGGAATTGTCTATTCGCTATCTCGAACTGTTTTCTCGGTCCTTTGAGAGTCCGACCAGGGTTGGGCATAGATAAGATAAAATTATTTCGTAAAAAAGTAAACCAATCATTATGGTTCCATCAATGAGTGCGCGAACGGCGGCAATGAAATATCGTTGATGCGCAATCTCGTCCCCAGGGCTGTTTCGCCTTTTGATATGCCGTCGTTTCGCATATCAAAATGGCGAAGAAGCCCTGGTCGTTGCAATGAGATAGTTGTTAGAATCAGTCGCATATCAGTCATGCTTCCTGTACATTCTTGCATACACCGAACTTTGAACATCACGTCACTGCGATCTCAACAAGTCTAAAAAAATCGATCGGAAACACTAGTCGAACACTAATCAAACGCTAATCGAACAAATCAAACACTAATCGAACTCTAATCGAACAATTCCATGATCCTCAAAAAATTGTGAGATTCGATTAGCGTTTGACAATGTTCGATAATCGAACACTAATCCTTCGATTATGGTTCGATTAAGTTCGATTACGTTCGATTACCATTTTTCGTTCGATTACGTTCGAGTGGTTACGCCTGGTTCAAAACAGTGATCACTACATTTATTTTTGTTGAATGAATGATGATATCATCATGACAAATCATCCGAGAAAATTTAGTACAATTTTTAAGCCATATGTTGTAGTGTTGATAGTAGGTAATTTCATAGGTAGGTTTTTAGATACTCCTAGGTTATGGTTGATTGAACACTTCTTCAAATGTTCCAAACAAAGCATTTGGCCGTTTACTATGATAGTGATCATGGAGAACGATAAAGTTTTTCAAATTAACAATATTTTTGAATTTCAGAATTCCTGGAGTTCTGTAAAGACTGCTTGAGGAAGATTGACTAGGTTTAAAAAATATAGTTCCTAAGGCATTGTTTGCACTCTTGTAATTTTATTTTTATTATGGAGTAGCTTCTAACCCCAAATCTGACAAGCATAACTTAAATGTGAATCAAAGATAGCGTAATAGATAGATAAAAGTGTCGTATTTTACTTTATAATCCAAGTGATCTATTGAGTTCAGTACTTAATACATTAATATGTTCATTACACAAAAGATGTTATCAAGAAAAACTCCCAAGTATTTAACATGGTCAGGTTGTAAGAGGCGTTTTCCATTGATTTTTTTGGAGGTCATAATCAAATTGTTTACAAGGGTTACAAATAGAATTAGTTACCCACATTTAGAGAAATTCTATTAGCCTGTAGCCAGGTACATAGTGAACGTAAGTCAGAATTTATGTATTTTTTAATATTCTTTAAGGAGTCATCAATACATAGAATGTTAGAATCTGCAAAGTGGTGAAGTATGGAATGTTTTATGGCTAGGTGAAGATTGTTTATATATATAAAAAATAAAAGAGGTCCTAAAACAGATCCTTGAGAAACTCCTATATTAATTTGTTAAAATTCACAACCATTTATAAAAACAGATTGTTCTCTGTTGTAAGATCTGAACAATTCATTCGCCATTCCACGAATACCATAATATTCTAATGTTTTAAGGAGGATTTAATGATTGACCGTGTCAATAAAGATCAATAAAGATTCCGCAAACAAATTTGTTATTGTCAAGCGCATGTTGAATTTTTTCTGTGATGCTAAAAAAAAAAGTGCAAGAAACTGAAGCTAAGGCGCCACTAGAGCTTTTTTGGTGTGCGTGCAATGGAACATTTGAATACTTATGTAGTATTCGTCATGGCTGCAAGCATACAAGACGAGGTTGTGTTGGCTCTTTTATTACTTGACGAAGACGAAGAAGAACAGAAAAGTGCTCCAAAGAGACAATGTTGGATTCAACCATGGTTAGAGAAAAGAGAGACTTATGGGGCGTTTCATACAATATTTCAGGACGTCAGAATGGACCCTAAAAAATGTCAAGCATATATTCGAATGAATAATACCCAATTTCTGTATCTCGTTGATTTGCTTTCTGACGACCTCCAGAAACAAGATACTCAAATGAGAAAGTGCATTTCCCCAGAAGAAATGATTTGCTTGACACTCCGATGCTTAGCAACTGGTGAAACGTTCCGGTCATTGGAGTTTCAATTCCGAATTTCAAGAAAGAAAATTTCTAATGCGATAATCTGCACCGCAAATGCCTTGGTAAAAAGATTGGGTTCCGAATATTTATCAACACCGAAAACTGAAGCAAAAAGGCTAGAGATCGCAAACAAATTTAACGATCGTTGGAATTTCCCTAATGGTGATTGGCGCAACTTGATGGGAAACACATAGTAATCCAACAACCAGGCGATTCGGGATCACATTATCGAGACTACAAAGGCACGGATAGTATAGTCTGAGGTTGGTGCCAAAGGTCGAAACTCCGACGGTGGTATTTGGGACCGCTGTGAACTGAAAAAAGCAATAGAAAAGGGAACATTAAATTTGCCAGCTCCTCAAGTATTACCTGGCCGAAACAATAAGATTCCTTTCGTGATTACTGGTGATGATGCTTTTCCGCTAAAAACATACCTAATGAAACCATATCCAATGAAAAATCTTTCACTAGAGAAACGCATTTTCAATTATCGTCTCTCTCGAAAGCGAAGGATATCTGAAAATGCATTTGGAATACTGGCCAATAGATGGCGTATCTTCCGTCGTCCTATCGCGCTAGAACCAGAGAAAGTGGGAACTTTAACTTTGGCAGCAATAACCTTGCACAACTGGCAAAGAAGTATAAGCTCTATTGGGAAAGTTGACTTGCCAAAAGGATTAATTGATCAAGAAACTTCTTCTGGTGAAATAATTTCTGGGCGTTGGAGAGACGACTTACCAACAGGCTCATGGTTTTCCATCGTAAATGACAAATATGGAAACCGCCCAAATAATGTTGCAAATCAATCGAAATTCACCGATACTTTAACATGGAAGGCGCAGTAAGCTGGCAATGGCGGGCTGCCAAAATTGACATTTAGATATTAAGCTTGAAATAAAATTGTATTAATTTCTTAAAGGATTTGATAATAGTTTAATAATCCCTTTGAAAGTCATTAAAAGTTTTTTATCGTTTTATATATGTTTTTGAGACCCTTGTTTTATGGTCAAATTGTCCAATTATTAACAACACGGCTTGAGTGGCTGAGAAACTAAAATAGGGAGATTCTAAATTGTTCTAGCAAAAGTTTAGAAAAATCAGACAAGTTAATTGAACTTGAAAAATAAAGAAGTCTTGAACAAAACGTGATTTTTATTCCTAGTTACAAATAAAACAAAATTTTTGACCTGATATAAACCGTAAACGTAAAAATATTAATAAAGTTTTTGAAATGCTTAGTTCCCAGTAAATGATGAATCGTTTGAGTAATTGGAACTGGGCGAAAATGGTCCATGTCCATGATGAGGATTAAAATTTCCTGTCTGCTGAAGCATGCTTGAAAAGATCCCGGACTGGAGTGGGAACTGTTGCGGAATGCTTGCTTGTTTTTGTTGTTCATAATCGAAAAACTTGTCCATCACTTTTTTCTTCAACAAAATCCAATCTTTGGGGTCACACTGTAGAAGATTGTCGGCTACCATTTTACCGAAAAGTTCAGCCCTTCTTTCCAAATCTAACTCACTTTTTGAAGATCCTTCTTTTCGTCGTTGGTAGCTAGAATTTGAAGAACGCTGTTGCTCTCTTTGTTGCTCTTGTTGGTAAGTGTTTTTTTGGGTGATTGAGTATGTTAAAGCTTTCCACAACTCGGCTTTTGCTGTTTGCTCGTCTGAGGCTTTCTGCACTTTTGACTTCTTTTTAGGAGGCTCAGCGTTTTGGATGCTATCATCTAAAGAGCTAACAGTTTCATCCACATCACAAGTGACATCGATGAAGTCCATTTGGTTATAAAACTCCCAATTAGAGTAGTAGACCTCTGAAGAAGCCATGCCGGACGATTGTGATGCTTCTTCCCTAAGCTTTTCTCTTTTATAGTTGGTGACGGTGTTCCAAGTCTTAAGCTCTTTAATGGTCAATTTTCCATCAAAAAATTCACTCAGTTTTGTCATACGCGATTCCCTCAATACCCTATCTCTATATTCCTCAAGTGTGTGGTTCCACAAAGAAGGATTTTCGCGATAAAAATCAATCAAATCTTCTATCTCTTCACTCGAAAATTGACTTTTTTTCTTATCTCTTGTCAAATCAGCTACCAAAAATTCCATTTCTCCATAAAACTTCCACTTTTTGGAAGGTACTTCAACCCCAATGTTTTTCTTCACCTCCCGAAGCATTGATGATCTGAGAGAATGGAACGATGCTTCCAGCTTTTCGATCGTAAATTCATTTTCAAAGAGATCTACCAATGAAGCTTTCAAATCTTCTCTTTTTTCTTTATTTTTATTGTAAGGATTATTGGTGTCCCAGAGAGCTGGATTTTCTTTATAAAAAGCAATCAATTGCTTTTTTTGTTCATCTGTTCAAGTCTTCTTTTCCGACATACTGCTTTTGATGCTTTCCTTCACTACATGGACATACTATACTAGATACAGACTTTTTCTCTTTATCAAGTTTGTTTTCGAAATTAAAAATTCATCAAGTGATGAATAAATAATGATTTTGGGTAGCGACATTATAAAATATCGTCGTGGCGCAATTGCAGAGTATGGGACACGAGAGAGAAAAATATTTTTTTTGCTTCATCCCATAAATTTTGTCCCGGGAGCACTGGCACAAAATTGATTTGATCAATTTTGTGCCAGTGCTCCCGGGACAAAATTTGAAGGTTTTTCGGGTTTTTCCCCTTTTTTTAGTTACAAAAAAAAGAAAAAACAGCCATGAGACACGAATCTTTTTTCACTTGCGCGTGCAATGGAGCAATGTTCCATTGCATGCGCACGAAAAAAGCTCTAGTGGCGCCTTAGCTTTAGAATGGCCTTTTCTAAATTCATATTTTGAGGAAAAGATGTAATTTTGGAGGACTAAAAAGCTGTAGATTCTCCTTAATAATTTTCAAATAGAAGATTGATATTTGAGAGTAAGGAAATAGGGCGATAGTTTACAATTTCAAGGACAGAGCCTTTATTTTTAAAGGCTGGTATAATGTTTGCTTGTTTCAGTCTGTCTAGAAATATACCTGTTTATAAAGATAAGTTTATTATTTCCGATAATGGTTTAGCAATGATTTTATCAACGAGTTTCAGAATGGATGGTGGAAAAGAGTTAGGGCAAGAAGCCTTGTTTTGTATTAATTCTGAGAATTCTAGTTCATTCGTCAGGCTAAGAAAGTTGTATTTAGAATTTTTGAGAAAATCTGAGAATAATGGTTGAGGATAGATGGTGGCAAACTGCAAGTTTGGCTCACGTTAATTGGGGTGACCATCTATAATTTCTTCTACCATTTTTATTTATTGTCCATTATGGTTACTGATTTATTGATGTCCACTTTGTTCCAGGTTGGTTGCCTCATTTGTTCAGGTTCTCCATTTGTATCTAATGCTTTGAACCATTACTTATTTGGCCTTGATTATCTTTCTAAAAAATCTTGCAAGGGCACAGGCTTCCTTATCCTGACTTTACACTGCTTGGACAATAATTATAGTTCCCCCTTCCCGCTTACCCTATTGGTAGTCTAATATGTTATTAATTTTGTTTTGTTTTGTTTTCTTTTAGGTACTCACTGCAATAATGAATCTGGAGTGATGTAACTTCATTGGAATTCAACGAATGGTGGATCAACTTCACACCATACTACTCCATTCTTATACCTGGTTTTCTATGGACTTTCAAGTTGCTTTAGTTCCACGTTTTTTCCTTGTGTGATATTTTTGGTTTTTAATCCAGGGATGGAAGCAACTTTTGGTCGGGGTGCTGGGCTTCCTTTGTCAGCCTTCTGTGTTGTAGGGATTGAACATGTACGTTTCCGATGTTATTATTTTTGGTTTGTTACCTCTTCTAGTTTGTTGGTAACATCTTATCATCTGCTGGGTTTCATCCTTTTCATTTGCTCAGCATCCTCACCCAAAAATTCCCCAAACTTCTGTATTATGTTTCAACATTGAATAGATTACTATACTTCGTTTTAATATAAATTACTATACTTCATTTCTGTGTTTTGTTGTTGTCGGGAACCCATTCAATTAATGAATGGCTATTTCATAAGGATCACTACATAGTTTTTTATATATGTTCAATCGATCAGGGTAAGTTGAATTTTTCTTTGAAATGTTTATTATTGATTTAATTCCATCCCATGTCTTTTTAATGTTTTTAGAGTGATTATCAAAGTAACTGTAGTAGTTCTTTTTACTATTTCGAAAAAGTGAAACATTCATATTTCTATATTTTTTTAAATTTTCATGATATTTCTCCTTTAGTTCATTTTTACAGTTAATAAATTTTCCCAACATGTTGTTTCTAATTTGAATTGATTTCCGAATTCAAGGAGTTTTTTAGAAAGTTTTTTTAGAGTAATATATCGGTCTGTTGATTGCTTCAAGAAAGTTATTTAAGGAGGTGTTTGGATTCTCGTTGTCAAGAGATAAAATTTTTGTCCATTTAATATCAAAAATATCTAAAATAAAATTTTCTTTGTGAATGTTACTGGTGATCCTTTTGTATTTGTTGTGTTTAGTTGGGACTTTATTATTGTAAAGAAAAATGGTCCGAGATTATTATTGTATAGATTTAATTATTGTATAGATTTGGAAAAAATGCAAATTGTGCAAAGTGATCAGAGATTGAAGTTGTAATGTTACCAGCATTAATTTGTATATGGTTAGGAATGTTTGAAAAAATATTATCAATGAGAGTTTGATATCTAGAGGTTATGCGAGGGTAGTGTAATATGGGGAAAGAAAAAGTTTAAAAGTCATTGTATTAAGAAAAGTGTTTATATTATTTTTGTTATCATAATTGAGCAAATTTATATTGAAGCCTCCAAGAAGAATTATTGATTTATTTTCAGTATGCAATTTTACGAGAAAAAGTTAGACAAAGTTTTCACTGTCTTTAATGGACATGCATGGGTGGGTGTCTATGATTGTATTATTTGTTGATAAATTTACAGGTGAATGAGAAGGTGTAATTTTTCTATAAGGCCAAATCATATTCGTTACAGATTCAAGCTACATCTGTTGTATCAAACTTTGCAATATTTTTTAAAATGTCAGCTTCGCCAAGAGAACTATAACTATAAGCTATCCATGGTAACGAGCGAGAAATAGACAGGGTGAATGTAAAGAGTTTTCTGTGCTTTCAAAATGCTTTACATATGTAAGCAAAATTACTAGGTAAATATTTGAACAAAACTCAAAAACTAAGTGGCTGTGATAAGCCAAGCTAAGATGAAGGTTAATTACATTTGGCCATTTAAAAATAAAGATTTGCCTAACCTCCTCAGTGAACAGCACGGCCTGCGTCACCTCCTCTATGACCCACATGGTCTCCTGAATGATCTGTGTGGCCTGCAATCCATCCTTTAGTCAAATTATCTTGAAAAATTTGAACTTACGCGTCAATCAAAATGTCTAAACAAAAAATGTATTGTTTCAATAACAATGTCTTACATGTCAGAAGCTCATTTATGCAAATCAATGTCATCTCAAAATAAAATATCTTTGAAAATGTCTATGAATACCATTTGTTTGTTGCATATTTACCTGCAAATTAGCATTTAACTTAAATATATTACCACAAAACGCTCATTCTCCTCCACAATGTCTTTTTACAAAAATAGTTGTAAATAAAAAACTAACAATGCAAAATATAAAAATTTATACAATTTTGGAACCTCTTGTTATTATGTCATCATAGAACCAAAGTTTAGAATTTTTTTTTTCAACCTCAATTTCAATTTAAGCAAGTGTATCGTCAATGATGTCACAAATTAAAACATTGTTTTGATGTCTAAATCAATGATGGAGAGTGAATCGGACAATATTATATGATGGAGAGTGAATCGGAGAATATTATACTACCCTTACCTTTCTGTTTTTGTTTTTTCAGCAAATTCTTTGTGAGCTCAAAGTTAGATAAATCTAATTAATGATTAACCTATTATGCCCCACCTGATAATAAGTACTCAGATCCGTTCAGAGTGTGGACCAACGTTATGTGGTGATGAATTTCAAGATCCACAACTTATGGCAAATATTGGTGCTGTTTTGATGTCACGTATGAATTTATTTTATTAAGGAGAATGGATACCTTTAAGTTTAAATGAGATATTTTTTAACTGAACAATTATGTCATGCAATTGTTCTTCAACAAAGTTTCAGCCTGATCTTCTTACTTTCTGAAGCATACTGAATGCACGACATCTGATTTTTAAACGTTTCTATTGAACAATTTTTTCTTTTCTTTCTTTCATTTCTTTTTAATTTGTATTACAGAATAATACACTGAACTTTATGCAAAACAACTGAAAAGAATCCAGTTTTTCCCATTTTTTAATTGAAAAGAATCCAGTTTTTTCCTGTTTTTCACACAAATGATACAGTTTTGCTTTAAAAATTTATTGCATATGAAAATTTAAAGATTAATCCAAAATTTATGAAAATCCCTAACCATATCTAGTAACCTTACAATCAAAAGATATATTTTTCATAATAAAAAGTGTTTTGGCTCACGTATTGTCAGTACATTTTTGAAAGATTTGATGTGTGGTGCAGATAAGTAACTTATCAAATTGCATGGATTTTCCCAAAGAAGTAGAAGAGAGAAGAGAAAAACTTGTGCTAAAATTTCATCAATTTCCCGAAAGTATTTTTTTCGAAGTAACAGTTTCAGGTAATTAAAGGGTTAGATGCCATGTTTGTGAGGAAATGTGTTTTTTTTTTCTCAAAAATATTCATTTTTAGCTGTTGGACAACATTTTAAACATTATGAATCACCAGACCCTCCAAGACTTGTGTTAG
Source organism: Turritopsis rubra (assembly GCA_039566895.2). NCBI lineage: Eukaryota > Metazoa > Cnidaria > Hydrozoa > Anthoathecata > Oceaniidae > Turritopsis > Turritopsis rubra. The sequence continues at coordinate 18,450,094 of CM077617.1, read as the reverse complement.
ATCGTTTGCAATCACTTGGATACAAAATCATTGCTTTTGCTGGTTGTGGTCAGACATTGCTATGGACTTTGCAAAAAGAAACATTATAATTGGTGTATTTCGATCTGATGAAATTATCAGTAACATTTAATGAACATAATGTTTTCCATTTTGAACGTCACAGTTCTTCATAATTATCAAATAAATATATTATGTATAAGATAAACGTGTTAAGAATATTGAGAGTTGAAAGGAGTAATTTTGATTGGTTTTTCTTCTAAAGGCTGTTTCCATTAGGATGAACCGTCAGAATCAAATCGTCCAGTCTTGTCTAAATTTACAATTTTTGAGTAACAGAACACGAGCAAAGTCCATCAAAGTTAGGTCCGTGTGACTCCATGGAAATGATTCCGCCTAATGGAAAATTACCTTCATGTTCTTCACAAATCCAGTGAAATTGATAATTTCATATTCTACTGTTAGATACACTTAGCAGCATGCATAGAAATATAAAAATGGCTAGCATTGGTTTAACTTTGCAAACTGAAAGACGATTTTGTAGAAACATAAAATATATTCAAAGACTATCTTTTGCGACTGATTATCAATCAGACAGAAGAACTTTGTTACAATATAACAGCAATCAGATATACTCAAAGACTTTTTATCAAAACCAACAACAGTTTGCTCAATATTCAACGCAGCTTAATGATAACAATGAAGAAAAAGAGAAAACTTTCTTGAAGAAATTTAAAACCATCATCAACGTGTTCTGGATTGGTTGTAGAGCTTTATATACAGATGTAAAGTTGGCACTTCAAACTAGAAGAAAACTTGGCTTGTATCAACAACGAGATATATCTCAACTTAGCAGAGAAGAAGTACGACATATGAGACAGGTTTGAAATGATATTTTATTCTTTCATATTTTATTGCTTTTATTCATCTTTAGCTTATAACAATAATTTCTTCAACTTTTTGTAAACTTCTTGTTTTGCTGTTCTTTTTTTCACATTCAACTGAGTAGGGGGCCAATAACTCTAATTGGAAAAATTTTAATTTTGCGATTCCACTGAAATATGATATATGAGAACAGCTTTAACTATTTCAAGAGATTCATAGATCTCCCACCTGTTAAAGTTATAGAAGGCTATGAATTTATTTTGTCGTAGTTTTTCGTTTCGAAAGTTTCGTTGTCATTCGTTGTGGTGGTGGTGCCATTTTTATTCCTTTTGACAACATGTTGTATTACTCGGAATTTCAAAGAAAATCAAAATATCGAGTTATTGATCAAATGTGTTGTTAGTTCATAGTCATAAGTCGTGACTATGTGTTGTCATAGTGATTAGGTGTTCTCGATCACGCCGTAAAACTTTGATAAGTTATAATTTCCCATCTGTAAGAAAAACGGAAAATTTATAAAAGTTTTATACGCGAATATCAACATGATTATGTGAAATATTTTTCTTTTTGCATGTCAATTTTTTCAACGCTTCATAATAAAATGTGAATATATTTTCAACTATTTTGAGCAGGTCCTCTGGATTAGAAATTACTACAGGTGATCAAGAACAAGAGCAAAATAACTCGAGAATCAAATAAATATTAATATTATTAATAAATATTAAATAAGGCTTAAAAAATAAAATAAAATAAAATTAAATAAAATAAAATTAAATAAAATAAAAAATTAAATAAAAAATCAAATAAGTATAACTTTAACTTTAAATAAAATCTTGAGTTAACATTTTTGTGATGGCGTAATTAATGAGAAAATAACTCGAGAAAAATAACTCGAGAATTACCTGCCTCCATTTTAATTGGCTTTAGTTTCTTTTCATTAAATATGTTCCTTCTGTTGAGGAAATTAAAAATAAGAGGAAATTCCTCTTGTCATTACCCAAATTTGCCAAATTTAGGTATTTTGTTTCTAGTGTCCAGTGTCCTACATTTCAGTGTCTTTGCCTAAATTTCCTACAATCGTAATATTTTGAAGCCTGTGTCATACTTATTCCTACATCTACCCCTTTTCTGCGTGAAAGTTCAACAATCTGTGATTTGTAAGCAATCCAAGGTTAAGAGTGAAATATTGCCAGTCAAGTTAAATCAAGTCAAGGGTTCGCCTTCACATAATGTGAATACACTGATATATATATTTTGACATAATGTGAATACACTGATATATATATTTTTATAAAAAATCAGTTTATAAGAAACCAGGGCTTGGCTATTTCAAGAGATGTGATGGAAGTTAAAGAGGCATTGGCGGGTTAAAAATGTATAAATATTATTGACACGTGATCAAAACAAGTAAAATCATAACAGACATGGTGCGAATTTAGGAGACAATTTGAAAACATTGAGTTCCTGTTTGTGTTCTACTTGTCACCATGTGATAAGAAACTAGGGCTTGGCTATTTCATCTAAAATCTAAAATCTAAAAACCCGACCGACCCTGTTGAAAAGTACCCACCCTAAACTTTTTACAAAAACCTAGTTCCCTATTTTCATTTTAATATTATCATAAATGTAATATGATCATTTAAAAAAACTAGCGTTTCTTCTGTTATGTGGGTTTTATTTATGTCTCCCCAAATATAAAGGATGGGGGGATATAGTGTGATTTAAGTGCAGTCTATCTGTAGCAAGAAATGCTTTGCATATATACAAATCGCATGAAGGAGGCTCTACGTGTTGGGGGTTAAATAAATTACGCAGCAACTTAAAACCTGGCTCTTGCATTCAGGCTTAAATCTGTGGTATGTACACTCAACAACCAAAACAATCTTTTTGTAAATAAAATAAAAATAAAAACAGATTTAATAGTTCAGCTAAAACAAAGAATTTTGGCAAAAAATAAGAAATTTTATTCAAGGCAATTTCTTCTTCAGATTACAATGAATGGTTCAAATATAGTATTACTATATATGATGACTATATATATGATTTATGATATTACTTATATTCACTAAAAGATATATTCATATGGAGGTTTACTGGTTTACTTAAAGATCTCACTATTATTAAGAAATTATGAGGACATAAAAATAAATCGTGAAGATGTTCAGCCCCATAGGCTATTGATAATTCTTATTTGACAAATGTACTTTCAATTATCACTGAATATAACATGTGTAAAATTTAAATTTTGTAATAAATCAAGCTCTTATTCCTTTTCCCAAGTAAAAGTTATCCGAATAAATTAGTTGAAAGGGGGATGCTATAAGGGGAGAATGGATCCAGAAAACGATTGTTCAAGTGAAGGTTTGAGTTAACGAGTGATTTCTAAAAGAAGTATTATGGGAAAATAGTTTGAAAGTTCGATTTCTCCAGTGTTTTACCAGAAGTCAACTACCTTTATTATTATGCGGTTTTTAAAAATCCATGTCAAATTCATCTACCTTAATTTCTCTCAACGTTGATTTAATATGGGCAAATATCATAAAGGCATTAATTTTATATGCTGACTTTTTCAAAATTTTCAAATAAAAAAAGTTTTAATATTCTTATGTTGTTTGTGCTTTTTTTGCAAAAATTCACCAATGCCTCAAATTTGTGCTAATTTCATACATTTTGAAATGTATTTGTTGTAACCGCGTTAATTTCATTCAAAAACTAAAGGCAAGGTTCGTCAACCGTGTTAGTTTCCTTCGCGTTAAATACGTAGTGCGTTAATTTCATAGAATAAAGTATATACGAAATAAGTCAAAATAAGTAACAAAAATAGTGAGGTTGGAAAGATTAAAATAAATTCAATGAAATATAAATATAATTATAGGTAAAATAAGTTTTCATTCAGATTATCAAGGTGTCAATATCTTTGTAAAACAACACCATTCCGGAGGATAATGCAGCCATTATGGATTCCATTGTGATTACGGTTCGCCGCTAGGGCAAGTTGCAATCCGGCTTCGCCTGACAGTATAGGAAAAATTGATTAAAAAGTTCCGTTTTTCTTCCAAAAAGTCCTGACGAAGTGCAGAAAGTTCTCCTCAACAATCCAGAATAAAAATAGGTACAACAAGACAAGACATTTTCAACAATCAAGACATTTTCGCATGACAGATCTTACTTCTCCTATGTAAACATACCGAAAAAAAGCCCTAGTAAAACATCAAAATCCATAATGGCTGCATTATCTCCGAAATGGTTTATTCTTTTGTGATTACGTGGATTTCGAAACATGCAAAGATTTGTCTTTATTGAGTCTTTTTATTGATTTTCGAAACCGTTTCTAACGATATTGTGACAGACATTCAATTCTACCCTTATGGTATCTGTGTCTTCTTCTCTTCAATAATATTTTATGGTTCTGTGTGTTAAAGCAACCTTCTTGTGGCTGTGGTGAAGAAGCAGATTGTAATCGCAATTCACACTGATGACAGTAAAGTGACTATCTTTCAACACAATTAATACTTCGTTTGGCAACTAATGGTCCTCTCAAATTAATGAAAATTCTATCATTTTGTTGGCCAAAAAATCAATATCACAAAACTTTCTCTTTCTGTCCTTCGACGATTTCATAGGTAATACTTTAACATGTCCACAAATATGATAGCTAAACATGATGATGAGCGTGTTTTAGTGAAATATTTATATCAACTTAATTTATTTAAAAGAACATTCCAATTTCTATTCATGTGGCCCTGGCGCTTTGCTTTGCAATTTTTCTTCGATGTGAATACCTAGCCTTGACTCCAAAAATCCATATTGATCGCCTTTACTTAGTATCAGCATGCAAACATAAAACCAAGGCTAAGTAATTTAGACTGTGATTTGCATGACCTTACAGGCTATATTTCAAACACCTCAAGTATACGCGATTTGAATTAGGAAACTTTAAGAAACTTTCCAGATCTTAAAAATTTACTTTTTTACTTTCATGGCTAACTCCTTCAGGTAGTTTCTTATAAATTACTTTCTTATTTGTATACAGTATTTTGGTATGGTGGCCACTGGTTCAGGGATAGCAGGGTCAAGTCAGGGATTTCAGGAAATTATGTCAATAGATTTTATGTGGAACACGTATAGTACATTTTCAGAATATTTTTACCGAACTTTTTATCACTTCTTGTTAGTATATGTAATTCAGTTATACCAACAGATATGACATTATATATGGGACAATGTTCAGCCATGTGACGTCATTTGCTTGGTTTTCCACAAATCATTCAAAACAATCTTTTTGAGCAACTCAGTGGTTACTACACATAACCTTTAGTTTGCACTCAGTTTACTTACTCCAGGACTGTTGCGGAAATGTTAAAGCCTAAAGGGTACTAGTTTCTTTTGAACACGGTGTCAGTTGCAAAACGTTTTTTTAACAAACTTCTTTTCCTCCTGTAAATAACAGATCTCCTCTCCTGTGAACAACATTATTCTCTCTCATATTTTTAGATTGTATTTCGTGTTTAATTTTTTCAATTTTTCACTCGCGGTTGGTTTGATCCATCTGTTTCGAACGTTCTCCTGTGAACAACATTATTCTCTCTCATATTTTTAGATTGTATTTCGTGTTTGATTTTTTCAATTTTTCACTCGCGGTTGGTTTGATCCATCTGTTTCGAACGATTTTCAGTTTTCTACTTTGTTTAGACTCGACAAGATGTTGTCAAAACTTTTCCGGCAGTCCTCCTTTTCATGATTCCGTTTGTTGGTTACATAGCTCCTGTGATTGCGTAAGTCTAGGTTTTAGAAAAATATTCTCTCATAAGAAAATGTTCCCTCATAAGAAAATGTTCCCTCATGTTTCTAGCTATTTTTATCCCAAACAATTGCTTTCGCAGCAGTTCTGGCACCCAGATCAAAAGAAAGATTTTGTTTTGGAAGAATATGAAAAAAGAAGTCAATATTATTTCCCGCTCATCAAAGAAGTGGCTATCACTTGTAAAGAAATACAAAATAAACATCTGTTAAAATTGTGTTTGGATGTAAGTGTTTCAATTCTTTTCTTAAATATTTCGTCATCAATTTATTTTGTTTACACCACATGTTTGTTTGTTTGTTTCTGTGTTTGTTTGTTTAGATTTTAGATGGTAAACATCCCAGTAACGAAGAAATGTTGCCTTTTAAACACCTTTTTACTGATGTTGCAGATTTGACCATCGAACAAATGCCTCGTTATCATCTGGTAAGTGTATCAAGTTATCATCTCTCAACCACTGTTATGTCAGATGGAATGTTGGATGAATAACTTAAAAAGAAGTGAGCGCAAAAATCAGAATCAGTTTCTGAATATTAAAAAGAATTTTTTGTTGCAACACGATTATGACGTCATAAGGTTCCAGAAGAAAATGCTGACATACGAATCGTGCAAAATATTTCATAACAAAGGCTATTTTGATGATGTACTGTTACAAGTTCGCTCTGAGAATAAACTGAAACTAGAGTTGTCATGGTTACTCAGGCTTTTGTGAAATATTAACAAGATTCGCATAAGATGCGGCTATATTTCCCCATTTTTATCCTCCTTTTTCGAAAAATCTGAACAGTAGAAAAATGGCAATGACCGTACTGATATTATCTTGCTTGATAAACTGAGACACTTACTTGCTCTATAAACTGGCATGAATAAATCATACAGCCTGATCAAGAAGTTTTCAGTATTTATAATTACTTTTAATTTCTTCACCGGGGAATTGCAAGAATTAGTGTTGAAATCGGTAAAACAAATACATAATTATTCAGCAGTTGAATTCTAAACTAACCCTACAGGGAATCTGAGAAAGCAATAGAGATAATAAAGAGATAGAAATACAATTTAATTTCGATAAAAACTATATTTTCTAAATTCTACACACTTAAATAATATTGGCTTATGGCAGTTCTTCTAGCACTTTTTACAAAACCTAACAATGTCCACAGAATAAACTGATAGATAGAAATAATTGAAAAATAAGGTGTTGTTATGATTTAATGAGTAGTTTTTGCATTCACTTGTAGTTAGATCAACACCAAATTAAAGGCTGTTTCATATGGAAGATGGGCCGGGACATTGACAGGACGGGATGAGAATCAATCTCCTTTACATGAACATACAGACAACATTTTTTAAATTTTTAATTGTTAAAAAAAATCAATGGTTTGCAGCTGTTTCAATTTTTATTTAGAAATCGTTCCGATTTATATGAAAAAAACAACAATAACAGCTGAAGGTACGGGAGGAAATCGTCCTGGGACAGAAATTGTTAGGCGCACGGGCTCCATATGAATGGAAAGAGTCATTTGCTAGAGTCATTGGCTCAAATATTCTTCATTTTAGTTTTTAGGGAAATGTTAAGTGAAGCCGGATTTCATATTTTGTCCAATCCCGGCAATCATCCCGGAAATTTGTCTCACACTGTTTTGTCCAATAAGATATTACACAAAAATAAATCCGTGCAAAATACGAGAAACTCTGAATCATTGTTGAAGTGATGTTACTGGCACATTATATCAAAGCTAGTGTTCCAACCTCAAAGCTTTAATGGACAAGTTCTATTGCGGAACTCCGGCTATAAAAGTGAACGGAGAAGGAGGAGAAGAAGGAAAACGCGGGTTTTAACATATATTTCGCGCTATGGGGAAATATATAGAAACTGCTTCATCCTTGAAAGAACAATCGAAAAAGTTGAAATAGGACAAAAAAGTTCATTTTCTGTTTTAACTTAAAATTACAAACTCTTAAAATTAAAACCTAGAAGTGATTGAAACATTCGTAATGTTTTGAAAATGTTTCTGGTTTTCTGGTCTAGGTTAAAATATGCAAATGTTGGTTGATACCTACAAGATGGTATATACCGCGATGGTTTTTGATGAATGCATTGCGACGAAGGATTTCACGTTTACATGAGGACGATCTGCTTATTGTCAGAGACGGGATTGAGTTTTTAACATCAGATCATGTCGAACAAGTAAGAATATCCTCTCTAATGTAGTGACGTCGAGTCTAGTCTAATTAAAACAGACTGATGATAGTAGCATTGAGTTTTGAGGAGCTCAATGAGTTGGGATTAAAGATATCAACTTGGATTACAAAGAAAACATCTTCATATTTATTTCATATTTATTTATTTTCATATTTAAGGCTGTACAATTTCGAGGCCTAGACGAAACTTTACTAGCAGACGAACTTAAGTTGCATTGGCTGCAACAATGGGTTTCCTTGGCAACAATGGTTTCAGGTACAGAGACATAAATTTTACACAAACTTATGATATCAAATTAACCTTTTAAATAATGACTATTAACATGTTCGTTCAGGTGATGACCTTTCTTTTCTTGCGCATTGTGCTGTTTTTAAAGCTGCAAATTTCGAGGTGATGGACGAAGTGATAGGTGAAAGCCATTCTGATTCCAACTAGATAAATTATTTTGGTGTCTGCACTCAATGTAGTTTCCAAATTATTTAATGAACTTCAACATTTATACGTCATACGTCATCTGCAAACCGACACTTGTTTTGATTTATCCTATCATTTTTCATAACATACAGCCTCAGTTTGAAACCTTTACAGCCTCAGTTTGAACTGAATTACTTCAAAGATTTTTTGTTTCGGCAAAAAATCAATTTTCTTACATCTTTCTTCTGAAAGCCATACACGATCGGATTGATAACTGAATTAATGAAGATCGTGTGAATACTTATCGTTAACAACCAGTTTGGTGCGAGGGTTGGGACGAGTAAAACATCTGCTACCATGTTGATATAGATCAAAGGGAACCAACAAGCCATAAAGGTGACGGTCAAAAATGCGAATCGTTTAATATTTCGGAGTTGTACCTTGAGCTTATGTAAGGAGAGCTTCTTTCGTTTCACTAATGGTACGTTTCTCATTTCCATAAAACGTAATTTTTCCCGGACTGTCTTGAAAATGTATCCATAAACAGCCATGAGGGAGGAGCACAAAACTAGCAGGATGGAGAGCACAATTCCTAAGAAGATCTGTCGAAAAAGAATGGAGTTTTCGTACTTGGTTCCAACTATTTTCGGAAGTATAGTTAAAAATATGGAGAAACTCCAGATAAATGCAATTATTTTGATCCACGTTGAGCGCACCATTAATGCATTGTAATGTAATGCGTATTTGACTGCAATCCATCGATCGAATGCGCATGCGCAAACATTTCCCATTGAACCCGTCAGGATCAACATCATGAGAGGTGGTACAGTCACGTGATGCAATCCCAGCGTCAAAATGCACGGAAGGAGAAGAGCGCCATTCAATAGATCATTAAAGGTCAAACTCACCACGATCATGTTGTTCAGTGTTCGTAACAAACGATATCTTGCGAATAAGGCCAATAACAATGTACTCTCGCTAACGATCATAACCGCCATGATGCCAAAGATGATTCTATCAACTTTCCCAATAACATATGGTTGAAGTTCAATCGAAGAAGTAAGATTTGTGTTGTTGTGTATATTCATTTTGGTCCTGAGAAAAGAACAACCAAATATATCGACTCTTCCTAAAAACCTTTTTTCGTTTTTCTTCTCTTCCCTTATAAATCCTGTTCCTTAAATAATATAGAACACGTGACCAAAAGTCCTGCTTTCAATAGAAATATAAGGAAAATAAAAAACACCATTTTAACAAAATGCGTGGTTTTGAAAACCAATTTAATGAAGAGAGAACTTTTTCGCAACGTGTGTTGTGTTCTGTAAATTATTAATGTTCAGTATTGCTACATCCTCAACAACAAACCAAGTTTGCAATCGATACAAAAATCTCTTTTTAGAAAAATGTCTGTGCTTAGAGCTTTACTGCACTAGTAAGGTTTCAAGTGGCAAATAATAATACTTTCTTAGTAAGTGATAAACTTTTACTAAAAATAGATCTGTGAGGAATAATTTAGAGTTTCATTTATCCTTATTTGTTAGGATTAGGGTTTCATGTATAAATTGTTTTGAAAATATATAAATGTACTGACGGTCAGAAGTTCTAAAGTAAAAGCTTTGGATATACTCATAAGGGTTTTGAGGTTCATTTGGTTCAAGATCTCTTCATGAAACCTCTGTACCATAAATGATCGAATAAGCCCCCACTCCCGAGTAAGCCCCCTCCCCCAAAACCCATTTTGACAAATAAGCCCCCACTCCCACAGTAATTCACAGTAATTTCAATATAGTTGATAGAGACTGAGAAAATACTACCATAAACAATTGATTAAAGGTATTTATTTCGCAGGTTGAGGTATTAATAACACTCGTGGTTATAACATCCAATTCAAAGTTAGGGTGTTTTTCTTTTTTTTCGTGCAACTTGTCGAACAATATATTTCCGAATATCTCGCTTCTTGTCAAAGCAACATACTTTGCTGGAAAAACAAGTCCGACCTCCCTTTTTCTCTTTACAACCACAAATGCTGTAAGTTTGTTTTCTGGGGCTGCGTTTAGAAAGTTTGTAAGTAAACAAGAAATTTCTATTGGTAGATGTCCAACCAGTAGTGTTACTTCATCGGTTGATTTAAAAACGCCAATAGCATTTTTATCATATTCGATTGCTTCTTCCCGGGTGTCTGTTTTGCATATTAATTTTTGTGGTGCCCAAGCGTCTTTATAAATATGATGTCCACGAATAGCTGTCTGGAAGTCAATTTTAAAATTCATTTCATACGATACTGATAATGCTCTAGACATCTTTGAAAGTTTTATTCGTCGTGACAAATAAAACCAACGTTATAATCGTATCGTTCTCACTCTGAGAAGTCGAATTCGAATGTTTTGTTTTTGAATAGAATTTTGTTTCATTTTTTTTATTTTCATTGCGAAAATGGAACTAGAAGAGCCAGCAACAACTTCTAACAAAGGAGAGAAAATAAGTTCTTATACGATTAAGTTTAAACTTGAAGTTGTTGAATTTGCGGAAAACAAATCAATTGGGGCTGCTGCGGAAGTTGACCGCCATTGTATTCGTGATTGGAAGAAAAAAAAGGATGACTTACAAGAACTTTCAAAGTCAGTTAGTAACAAGAAAAGAAAACGTTTACAAGGGGCTGGCAGAAAACCGTTGAGCGATGAAATGGAGGAAAAAGTACTAGAATGGATTGTTGAACGCCGTACGAAGACGCTTCGTGTGTCAAGGAAACTTATCAGGAAGAAAGCAATTATTGTCTATAGAGATTTGAAACGTGCAGATCCAGATCGCTATGACGAAAAATTTGAAGCAACGAATGGTTAGCTTTTTAAATTTATGAAACGAAATAACTTATCGTTGAGAAGAAAAACCTCCGTAGCACAGAAAGATCCTGATCTTTTAGTAGCTAAAATCATCTCGTACACATTACGTGTGAGAAGATTACGATTGAAATATTCATACCAACCAGCCCGGCTGGGGCGGATACAGGATATTTATTGACTATGTGAAAATTAGTGAGGTAATGTAAAAAATGTCGCCCACCATGGTTGGGCGACGAAAATTTTTTTGAGAATTTAAGGCGTTTAAACGCCCTCAAATGCATTTTCAGGGTTCAATCAAAAGGCACCTAGAAACTGAAAAGTTATTTCTTATTTTTTGTGTCTTTGATCTATTATCAACTTTACAATGAATCATGATAACTAATAAAAGTTAAATAGCAAGCTTATGGCTTAGGAGATCTTCATTACCGTAACATTGTTCCTTTAAAATTACTCTCGGACATTCAACACATTCACTTTGATCTATACCACAACCGTTTTAAAACAACTGCTTTAGTAAGTATAAAGTAAGTTAGCAAAGTAAACTCGCATTTCTGTATTATCATGCAAATTTATGCATATCAAAGTTACCCTTTAAATAAAAATATACTAATAATACAAATCAATCAATCATCCGTGGTAAGTATATCTACCAATTCTAACCTGTGCGGATGTTCCCGTGCAAAAATGTCAATGATCTTCTGAAAGTCGAGTTGGACTTCTCTGTGAATACTAACAACAGCAAGACTCGACAGTCTCTCTCATGGATCGCATATCTTCTGGAATGATTTCTGCTAGTTTCGACTCGAGGAGCTTTTTCTTTTTTGGTGAAAAGTGGAAAATATCACAGCACTTCTTTGTTGCATCCATCATATTTCTGATTCCACGGATCGAAGAACAACTAGCAATAGCAAGGTTAAGTCTGTGTGAAGAGCAGTGAAAATACAGCGCTTTTGGATATTCACTTTTTATTCGGGCACTGACACCAGATTTTGCACCAGCCATATTCCCAGCTCCATCGTAAGCTTGTCCTCGGAGATCATTTAAATTTAATGATAACCCATGGAGAGCATCTCTCAGTTTTTCAGTCAAGTACTGCGCTGATGTTGCCTCACACTCTAAAAACTCCAGGAACTCTTCTCTGATATCACCCATGTTATCAACAAAACGTATAACTAGTGACAGCTGCTCGGTCTGACTACAATCACTAGCTTCGTCAGCCATTATAGAGAAGAAACGGGCTGTTTTGATCTCTTGCACAATATGCTCCCTTACAAACTTTCCACAGCAAGATATCAGCTCATTTTGGATCGTCTTGGATCTGTAAGTAGCGTTTCTTGGTGCAGTCTTGAAATGCTCCTCAAGAATTACATCACCACTATCAATGCGAAAGTCCAATAGCACCTGAAAGTTGCCTGGGTTATTTAACTTTTCATCAAGGTGCTTGCTGTCATCTCTATGACCCCTGAACGATATGTCTTGACGTGCTAATAAGGCGACAGTTTTCAGAATTGGAAGAAGCTTCGCACGATTCCTTTCTATAAGTTGCTTTCTTCTCGTATTAAGCATAACATCGATTCTCTGCCGCTTGTGTGTCATTTCGGAGAAAAACGACTGCATAAGTTGGGTGGATGCTTTGTGCATTGAACTTTTGTTTTGATGGTCAGCGAATCGTTTGGATGCTCCATTCCATCGAGTCAACGGCTCCGTGTCAAGCTTTTTCAGGTTCGTATCCCCTAGTTTCGGTCCAAAAACCACACAAGGCAAACAAAAGACACCATCAAAATAAGCAGAATATATTAGCCATGGGTAGTATTTGAGTGACTTTGGATCGAGATAAACAGGATTGAAGCGCCAGTGTCGATCATTTTCAAAATGCTGAGGAAAGTTGTACTGTGGAGAAGGTTTCCAAACGTTATTCAAAAACTCTAATTTTTCTGAATCTTGCATACGCGAAAGTTTTTCTCGTACTAAACCGATGTCATTAGGATCACAATCTTTTGCAGATTTAAAAGGTTTTCCGCGAGGGGGTAGACCACCAGTACAGCAGACAGAACGACATACTTTCTTCTTGGTCTTCTTCATTGCATCAGCAAGTACAGAAAGAGATGTAGAACAGTTGACAGCGTCACTACCAACAACACCCATATCCGAAACAACACTACGTGGACCAGGAATATTCGAGGGAACATCATCACTAAGACTACATGAAGCAGGAACATTCGAGGAAACAGCATCACTACATGAAACAACCTCTTCCATCAAACAAGACCTTTTAGAAGGGTAGAATGGTAATAAACTTTGCTTGGTTCTTTTCTTATTAACAAGAGGCTCCAATTTAATTGATTCTGATAATGCTGATATTGAAGTCAATGGGGTGACTATTCTTGAAGATAGGATATCTGCACATAAAACAAAATGGTTTGGTTTGTTGTAATCAGATAAAGAGGATTGGGTGGTGGACCACATTATTGTAATATACTCTTTGTTGCTTTCCTTTGTTGGGTTAAAAACTTGTGAGAATAGTGCAAATAGATTTGAGTTCCTTGGTGTATAAATAGATCGAATTGGTGTATTTATAACTGATGATAATACTAGCACACATGCAAGTGATGAAAAGGTTCCAGCTTGACTATTGGTAATTGCTTCCAACTTGAATACATCAATGAGTTTGGATTCACTATCTAGAGAATCGGTTGATGAAAAATGAAACATTGTTTTGATCATACTCAATTTGTTGGTAAACATTTTGAATTTCTTTGCCATTTCATCAATCATCGATTTATACCTCTCCCAGTGAGTTACAAGTGCAATCGATGTGAGGAGCCTTAAAATCAGATGAAGGTTTTTATTACCCATCAAAGACTTGGAAATTGCATTATATAAACAATTTCCATTGGCAGATACCCTAAAAGCAATATATATGAATACATTTGGCATACATTTACATTTAAGATTTTTTAAAATACATCATCTTTATAAATATGTATAAAAACAAAAAATTGAAATAGAAAATTGTAAACTGAATAAATAAAAATAAGTTCAGAGAATAAAATTGTAAACATACATTTAAACAATAACAAATTATAAGAACTAGCTTTTAAATTACATTAAAATAAAAGTAATAAATACTTATCTGTTACGTCCTGTAAGTCATTGTCTCGCGTAAGTCTTTCTACAAAACAACAACAAAAACAGTACTGGTGTTTTATAGTGGAAGGGTCAAAAAACAATACATGAAAGTCAGTAATTTGTCTGGTGGAACATGCCCGGAAAGATGTAAATAATCAATTCATCTATATATACAGCTAGCTAGAGCTAGAGTAATTCTACTCATACCTGCTGCTGAGAAAGAGGAGGAAAAGATGAACCATGGAGCACGTTGTTTATAAATTAACGTTTGTGTGAAGGTTTCATTGTCAAAGTAACATTGTCAAAGTAGTTTGCACTGTGCAAAAAGCTTTCCTAATATACATATCATTATGACCAGGTTTAACAGGGACCCTTCCCATCAATGGGTTTTTGAAGATAGTATTTTCTTTCGATACATCTCACTCACTTCAGTATAAATGGTCAAAAAACGTGTACGTACGAGGTAAAATGCTTCGCTCAGTTACACACAAGTTCCTGCGAATCTTTGTTAGAGATAAAGTGAGATGTATTCAAAAACAAATAATATCTCACAAAATTCTTCTACCTAGCTAGAGAGAAGGACATACAAATTTACGACATGTATACAGCTAGTGGCTAGAGTTTACTTAAGATAATATATTTTAAGATATTAAAAATGAAAGAACAACACCACAAGAAAAGACAGAAAATAGACTTACATAATCGGTTTTAGCTTTCTGGTATCAATAACATCTATATTTTCTTTCTCAATGATAGCTAATGCCGTCGTATCAAGTGAAAAGTTGTACATAACTTGTGTTTTTCGCTGTTTGTGTTGTTTCTCTAAGATATCTGTATATCTTTTTCTCATTTGTTCTAAGCTTGATTGCACACCAAGAGTAGAATTTGTTTTTAATAAAAACTTCAACCGGTGAAGATCTGCCTTAATATTGAAATCATTCGGAATTATCCGCTGTTTTTTCTTTTTTTCCATGCTCACCAGATAAAGATGGATGATATTGAGCTGAGAAAATTTTCTTTGAAGCAAATGTTTAAGTTTCACTTGATTATTAAAGCCGACAAGTGAACAGATTCAACATTTTGGCTGAATAAGTAAGCAATTATATCACGAAAACTGTTTTATGATAACAAATGCACGAATTAGCGTTGTGAATTTTTCAAAACTTTCACTCACTTTCACAAGGTCTTTCCTCGATTATCTAAATGCGCAATACGAAATCCTTATCACTTGATTGGGTAAACAAGCAAGCAACAATGATGTTCCTTGTGAAAGAAGAGACGTGTAAAAAATCACGAAAGGTGTACTCCCTCGGTGGGTGCTTATAAAGTAGAGAAACCATATATTCCGTATTGCCATATTCTATGAGATGGAGAGAGAATCGTCAGGCAGTGAACGCGCTGGCGCAAAAACACCTTTTAATCTTGTATTTTAGCCTCCGTGTCTTGCCGCCCAAGCTTTTTAGCGCACGTTCTTTTATCTGGCTCTTCCGTATCCAGATAATGTAATAAAGATATGCCACTAAATTAGGAAGTTGAATAATTTTGTAGCGTTTTTCTTTTAATCAAAGTGAATGTACTAATATAAAATTTACAAAAGAAAAAATGACCTTGTGAATTCACAACTTTCACAAGGTCTGTATCCGCCCCTGAGCCGATATTATAGCATTTGATGAAACACCTATTTGGGCGGATATGGTGTCAAACACAACAGTAGATGTTGTTGGGAAAAAACTGTTAGTATGAAGACAACCGGACACGAAAAATGTCGTGTAACCGTTGGACTGGCTGCGAAAGGCGATGGAACAAAACTGATGCCCTTCATTGTATTCAAGGGAGGAAAGCGTGATGTTGAAAAAATGAAGAAAGAGTATGGAAATATGTGCATAATAGCTTCCTCGACAAACGGATGGATGGATACTGATCTAACAGTTAGTTGGACAAATACTGTTCTCGGACAGTTTAACTTTAAACGCAGATTGTTAGCTTGGGATACATATGAGTGTCATTTAATGCCAGTTGTCGGAGCATCTCTTAAAGCTAAAACGATTGACACCGTTTTGATCCCTGGAGGTTGCACTAAATATATTCAGGTGCCGGATGTTAGTTGGAACAAGCCGTTTAAAGCATATTGCACAGAGAAATATGATGAATGGCTTGAAACCTTCGGAATTCATCAAGAAACCGATGCCGGGAATTTGAAACCTCCGCCTCGTAGCACAATTGTAAAATGGATTCTTGATTCCTGGAAGGAGCTGCCAGCTGAATTAATACGTAAATTGTTCAAAACGTGTGCCTTAACATCGGCTACTGATGGGAGCGAGCATAAAGAGATCTATTGTTTTAAAGAGCATCAGCCCTGTCAGGCTGGTCTTGTAATGCTCAATGAGCAAATACAACTGGTAAACGAGACGAAAGACAACCCATTTATCCCAGATGCCGAGGAAATGATTGATGCGGCTCCCTTAGAGACGATCGTAGACGAGGACGAAGAAGGCGATAGTGATATTGAGATCGATTAGTGTTTGTTTTTATTACTTTTAGAAAGATATGTTGTGTTTATTGAAATCGTTGTTTTTATTTTTTTGCACACTAGATTTTTGCATAATTTTATAAGCCCCCCTCCCGTTTACCCCCCCCCCCCTCCCGAATAAGCCCCCTCCCCTAAAACTTATTTTGACAAATAAGCCCCCATGAAAGCTTTTCGAAAATGCTGTCCCTTCTCGAGAAAATGCTGTAATCTGATTCATCTATTTTTAAATGTTGTAATATGACTTCTTCATTCCCGTTCCTGTTCTGACCTGTTGTGCATAAGTTGGATTGAGCTCAAATGGGAAATCCATTCAGCTTTCCATCTAAAAGTCTACTTATTAGATACCCCTCTAAAATGTCAAAAAACATGAGATGGTGAGATTTTATGTTTGAAAGAAACCACAAAGTTTGGCGATATGTTTCCACAGAATTTTTGTGTCTCGCTAGCTTTCTGTTCACCACAAGCGTTCTAAAATCAAATAAGGATAAATATGACTAGGCTTTATATACTCGTTTATCGGCGCCCTTTGTCCTTTGACAAGATGGCGTAGGGACGTCTTTAGGTGCAATCTGTTGCTGATTCGGATTTTTTGTTTCAAAAGGTGTGGACGTGCTTCCAGTTCCAATTTTGGTGATAATTTTTAAGCTACGGGATGAGCGAAGGGATTCGATTATCCAACCGCACAGTGGAACGTCTAATCTGTCCAATATATTGGCCAATTTCAGGAAATCCGAAATTTTATGGTCGTAAAATAATTAAATTGAATATTTGTGCAAATTTTCGTCGCTCATCCCACGCGTCGGCCTCTTTTGTTTCATTTACAACGCCCTTCAAATAACGCCTCTCTTCTAGAAACGTTCCAGGGCGATTACGCCTTTTTGGTACATATTCCATTGAGCTCATTAGTTTTTTCTCATTATATTTTTATATATATTATATATTATATTTCTCATTATATTTTGACACAACCTGTTAAGTCACATCAATGGAAGCTTTTAAAAAAATGCAGCTTTGGAAATTTTTGATACTTGAGGGTAGTTCCCCATTAAGAAATCGCGCTTTACTAATACGCAATCTTGATTTTTTCTTACCTAACTTTTTAAGAAAGAAAGTTAGGTAAAATTTTTCGAGAAGTCAATGGATGATATCAGTATTAAGAGAGAATCTGAAGAAGCTCCATCTTACTCCATCTACTCCTTCAGGGCCAAGTAGCTGAAGTAAATGATGTCATATATGAAAGTATCGATGAAAACTGCATCATTAAAGCTTGTATCAAAACAAAGGCAGCTGCTAGTGTTTCTGGATGGGTTGCAGACGAATGGCGAAGGGTTGCAGGAAGCAGAATATTCGGAGCAGCGGGTACAGATTTACAGATTTAAGGTTTACAAGATTATTATGTGCTACACGAGTAACCGACTCGGATAGCTTAGAATCACTTTTTGCCTGCAGATTGATACTCCTAGATAAAAACCCAGGACTGAGACCATAGGGGAAGTTGTACGACGTATAGTAGGAAAAACTGTGATGATGTGTCTCCGGATATAATATAAGGATATAATTCGTGCAAACGGCAATTTGCAGCTTTGTGCAGGAATAAAATCTGGATGTTAGATTGCCATTCACGCATCGGTAGACCTTTTCAATGAAGATGAATGCCAAGGCTTGTTACAAGTAGATGCATCAAACGCGTTTAATTCTATCAACCGAGCAGTAACTATGCACAACATGAGCATTCTCTGAATTTTCCACCTACATTTATAACTGCTATCAGACACCGGCACATCTTTTCATTTCTGGCGGGAAAGAGATTCGATCAAACGAAGGGACCACTCAAGGTGACCCAGTAGCGATGGCCATGTACGTCATTGGGATACATCCGCTTCTTTATCTACAAGAAATCCATATGACGGAACTTTCAAACCGTGTAGGGAAGTTGAAGAACTTGCGACGATGGTGGTTGTATAGTAGGTCATGATCCCTCAATTGGTTACTACCCGAAAGCGTCGAAAAGCGTTTTAATGAAAGAACAGCATCTACGGGAATCACGAGGGGAACAGACATAAGAGGGGAACAGACATCTAGTAACTGTTGTTGGAAGCAGTCAGTTCACCAATAAAGAAATTTGGAAATAGTTTGAGGACGAACGAACCATCAACTAACAGCGTCCTAAACATTTGCTGATCTTTTGTTTGCAAACAGCTGTTGGCAGTAAACTTTCATATTTGAAACATGAAATTTCGATTAGAAATCTTAACGCAGCATTTATTTGGGACCGGCACGTTTATTGGAGGTCCGGTGTTTATTGGAGGAATTACGTTATATGTATTGATATTTATTTATTTATTACAAATCCACTTTGAATAACTTGTTTATGATGACCTAGGCCGTTCACATGGTGTGATATTTATTAGCATGAATTGACATGTTTTTTTAGCGTTTCCTCATTCATACAAAATTTGGCGTGAATTCAATTTGGCCAACTGAATGAAATTGAATTATTTTGTTATGGCAGCACCGTATTTCCTTGAATAAACGCCTTCCTCGAATAAATGCCACCCTTGAACAAGCGCCTTCCTCGAATAAACGCATTCCTCGAATAAATGTCACCCTTGAATAAACGCCTTCCTCAAATAAACGCTACCCTTGAATAAGCTCTCCTGGAATTCTGATTTTTAAATCAGCGCCCTCGACGCTTACATTACAACTTCAAATGTAATTTAAAATCCTCAACAAATCTGCACATTTTGAATGTTCTCAGAAATAATTTCTGGCGAAGTATTCTACCTCTTATGAGGGCCACCTAATTTTGGTGGAAACAAGGTTAACTGAGGTAAACGTCGAAGCTCTAAACCTCTAAAGTTCCAAGCTCAAAACAATTTGTTAGAATTACCAGGAGCGAGCGTTCCCCCTCATTGACCGAATTGAAAAATAATCTGATAAAATCACTGTTTAAGGTCATAGTTGTTAATACCAGCCTATAGTATGATCTCGATTGAAGGATATCGAGTTGCAATCGGTAGTTACTATGCTACTAGAAATTTCTCGGTTCCGTCTAAAACAGACACCTAATTGATTATAAGGGCACCACGAGTGCGGTTTGCTGTTTTTTTAAGTAATTTACGCATGCTATACACACTGCTTCTATGTGTAAGTATGATTTTGAATGTCACAGGAGATATTGAAGTCAACCTCGGGCCCGTTTTTCCTGACCAAGTAGTTTGCGGTTCATTTAATGAAGGGGACATCTGTTTTCGTGAATCTGCAGTGAATTTTTCGTGAATTTTTCGTTTTGGGACACAATTAGATTTAGACCGGATGTTAACATTAGGGAATGAGTTGTACGAAGGATTAGTTTTTTTAGGATATCTTTCCTATGATGACTTACCGGACAGGGTACCTTAAGGATACGGTAACCCTGGTAACCCTCATAACATGTGTTCAGTATAAATAAAAAAACTCAAGATTTTTCCAAGATTTTCACATTAAAATTGTAAATAATAAATTGTCTATACAATGATATAACTTTCATTTTATAATTTTTCGTTTTAAGTTTCTAAATTTTCGTCTCCAACTCCCATCAGTATATTTTTTCTCAAGACATTCACATGGTTCGATCCAGTATTTCCATGGCAACAAAACGTTGCTGTTTTTTTCTCTCTCAAATAAATGAAGAGGAAAAAAGTTATGCAAATTTATAAATTCGAAATTATGATTACTCATTTTCGCTCTTTAAATTTCGATATCTCGCAATTGCTTCATTTTAAAATAAAATTGTGACAACCGATTGTTCCACGGCTTTCCTCTCACGGAAAAACCGAAAATTGCCGAAAATGGAGGAGAGTTGGAGTCAAGCAGTGGATATCGCAATATTTTCTTTTTCGAGAAAAACGCAAGTTTAGATTTTGATCTTTACCAGTTGCAATAACAAAAGGCTCAGCATGCTTGCAGTATAATAAAAACACAATAGATACACTTCTATCGAATTTCGTCAACATGAATAGAAGAAAAAAAAATGACAAACTTCTAACAAATGATGTACTCATCAACATCACAAAGATGAAATAAAATTTGTTATCAAAACTATAAGAATCCTTTTTGTGCAACTTCCAGAAAATATTTCATATATTTATTTTTATTTATTTTTAAAAACTTATAGTATATTATAATTATTACATTATATTATTTTATTATATTTTTATTATTACTTTTTTTTGCTGCTAAATTTCCTCTATATATTTTATATAATTCATTCAATTCTGAAATATTTAATCAAACAATCGCTTCAAATTTCAATTAAGACTGGGGCAGGAGTCAATTTGTCGAAATTGATTTTTGTACGCGTAAGAAGAATTCAAAGCTCTACAACATAAATTGAGAAACTCCATTCAATGTGGTTAATATACAAAGATCTTTTCCGCTAGCTGTTATTATCAGCCCCTTCATCATGAACACAGCCAACACTAAAAGTAACACAGCCGATCTGTAAGTAAAGATCTTCTTTCATAAGAAGTAATAGGATAAGATTGAGTGCTTCGATTCAAAACCACATAAACCACGACTTCACATATCGTATACTACTAGCTGGTGAAAACCTCGGACCATCTTACTGCAATCAGTGCACGAAACCTGTATGCGCACTATCGTGTGAGATGGCAGCACGGAGAGCGGACGTGTTTTGTTCGACGTTTTGGTTTTGCTTGATTTTGTTTTTATTTGCCGTTAAAAATCGTTGTTTTTGCCAACCCAATGGAATAAGCATTACTTTATTGCAAGAAGATGCTTGTAGTGAAGAGAATTTTATTTGTTCATCGTTGTTTGCTACAAAATCTCACAAGAGATATGTTTATCAGAGAAAAAGAAGCTTTTTGTTTTTGTTATTACTTATGAGTGGAGACGTAGAAAAATGTCCTGGACCAACCGATTCAAGTTTACCTGGGTTATTTAAGGAAAAGGGAGTAAAGATCTTTCATCGGAACATACGTGGGCTCTTTCAAAACATGGCTAAAGTATGGACATTTCTACATACTAAAAAAAAAAACACATATCTTTTCTCTCAGTGAAACACACATAGAAGACTCCACACCCACACAACTTTTTGAAATTCCGGGGTATACATTCATCAACAAAAACAGGAAATCGGGTATTTTTGGTGGTGTTGTCGTGTACATCAAGGATAACGTACAGACCTGGAAATCAACCAGTTAGAATGTATTTGGCTAGAAATCAGGTTCCCCAAAATGAAAAGCTTCCTTGTGAGCATTTGGTACCCCGTCTACATCTAAATATTTACCAACAAACTTCAATGAACTTATTAACACCTTACTCTTAAAAGCATCAACGGAGAATAAAGAGATGATATTAACCGGTGACTTCAACGTCAATTACCTGAAAGTTAAAGAGAACATTGAATTGAAATCGATTTTTACAAGTTTCCAATTAAAGCAAATAATTAAAACTGCCACAAGAGTAACGGATCGATCGGAGACATTAATAGACTTATTGTTTACAAATGTACCATTTAACAACACAAAACATGACGTCTATGGCTTCAGTGATCACGACTTAATTGGCTTTAACCGTAAACAAAACTAGTGACGTCAAATGAAATAAAAGGTGGGCCGGGTTTATCTTTTTACCGATATTTCCAACTAAACATATTTTCTTGTGAGAAAAAGATATTGTAACAATTAAAGCCAGAAGTTGGGAAATAAATATTTACAATGATTTATCTGATAGATAAGGGCCTGTCTACATACGTGCTTTTCATTTTCAACTTATCCAGAACCCGAGTTTTCCCTAACATTTGTAGCACCAATAACTTAATCATCAAATCTTAAAAAAAATTTCATCTTCACATTTTTTTATCTTCACAAGTCCTCTTTACTGTTAGGATCGACGATAATGAAATATCAGATAAACAAACTATTTCAAACGAATTCGGTCGATTTTTCTCGAACATAGCAACCAAACTTCTCCATATTCGTCACCCGGGAAATTATCGTAGAAGAAAGATATTAGAAGCCTTTTATATAGTAAAACAAGACCTAGCATTAATGACCAACTTGATATTAGATTTTTACGACTCTTTAGAAATGGCATAACTTAACTCTCAATTCTTTTATGTAAACAATGTTTTTAATTGTTTTTCAAATCACGATCCTAAAACTACATTTATGGAACGTTTTAGTTTTTTAGTGTACATATATTTTTATGCACCTGATGATGTACAGACGTACGAAAAGCTTCGTGCTATATTTTTAACCAGAAAAAATATATTGTTTTACAAAATTTGTTTAAGTACTTAGGTGTTAACCTTGACTCAACATTAACAATGAACGAAAACTTTCAGTCAAAATACGAAAAGCTTAGTTCACGGCTTTGTTTACTGTCGGAACTTCGCCCTAATCTGACATATAAAGCTGCTAGGACGATATACAACGGTATCGTTGTACCGGTTTTCACATACTGTGGAATTGTAAACCTAAACTTACCCAGAACATCGGTAGAAAAACTCAATCGAATTCACCAACGTGCTATTGAGATTATTACCAAAGGAAAAGCTCGAAACGTAAAACTGACACCAATAGCAACTTCCGTAAAACAACTGGTTAGAAATTCCATCAAGAAGAAATTTCCTCCACCTATGCTGAATTACTTTGAATTGATATCACATACAAAATCGACAAGACACAACAACAACTCGATAAGGATACCAAAGATCAAGACTAAAACAGCACAAAATGGATTCTTTTACCAAGGAGCAATTATTTATAACCAGATTCCGAGAGAAATCCGTACAATAGAAAAAGATAAGATATTTTCAAATAAATTAAGAAATTTTGAATTCTAAGCTGCTTTTAGTTGCAAAATTCTTGTTTTGAATTTCAAACTTAATTTGATTTTTTACTTTTACTTTTGCTTCTCTTATTCTATCAATTTTTTGCTTATCTTAATTCAGACAGGACTCGTTTGGAAAGCAGTAGATTTGACATTACGATGCTTTTAAAAACTGGCACCTAGACTAATTCGTAATACGTGAAAGAGGATGTAGTGAAAACCAATGGGAACTTTTCCCAGTATTTAAAAAATGTCAACATTTTCACGTGGTCAGTATTGAAAAATATTCATTTAAAATCTGAAATTTGAAGTGCAATTATAAAATTTTGCAATTTATGAAACTAAACAAATGCGTTTATCGAGAAAAAAAGTTGATGACACGTCACAACGTTGCACGATCACGTGATACGTCACAACATTTCCATAACTACTAGTTTGTTGTGAAAACTTTGTTATTTCTATCTGGGACAACGAGGTCTATCTTCCGTAAATAACTTGTCAACTTGTTCGTAACACTGTGTGATATCCAGTTAGGATAGAGTATTTCTCAGTAAATCTCTATAGTTTAGATTGTTTCTGTCAGTTGAGACTTTATTTAGTGTTATAACGATCAATATTCGGACTAAAAAGGACGATGAGAAACTTGAGAGAGTTATTCATGAAATTGGTAAAGCCAAACTTTCTGTATGCGGTCTCCAGGAGGTACATCGTTTAAATAACAATTCGGTGTCGATTACTCGCAGGCGAAATGATGTCGGACAGAAATACGAACCCTACTGGCCTGGAAATGCAACAAAGAGACACCACGGAGTTGGTATTGCAGTTAAAGAGGAAAAAGGTATCGAGATCGAGGAAGTAATCCCGGTGAGTGCCGGAGTCATCGTTACCAACATACTGCTACACGGGTGTTCTCTGCAAGTGATATATTGCTATGCACCTGCCGATTCCGATTCCGATTCCGATTCATCAAAGAACTTTCCCTACGATAAGTCATCTGCCTTGGAGATTTCAATGCTTCTTCTATGGCTGTTTGTGTTAATGTGTTAATTGACGATCTTTTAATGAACAATAACGGTCTTCTCTTCCACGAATTCTTCAAAAAACGTTGCTTGCCAGTACTGAACACTTGGTTCACGCACAAAAAATGTCGTACAGTAACTTGGCATTCGACAGATAACGTCACCAAGAAAGTATACGATTTTATACTTGTGTGCAGTTGGGTCCGTCAATATGTCAGCAACTGTCGTGACTACAACAGTTATGAGTTCGATTCTGATCACCGTTTAGTTATAGCTGACATTCATACATCTAGTACAAAACTAGATCGATACATAAAACGAGCAGAAAGTTTCAAGAAAACTATTTAAACTATTTAAAGCAATCTGGAGTTCACGAACGATTCGTCAACACCACTCTTGTAAAGTTGGAAAATATTGATCTGAATTGCAACGAACATTTACTCTCTTTAATAAGTACTTCCGCTGAAGAAATGATACCCACCCAAGAAAAAGCACGCCTATACCAACCATGGTATGACAATGATACACAGAACTATACGAACTGAAAGACAAGCAAATGCTTCAAAGTGTTGACAGCAAAGAACTATCGAAAACTCGGAAAAGAATCAGACTACGTGCCAGATTCTTAAAGAACGAATATTATAAGGCAGAAACTGACAAGATCAATCAGTTTGCAATCAACAGAGAGCTCGACAAGTAATTTTTTCGGGCGAAGAGGCAAGAAACAGCACTAAAACCAGCTCCTGGTAAATGTCCTCCTGAAAAGATACTGCACCACTTCAAAAACTACTTCAATCCCGAGGAAGTTGCCGAAACAGATCGTCCTGAAGAACTCACAAACGGGACATGAACTCCATAACATTTCCCATCGTTTTCCCATCAATCATGAAGTGCCATCTATTGAGGAGATTCAGAAACATTCTCGTCTATTAAAATCAGGAAAAACGATGTCGATCCTGAGTTACTGAAAAAATGTGAACACCAAATTATGCTTGAAGTGAACTTGGACTTACCCAATGCCTGGGGGAACTCCAGACATAAGACTCTCTGGAAAGGGAAAAGCTCGAAGTCTGATCCAAACAAATTATATTACGTTATTATTAAGAACCCTGGGCTTCGACCACTTTGAGTAAGAGAAATGTTGCGGAGAGTATCCGGAAAAGCCGTCATGAAGATTGTCAAGAAAGATGTTATTGAATCTTACAGTAAAGTCCAAATGTGCGCAGGTCATACACTCAATGCGAGATGTATTCGAGGGAGAGGCATTGGCGGATGATGTCACTGCAGTCGGAAAGTGTGACGCATTGAATCATGATGGTAAAGCTTACTAGACACCTTGGAGCTGTTATCGGTCACCCAGAGTTCAAAGAAGATTACTGCTTAAAGCTTGCACAAGAATGGTTAAACGAAATAGAGATCCTATCCAGCATCACAACTACTCAACCTCAGGCAGCATATGCAAGCTATACAAGCGGATACCAACACAAGTTTTCATACTTTTTACGAACGATTGCCTGTATGGAACAGTTCTTGATACCTGTTGAACAAGCTATCCAACTTCAATTCATCCCGGCAATCACTGGAGGACCATGGACGTATAAAGATTTCTCTATACGTCCATGGGAGGACACATTGTTAACGATGATGAACGAATAATCCTGTATTAAGATTATAACAGAAGAGGCACCTATCGACACATCGATAATTTTGGGATGTTCTTCGTATACGATATAGTTGGGTCATTCCAAGATTGCCGACAACATGTGTGTGCGGAAAGAAATTTGACATCTCTTGTAAGAGAAGTGGGTTTGTCAATCAACCACACAATGAATACGTAACATCACGGGAAAGCTATTAGAAGAAGTCGGTCGTGACGTAAGAAAAGAACCAGTGCTCCTGGCTTTGAACGGTGAACACCTGCAGCAACAACGTGCAATTAAGAGCGTCGAAGCTCTATGTACGGCTCTTTGACCTAAACGCTCAACCTTACAGGGGTTTAGAACTCAAGAAATGCTTCGAGAGAAACGAAAACGAAAAGAAAAGATGCTATGGCAAATGTGTGCTTGAAATCGAAAACGGGACATTTACGCCCTTAGTGTTTTCGTCAGATGGCGGCATGGCAAGAGAGTGTAAGCATTTCTATAAACATCTATTAGAGAAAAGAAATATAGAATACGCCATTGCTACAAACTATAACAGAACGAGGCTCTCTTTTCGTCCACGTTACTTTGTGCCATAAATTTCTTTGATCAGCCCGATGATGACAGTAGTAACTGTCGAAACGTCGCAAACAAAACCAACCGGTCTATGACATGATAAACTCTAATTATATATTATGAATACTAGACTGACAAACAATATAAATATATTCAATTTGATTAAAACACAATATGGAGATTCCATGTTAGCTTCAGTGCGGAAGTTGGAAAAGACTCGAGCGAAGTACGCTAGGTACTCGAACCATCTAAGATTCTCGCTCCGATGTCTACATAATAATTTGACGCCAAATGATCTAAGAATTCATTGCAAAGTCAAAACTGAGAAAAGCCGTCAGATATTACGTCGTGCCAGCAAAGTCTTGCTTCAAGAACGAATCCATCTCAATCATGTGACAAGAGAGAAAATTAAAACAGTCAATGGAAGAGTTGGACCAAGAAATCAAGGATAAAACAACATCAGAAGAATATGAACTCATCAAATCTGTTCATAATAAGACATTTGAAAGGGAGATGGAAGTCGCTAGAACAAGACAGGTTAGAAAATTCGCAAACCTACATCCACAGAAGGAAGATACCGAACAGAAAGTAGATAAATCAAGATGGATAATGAACTTGTCATCAAAACAATTGTCATCTGATGAAACCAATATTTTGTCGAAGGGAATGAATTTTAGTATAACACCAACTGAAATTCCAACAAAAGAAATTGTTGCAAATGTAGAGAGTGGTATCAAAAACCTACCAAAAGAGGAAGCTGACAATATACGAGCTAAAGTCAGTCTAACTCTACAACAATCGAAAACACCAACCGACAACATCAGCCGAAAAGACAGAAAAGCTCTTCGCAATCTTCAGAAAGATACCAGTATCATGATTCTGCCAGCTGACAAAGGACGAACAACCGTGGTATTAGACAAACCCAACTATATCCAGAAATGTTACGATCATATAAACAATGGTCCATACAAAACGCTCAAGAAGAACCCAACTGAAACAATCAAAAAAGAAGTACGACAAAAACTTCAGAAACTACATAACAATGGTTTTATCGATCAACAAACATATTTCAGATTAAAACCAAGCGATTCTCCACCACCTCGATTCTATGGTCTGCCGAAGATACACAAAACTGGAATACCTATACGACCAATAGTCTCATGCACCGGTACGCCGTTGTACGACTTATCAAAATACGTAGCAAAGATATTATCATCATATACACAAACTAACCGATGCAAGAATTCAAAAGAGTTTTCCGACTTTGTTAGAACAAAAACTGTCAATGTTGATGAAGAAATGGTATCATTCGATGTTACATCACTTTACACAAATGTACCGATAAATGACACGATCAATATAATTAGAGATTTACTCTCTAATGACTCAAACTTTTCATCCAAAACGAAAATTCCACCAACAGAATTTTTGGAATTGATAACGCTTGTATTAACAAAAACGTGGTTTCTATTCGATGAAACTTATTACACTCAAACAGATGGAGTTGCAATGGGAGGTCCGGCATCTTCTGTAGTTGCTGAAATCTTCATGCAAGCGTTTGAGTCCACAGCCACAACAACCGCTGACAAACCCCCAAAAGTATGGAAACGTTTTGTTGACGATGTTTACGCTATAGTGACACGAGATTCATTGAATAATTTTCATCAACATCTAAATGGATTGCACCCGAAAATAAAATTTACAATCGAGCAGGAATCGAATAATTGCATCCCATTCTTGGATACTCTTGTAAAAAGAAATCAAGACGGAAGCATTTCAGTGAACGTATATCGTAAACCAACACATACAGACCAATATCTAAACTGTAACTCAAACCATCAACAAAGTTGCAAAGAAAGTGTTGTTGCATCGTTAATAAATCGGGCGAAAGATAAATAAAATTAAGAAAAATAAAGCCCGATGATGACAGTAGTAACTGTCGAAACGTCGCAAACAAAACCAACCGGTCTATGACATGATAAACTCTAATTATATATTATGAATACTAGACTGACAAACAATATAAATATATTCTTTGATCAGCTTTTCGAGATCTATTACATGGTACCACTCTGTTCGTTATTCTATAATTTTAATTTTCATGAAGCACTGCTATGTTTTGAAAAACTTTCGCTTGCGAACATAGTGGATGTGCTTTCAAATTTACTTTTACTCTTTTACTTTGCTGTTTCTTATATATATATATATAGTATTCCGTTATATATATTTTCCATATAAATACACTGATGTTTGATATTTCAGTCAGTTATAGAAGTAATTTTTTTGCTTACCAATTTATCTTTCTCTCTTCAGGTGTTTCTTTAAAATGGAAAATTACAAAACGTCTTTGAAAAACAGATTAGACACTAATAAGTATTATAAGGTATTACACATGACCACGTGACACGTGACACAACAGAAGGGCCGCTGTAATTTAATCTTCTTCGACTTTTTCAAATCGCAAATAAAAATTGTTTCTTCTCAAAATCGCAAATAAAAATTGTTTCTTCTCAAAATCATTGTGATATTATGAAATAACGTTCTTCTGATATTGAAAAAGAATTTTTAATTGAAACAATATATATTTGATGTTCGTAACCACCATTAATACTTTTATGCAATACAAGGAAGCCTGGTAACTGGCAACTTGTTCAGAAAAACGGAAAATGTCTGAAACAGTTAATAACCGACCAGAGCAAGCTCGCGTCAACTTTGGTAGGGTTAATGTCAACTTTGTTCCAGCGAGCAAGCAGGACCTTATTTGCCCTTTTTACGTCGAAATGACGCTGCGTTGAAGGGACCTGCGTTAGATGTTTGTCTGTGAGAGTTTGACCATGGAGTTTTCAAAAATAACGTCAATAAAGAGCGGCGTAAAAACGGATTTGGAGCAATTTTTTTCGGTTATTTTCGGTTTGGTCCAGTTCTACCAAGTTTGCCGGGAAAGTTTGATGAAATCACTTTTTATGTCGAGAGAAATTCTGTGTTTTCGTTACCATAACTTCAAATTGAAAAAAAGGTTCACCCTTGTGTAATGTTTTGTTTCCATGGCGATAACAAAATTAGAAAAAGGTTTTAAAAAACAGATGTTTAGAATCCAGGCTGAACACACATTGTAGAACGGAAAACAACAGACGGTAAACATCTGCACTACTGATTAGTTAAAAAAACAACCTTGTTACCATATTCCTTTCCCCCTTATTTGACGTAAACTTTTTACTAGTAAACACTTAGTAGTACGTAGGCACTCTCCTTCTCTTCTCACTCTCACACTCTCGTTCGGAAATAATTACTCGTCTTCCATCCTGTTTAGAAGTGATATTTCACCGAAATAAAATGTCAGTTACGCAACCGTTGAACATGCTCTCGTGGAAGTTAGCTGCCATACTTCAACAAAGTACTTCTTCTTACAGACATGTTTTCCTTCCCACGATTTTGTCGACAAATCACGTCGGTTGCATCCTCTCTCTGATCTGTTGAGTATACCCAAGTAACCCTTGACATCCAGTGTTTGCAGAGATATTTGGTATATCGAAGATTCATCATACCACTTGCCTTCCTTTTAGATATACTGTTTAGTGTCGAAACAGTGTTTCAAAAAAACAGTGTATTTCGTGGAATTTATTTTCGCGACTGACATATTTTGAGAAGTGAAATGTAAGTTTAGTAACGAACTAATTCACGTTAAATGTGTATTTAACACCTACAAACCTTATTTACAATTGTTCGTTCCATTTTTATAATACTTACAGTCATTTTGAACGTGACAATTCACTACATGTTTTATTTATACGACCCCCGTTTTTTATCAGTAACCAGGCAGGCAGAAGGATTTCTGCAAATCAGCTGAAAATGCTGAAAATTGTCGTTTAAGAGAAAGTCAAAGTTCTTTATGATGAAATAATGAAATGTGAACACAGTCCACGATTAAGGCTAGCATTTTTAAAATAATACAGTTTCATATCATTAGACCGACTACCGCTTAAAATCAAAAATTCCGTTTAAAATTAAAATTAAAAATGTCAAGAAATATAAACAAAATAAAAAAGTAAATTAAATGGTTTTGTAAAGCATATGAAGTTTACCTTGAAAACATATACACCTTATCACCTTGGAAACACATCAACATTTTTTAAGGCTTCACCATTTTGCCAGTATTATATAAAAAAAAAAAGGTCACAAAAACAATAGATCATACTCGTATTTGAAAAACATGAATATATAGAAAACAAAAGTGGCTTTCGTTAAATATATCAATTTTCTAAAATCCTGACAATAGAGACCGATTTAGTATTTGAAGCTTGAAATATTGTGAAACAGTAATATTTTTGAAGACGGTCTAAACGTTAAAACCAAGAAGTATATTCCAAAGGTAACAGAAGAGATAGGAAATGGACATTTCTGGCGCATCTAAATTTCCCGCTATAAGACCAGCTTCGCAGATAGTCTAAATAGTAAAAAAAACCCCGCTAAAATAAGTGCTTCCGGAGCTAGTCAAAATATCATAAAAATCTAGAAAAAAATTGAGTACTTGCGCAGATAGTCAAAATATCGATAAAATATAGGGTATAATGGATATGTTATTTTTGATGACGTCATCAATCCCATTTTCAAAATAAAATCCGATTTTTAAAAAATAAGTCCGATTTTATAATTTTCGGAATAATTCTTATAGCTATGGAAACCATTCGGAAATTTCCCTTGCAACTCTCCGAGTGTACCATAAGCTGAGCTATTTTAGGGCGAGGTGTCAAAAATATGCAGCAAATGCGCAAAAGATCAAAAGCATACCGCTCGGTCACGTTTGAATGGGGAAGGGGAATTCCCTTGGAAGTTCTGTCTGTTTAGCTATGCTAGTTTATCCAACGTATAATAAATATGAACACGAATGATGAGCAAAGACACATTCTGAGAGGAATTTTTCAGGCTATCCAACACTAACACTATTTCAAGCTCCGCAAAGAATGGGGTGTGACTGACTTTGATGAAGCAATGTTGCAGACAGCTACTGAAGGTGATGTGGAGGTTGTCAAGCTGTGCAAAGAATGGGGTGTGACTGACTTTGACGAAGCAATGTTGCAGGCAGCTGCTGGTGATCAGGTGGAGATTGTCAAGCTGTTTAAATAGTGGGGTACGACTAACTTTGATGAAACAATGTTTGGTGCATCTGCC
The DNA here is from genome assembly GCA_039566895.2 of Turritopsis rubra. Classification (NCBI taxonomy): domain Eukaryota; kingdom Metazoa; phylum Cnidaria; class Hydrozoa; order Anthoathecata; family Oceaniidae; genus Turritopsis; species Turritopsis rubra. The sequence goes on along the minus strand of CM077617.1, from coordinate 18,418,054 downwards.
GGTGGTCACGTGGAGATTGTTAAGCTGTGTAGGGGATGGTTAGGTTACTCACGCTATACACAAGGAACTGTTCCGATACCATCACAAACGTCGGTTCTCGAAAGATCTCTACTTTGATTTGATAGTGGTTGTATGCATCCAGATCGTGTCTTTCACTGGTACTTTGACGAAGACTAGAAGAAGTTTCTAGCGGAGTATCTTCAGTAACTCGAACGATGAGGGCTAGTGAAGAATGTGATACGTTTTAGGGTATTTCCGTCGTATATACAAACAAACATATTCACCACTCTTCCAAAGATTCTCAATGGGTATCCAAGCGTCTATAACCCTAGTTTCTTTATCAAGGGTCTTCACATCACCCCTTTCATCAGGGTCCCAAGTAAAGAGCATTTGTGCCTGTCTTCGGATGTTCTTCAGGACAGCCGTATAGACTTGAGTGAGTAACCAGAGACTATGACGTTTATGACGTCCATTGATAGCTAGATGTAAAAGTGGGTTTCTTCGTTTGTCAAGTTTCTCGTCAGCTATACAATCATCGACGACGAAGAGTGTCTCTTCATCTGCAAATAGTTTAGAAAAAAAAGCGATACAGTCAAATACCCTTTTTCCTAGTAGATCTTCATGTGTTATGAGGAAAATATCATCATCCTCTCATAGGACCTTGCATGCTTGGTATGTATTATTCCAGTTGAGAGTAGCGCAGATGATGACGATGTAGTCAAAGTGATGCTTTTGTAGAAGACGAATAGCCAACTCTGTCTTCCCACACCCAGACCGTCCGGAGAAAATCGCGGTACAAGGTTCTTTCACGACATCCATTTATTTTAATAGCCAACACTCGCTAAACGCCCATCTTCAAAGTTGACTTGTCCATCTTGCAAGACGTAGAAGTAACACTTGATCTCCCCCGCAGACTCTGCTTTCTTGGTTATCGCTAAAGTCACACCGTAACTCGTGTTCTTAAGTTGTCTACCCGTTCCATGTAGCTTGTTATCAGGTATACTTCTGAATTCAATGAACAACGAATAACTCGTGCTGTAAAAGTTTGCTGGAGATATACTCGTATGCTCGTCTCCGCTGAAATACTGCCATGCATTCTCATACGTGTATTTCGGAGGCAAGCCGTGAGTGTATAGCTCATTCGGTTCACCTTCAACCGTAATGTCTACTTTCGAGATTTTAGGATAGTAAAATTTTTCGTTGTCGAAAGCGTACGAACCTGGGTTCGATGAAGAGCATTAAAATAGCGTTTAAACTCTCACTCAGTACGTTAACCTGTTATGTTCGGTATGTTCCACATATTTTCTTCTTTATTCAGTGATATCGGGCGGTGTCTCAAGAGTCTGGTGTAGGGTAAAGCGCAATTTATCAAAGCAGTCTCGACAACCTGGTGATATCCACGATGTTCTACTTTATCGAACTCCAAAGCGATCGAAGATATGGTATACGTACCATCAAGATCCTTCTTTGAAGCCCCGCTTCCTGTTCCGGCATCTTTGATAACATTTCCATAAGGAGCGAATTTCAATCGAAAACTTAGTCGATCGTTAAGCTGTATGAATGGTAGATGTTTTATTAATTCGAAATATTCCCACAAGGGATCGTGAAACTGTTGCCATGACCACTAGCCAGAGTGGTTTCACTCGTACTACCACTCACTACCCTGTTTTACCGACTGCTCCAGATGAGGTAGATGGATCCTCACCCCAGGCACAAAATTTTAGGGCTCCAGATGATTAAAGAGACGGAGTGGTTTGTGTCTCGTGAGATAAATGATCGCACAGCTCTAGAGCGAAAATTTTCACGCTACTCTATCATTGCGACATATCTTTCATACTTTTTGAATGCAGTAAGTGTTGTGCTGTCAGACGGGGAGATCGCGTGTCTAGTCTCTTGTATAGACAGGTCAATAAGCATCGCGCTCTGTGTGACAACTCTCATCTTGAACCTTGTGTTTATCGTGATCCAGAAGAGCGCTTCAGCTTTCGATGTGAAAAGACTGAAAAATCGCGATATCGCTTCTGCTGCTCAGACGATCCTGGACGATCTGATCTCGCTTATCTCGAAGAGCATAGAAGATGCGAGTGTCGATCATTCGAAGTTCTCTCGGTATTATGACGGAGAAAAAGACGTTAGAAAATGACGGAGAAAAAGCGTTATTTGAGTAAAAAGCAAGAACTGAGATCCAGAAGTCTCAGAAAGCAATCAAGCAGCTCTATGACCATCAGAGAGAGGAGCTCTTAGAGATGGGTCGTCGTCAGGGAAGGGAGATCGCAGAAGATCGCAGATCGCAGAAAAGCTCATCGACAGTTTTGATATCCAACATGTAAGTGCAACGTAACCTATGAACCACCTCCGAGTTATGTTTTATAGCTTCATGAAGCTACAAAACTTTACCTCATGTCGATACCGAACATGTCCTCGAATGACTCACGCATGTCGTCATCTAGTAGAGTGAAATGTTTTTTGTAAAAACTGTCTCTGCCTAGGAGATCCTCTCTAAATTGGTACCACGTATGTACAGCGTTATTATTGTCGTTAGTATTGTCGTTAGTATTGTCGCATTCGCCGAGCACTTCCATGTCAGGCTACTTTTACCTTTTCAAGTCTATTCAAGCGAGTGGGGAGCTGTTTCCGGGGAGCTGTTTCCGCTGACATTGTATCATGTAATACTCATACTTGCCCGCCTGCCCACCCTCATCAGGTCATTCTTCTTGACGACGCACAGGATGTTATCTATTGGTCTCCGATGCAGCACGTAGCATTGCTGGAGTTCTATGATCTCAGCTTCTTGAGCAGTGTTACGATCATCAGCCGCTGTTACATCATTCAGTAACGCAAGCACTATTTGCGCTTCTTCCTCTTCTTGCACAATCTCTCTACTTCTTTTCACCATTTTGCAGCTTTAGGTTTCTTTGGATGAACTGTGATCTCTAAAGCACCTTCTGAGGAGACGAAGACATCGTGCGGGTTTTTCGATCTTCGCCAATATCATTTCTAGTAGTAAACTGTCGATATGAAATATCTCGAAAACTGTCATTTATCTTTGCAATTCCTAGAAATCTTCCAAGGTCTGCTCGCTTGAACCAAAGCTGGTTATGTTCACCAAAAAGTACTTTAATGTAAGGTAACCTTCTGTTACAACCATCTTTGATATGTCGATCGTATAGATGGCGGTAAGTTCTACACTACCACTAGAGTTAGTGCTTTCGTGAAACCTCAAGTTGGTCAAATCGTAACATCTTTTATTATAAGACAACTTCCAACTAACGTGGTTATGGACAGACTGATCGAGAAGACATTTTGTTCGCTTTATGTTACGTTATGTTACGTTACGTTACGTTACGCTTTATGTTACATTACGTTATGTTACGCTTTATGTTACGTTACGTTACGTTATGTTACGCTTTATGTTACGTTACGTTACGTTATGTTACGCTTTAGTTGAGGTAACAACTTATATTTATATTCATTTTTTATTTTTTTTCACAACATCTTCTGCAGAAACAGAAATTTCACAAAAACACCTAAAACCCTAAAAACTTTCGAAAAAGAAGATAAGAACCACTAAAAACATACTAAAAAGACGCGCATACATCGAATCTACCACCTGAAGAAATTTCACTTCGTTGCGATAACTTCTGATCAACAGCAGACGAGAAAAGTGACAGTTTTTGAGCGATGGAAAGTGAAGGAGAGAGATTGATAGAAGAGGGTGGCGAAAGATGTACAAACAATAAATGCAAATATGACGATGAGCAACACACGCTCACATGTTTTGACTGTAAAAGACTTGTACATTACCGATGCACAAAGCTCCCTTTGTACCAGTTAGCGTGCTTCATCACGAAGAAAGGCCGCAGGTATTCCTGTGCGAACTGTGTGGAGGTGAAATTTTTAAACTTATGTCAGGATACGATCCAGATCAGTCTTTTGAAGTAGAAGAATTAACGCAGGCGCTAAACGACATCTCATTAGAAAACAACCAAACGAAGAGTATCAACGAGGCTTTACGTGACCAACAAAATAATTTCCGTGACCTGATGAAAGATGAAGTCGTAGCCGTAAAAAAATACAAACAAACTATAAGAAAACTGACGGACGAAGTTAACAAGTGTGGGCAGCGCATGAATGAACACGAAGCGAACGAGACAAACTTAAAGAAAGAGATCACCACCCTGAAGAACAGCCTGAAGGGAAAAGGAAAACTGGATGGCAGCAACACACCACTGGATAGTCTCGACAGAAAGTTTAAGGAATTTGAGGCTGCAATTCTATCAACCGTTGAGGAAAACAATCGTAACTTAGAGAAGAAGCTTAACTTGTCTGTTGGAACGAAACACTCGTATGCTGACGCTGTTGGTAGACTTACGAAACAGACAGGAGAAGAGAATGATTGCCAGGATGATATTGGTTGGTCCGACGTTCCGAAACAAGTAATTGGGTTAAGAAAAATCATCTTCGAGGCACGGAACGAGGAGCTGGAAGAAGAAAAAGAACGTGAGTCTAGAGCATGTAACCTGATTATACATGGGGTTATTGAGCAAGAAGAGGAACGGCAGCCTTCAAAAGCTGTCGATATGGAGTTTGTAGTCAACTTTCGCAATGCAATCGGTTCGTCAGCTACTATCAAGACTGCTTTCAGACTTGGAAAGAAGGAGGAAGACAAAATCAGGCCATTAAAAGTTGTTGTCAATACTGAAATCGCGAAAAATGAGATACTGGGTAGTTTGTCAAAGTTCAAAGGCTTAGAAGTTTACAAGGGAATAAGCGTAACAGAAGACTACACCATCACCGAACGAGAACAGATCAAAAATTGCGTAATTAAGACCAAAGAGCTGAATGATAACGAGCCTGTTGACTCTCGTGTCGAATGGAAGGTTCGGGCTACAGGTCAAGAATTTCGGAAAGAGAAACCAACCATCTCCTTCCGAACAATAAACAGAAAAAACGATATTCAAGACAATTTGAAGTTTATATAACTGCAATGAACAATGAACAACAAAAGCTACAAAAAAATCGAATGACAGTTTACAAAAAAAACAATAAAACGGCACAAATATACAAAAACCCAAAATAAACGTTATTGCCATATGCGAATGAAGCCAAAAAATGCTAAAGAAAGAACTGAACTTGATTATAAAATACCAGGGTGTAGTCTTCATTCAACAAACCTTCTGTCTTAAACTGGGAGAGGAATTGCAATCTACATTCACACGTCTTTAGAGCATCTCGTAGAAGAAATTAGGATTGCAAATGGATACAACGAAGCATGCCTCCTAAAAATTCGACTTCAAGACCACGATCAATTGTTATCTGTTTGTATATATCGCAGTCCGACCAAAACTGATACGTCTCAGATAAACAACGAAAAGCTGAATGAACTTTTATCCGTGTTGTGTAATTACAGATGCAGTCATATATGCTTGGTAGGTGATTTCAATTTCAGAGAAGTAGACTGGAAAACATGGTCAACACCACGAGACGAGGAAAGCAAAGAGTTTCGATTTCTTGAAGCCCTACGAAATTGTTATCTAATCCAGCATGTCACAGAACCAACACGAGCCCGCAGTAGTGACAAACTATCTCTCCTGGACCTTATCCTCACCAACGAAGAAATATAAGTCAGCGACGTTGAATACACTTCACCACTGGGAATGGGTGATCATAGTATAATATGTTTTAAATATAACTGCTATCTTAACTACACAAAGCGACAAGAAGCTTTCGCATACAACAAAGCTGACTTTGAGGCGATGCGTGAGTATTTAACAGATTCGAACTGGCTTGCCAAGTTTCTAAACAAAAGTAAAACGTTATCCGTCGAGGATCACTGGCTATCTCTCAAAGAAATGCTATTACGACTGCGCGATAGATTTGTACCGAAAACATGTCAACAGGGTTGGAAAAAGAAGGGTAGAAATACCCTAAGTAAAGATTTGCGCACTGCTATATGAAACAGACATTCCGCACACCGGCGATGGATTCTAAGAAAAAACAGAACTGACGGAGACCAAGCAAGAATGAAATTTAAGCGAGAAAGAAAAAAGGTAAAAAGATTGCTACGGAAGGCTAAGCGGGAGTTCGAAAAAAATGTCGCATCTAAAGTGAAAGATAACCCAAAGGCGTTTTGGAATCATGTACGACAAAAGCTGAGATCAAAATCTAGTTGCACCGTTGCTTGGAGACCCTAAATTTACTAGACTACTAAACTTGGTGATAATGAGAAAGCTGATATCCTGCAAAAAATATTCGTCAGTATTAACCAATGTGTCGTGTGGAGACATTCCATCCCTAGAAAGGCGAGCACCAGCTGAACTTCTTGATCTTCAAGTTACCAAGGCCATGGTTGGAAAAGAAATCGAAAAATTAAACGTGAATAAGCCTATGGGACCAGATGAAGTACACCCATGTCTGCTCAAAGAATTGAAGGCCTTCCTAGCTGAACCGTTAACTGCGCTATTCAGCAAAACAATCAACTATGGGTGTATTCTCAACGACTGGAAGAAAGCCAGCATTTCTGCAATCCACAAAAAAGGACCGCAGAACCTAGCGGAAAACTATCGACCTATCAGTCTCACGTCTGTTGTATGTCAGCTTATGGAATCGCTTGTTAAGCAGTCCTTGATGTCTTTCTTCAAATCGCAGAACCTGCTTTCATCAAAACAGTTTGGTTTTATAAACGGTCGGTCCACTGCTACGCAGCTTTTGTATTACCTGGATAAGTGTGTTGAAACAATTGTCTCAGGCGGAGTTGTTGATGTCATCTACTTATCAAGTTATTACAGTAAATGGCCAAAAATCGTACCCAGCAAACGTAGTTAGTGGAATACCTCAAGGAAGCGTGTTGGGTCCTGTCCTCTTCGTCATGTACATCAATGACTTGCCAGAACCCACCTTGTCAGACATGTTACTCACCTTGTCAGTCATGTTACCTTCAGACCCAGAATGAAAGCCAGCCGGTTGCACGATTTCCAACTCGAATGGATCTTTGCAAAAGATGGAGTTAGGGGTTTACAATACAACTCGTTTTACTACCGAGCCGGTGAAAAAATGTAACAATTTGCCAAGAGACATGGTGAATGCGGAATCTATCAACTGCTTCAAAAATCGACTCGATGTATACTGGGCTGACCATCCGCTTAAGTTCGACCACCTTGCATACAAGATCGATTCGTAGAGGCTTAACAGCCTGAGAATTTGTATTTCTCAAATAATAATAATAATAATAATAATAATAATAATAATAATAATAATAATAATAATAATAATAATAATAATAATAATAATAATAATAATAATAATAATAATAATAATAATAATAATAATAATAATAATAATAATAATAATAATAATAATAATAATAATAATAATAATAATAATAATAATAATAATAATAATAATAATAATAATCCAAAACTACCACTCTTTCACATTCTCAGGAGGTACTTCAGTATCCTCGGGAACTAGCATAAGTTCTTCTCTGACAAAAGCTCTCTGAGGACCATCTACGAGATAGTAGAGAACGCGTTGTCTGGGATAATCAAGATTATCTCGGAATCTGAATGTTTTCCAACTCCAATTATTGTTTGTTGCACGGCGTTTTTCATCGTCATGCTCTTCTCCAGGTTGCAAGAAGTATCGATACAAACCTGCTTCAGGGAGTACATCTTCTGTAGGATAGAACTCTACTTTTAACTTCCTTGAGTTTTATCGCTTTGGTTGGTGTCATTCCAGTTCTATCAAGCTTTGTGTTATTTAGCGATGTCACAATTTGCTGCTGCTGCTGCTGCACCCATGTTTTACTGTTTTTCTCGTGGTCCTCCATCTCTTATGCATCTTGTATCTTGAAGAGTTCCATGTTTTACTGTTTTTCTCGTGGTCCTCCATCTCTTATGCATCTTGTATCTTGAAGAGTTTCAGAGCAGGAGTCTTGTTAAAATTTTCCACAAAGGCTGTAAATTTATGGTGGTACTTTGTCGTAATTCTCTTCACTTTGACGTCATACTTCTCAAAGAGTTGTAAGGGTTGCCGGAATTTATCCGGATATTTTAGAGGTCCCTTTTTATAGATGTCAGCAAATATCTCGGCAACGTCGCTCGCTTTCTTGTTCTCAAAGGTCTGCTCGCTTGATACCCTATCTGGTAGACCTTGTCATGAGGTAGAAACATGAGATCCGCCTGACGTATCTTGTTTACCTTGGTTACGTAAAAATGTGCATGATCAATACGTTTAGGACGAGGTAGATGGATCTGCCATAACGCCTGTCTCACCAGCCAGTGCAAGACTTCCTTCCTTTTCAAACCTGATGTCTTTTGAAGCTCTTTAACAGCCAAAGGTTTTCAGGTTGGTAGTAGATCTCGCTCAGGTTCTTCTCAGTCATTTATTATATATACTGATACACTAAAAACCCTAAAATACAGAGACCTCCTCCAATAAAGATCAGCTCACCTGACTTTTGAGCTTCAGAAGGGTGATAAAAATTGCTGAACTCTGGTTTAGGGGGTAGAGGATCAAGGTGGTGTTTTGTTATTAGATAGTATTCGCGTATACCATCATCAAGGTCTCTTATGTATGTAGCCGCTGCGTTTCGTTCTCTCAGTTTCTCGTTTATCCATTCTACTCTCTCGCGTTCCGCGACTTGCTCTCGCTTGCGCTTTTTGAAATTTCAACATTTTAAAAAGCGAATTTTATCTATTTATGTAAAATTTAGAATCGTTCCTATATTGAAAATATATTTTTTTCGAAATTAAATTGTATATCTATCACTTTATTATCTCTGTTGTTATCTCAGATTCCCTGTACTTCCATGGGTTAAGTTTGGAATTCAATTACTAAATAATTATGTATTTATTGACAGATTTCATTACTTATTCTTGCAATTCCACGGTGCAGTAGCTAAAATTAATTATAAAATACTGAAATAAGGCAAAATTTCTTGATTAGACCGTATGATTTATTCATGCCAGTTTATAGAGCAAGTATTTGGTCATGGTTTATCAAGCAAGATAATATGAGTACGGTCATTCCATGTTTCTACTGCTGATAACAATAGGGAAATATAGTGACATCTTATTATCTGTAAAAAAAAAAATAACTCTTGTCATACAAAACAAGATACCTCTAATAGCCTCAGAAAGTTTTTCAACTTTTAGTGCTGCTCCAATTTGCTTCCATAAGAAGTAATAACTTGCGTCTCAAGTTCACACTACAAAATTCATGACGCAAGTATGAAGATTTCGAATTTGGGGATCATTTTTCATATTTTGGCCAAAAAAGGTCAATTTTAGGCCAAATTTGGCGTCGAAGCTGCGAACAACATGCTGGTATGAATTTTTTTTAAATAAGTTAAAAGAAAGTAGTTGTAAATTAAGCCTGGGTCCCATCTAGCCTGGTTCCCATCTATGACGTAAATATAAACATAAGGACGACATAAGATGTTAAAACTTTTTAAAACTAAAATTTTTAAACCCATAGGCGTATTCAAGGTCAGTCAGACAAATGTGGAGGAGTCCAACGTCATGATATTTCTTTTCAGTCTGAAGTGTCGATTAGGTCACTTGCACGTTTTTCTTTTCTACTTTAAATGACTAAACTCTCCTCCGCAAATTTTGACTGAGTTGACGCCACTGAAACCTGCAATGTGTGTCCTGTCCTATCAAAGTTTTTGTGTTTGCAGCACAGTGTGAGTGTGAGCCAGAAGACAAGAAAACGTAAGAAATTTTCTTAAATATTTTTGTCATTTTCAATTTCTTGTAATGTGCATGCTTATGCTCCTTATGTCATAGATGGGAACCGGGCTTAATAATTTCATAGGAATTTTATTTTTCATATTTCAAAAGGATCCCAGCGGAATGGTGTGATAGAAATCATTGAGATTTCATTTGAAACCCATAATCTGCTGTTCTCCTCCTAAGGTGTTTTTTTTTTAATTCTTACCATCCTGGAAAAAGCCATGTCTTTCTGTTAACCTGGGAAAATTTTGCAGCTTCTTTGAGAAATCTCAGGATAACTTATTTTGACTGACCCTAAATACGCCTATGGTTTTTATACTGTGAATCAGAAGACAAGAAAACGTAAAGAAATGTTCTTATATGTTTTTGTCATTTTCAAACGCTTTTCAAACATTAAGATTTGTAATAGTGAATATCCTGAAATACACAAACTATACTAGTAGAAATGACCGAGTGGACGTGTTCAACCCGCAAATATCGTGGGTTGGAATCCATTGAGTAACATTGTTTACCATCCATACATTCAACTTTCAGAAGAATGCCTGTTTTATAACCATCTCTTCAAATCTTCTTATCAAGAGCGAGAAGTTTGTTTATCTATCAACCCTAGGAGGATTAAATCACAACGGCCCATTATTCACCTTTCCTTTTCTTCTTAATACTTTTTAGAAATTCCATTTGCTCCTCATATGCGTAATATTTCTTTTTCTACCCAAGAGATTTCTTAGATTTGAAAATGTCACTAAGGGTCTGATTACACTTTTCATCCCGGGTACCGGGACATCTCGGTTAGCGGACCAGCTCACTTTGTCTAATTGGTTCTCTTGTTAGGGTTAGGGTCTTGTTTTTACAAGTGCTATTATTATGTATACTTTTCATCCCGGCTGCATGAGATGTTTCGGTTTGTCAAACCAAAGCCAAAAGATATCATGTAATATCACGTTTTACCATCTTTATCATGTAATATCAAATCTACCTAGCCAGCCCGGTATCTGCGATGAAAATTAAACATTAGCGTCTTATGTTTCATATCGGGCTGTAATGTTTTTTTACCATATAATACCGGGCTGAAAAATATATCTCGAACTGGGATGTACTTTTCAGCCCGGTACCTATGATGAAAAGCGATCACCTTTAAGCCTTTTTTACTGTAGACAAAACTCTATTAGCGTGGGAAAGTGCGCGACGTAAGTCTGAACAAAGTGAGACATTGGGTTCCGAAAATGAACGCGACGTTTACTGACAAATGTCTCTGCTACTAATGCCAATAAACGATGTCACTTGGGACTCAAATTGGACATGAGGTATGGGACACAATTTTGTGTCACATCATGACGTCAGTAAAATCTTTGATCAACGATCAAAGTAACGGTTTGTCGTTAACATATGATCACAATCAGGGTGATAAGGGTCAGAAATCCGTGACGTGACGATCTCGTTGAAATTCGAAGTCATCCGTCATATTAATCGGCAGTTTTTCGAAGGTCGCCATTTATCGACCAAGCTACCCAAACTTTTTTGCTGAACTTTGAATTGCATGACCAAAAATAACAGCTCAAAATAGCATAAAATTACAGCTCAACAGACCCAAAAAAACATTCGATTTAAATGAGTTTTCGAATTATGCGAGTTCGAATTATAGAAGTTACGCATTATGACGTCACAAAGTCACTAACTCGGAATTTTTTTTATTTTCTTATTGAACTCCGTCATTTTCAAAAATTTCCCAGCAGCCATTATCTCGGAAAATGATTGAATTTCTTGTTTAAATTCATCAAATGTAAACTTGATTTTAAGTTAACCAAATGTAAACTAGCTTTTAAGTTAATCTATTATTATTTTATTTTGTGAGGTGTCAAAAGAAGAGTCAGATAATTCTCGAGTTATTTAAAGTTCCAGTTATGACGTCATAATTACGTCATGACAAAAAATGTTAACTCGAGATTTTTATTTCATAACAGCCTTTCATGTTTTGTTGTGCGAAGAGGCATGTCATTTCTGTTTTTGAAATCTTCGGTTTGAATTGCTACTACTAGCTCGTCAGCCTCAAAAGAACGGGTAGATTAACGGCTTCCTTAAGAATTTTTAGGTAACTCGAATTTTAAATATTTCCAGAATAACCTTCCTCTCAAAATAAACATTCAACAATAAATTTCCTCTCACAACAACGAGGACGTGCCATAATTGACACAATTTTCTGACACAATAGCAAACCTTATACACTTCGAAAATTAAAAGCAATTCAGCGTTTCATTCTAGGTTTGGACAGGAAAAAAGAACACAGACGGTTTTTAACGGGATTTCTTTGCTTCAGAAATCCAAAATGCAAAAGAAAAAACAAGAGTTGTTACTTGATGGAGAATAATATCTCATGTATTTAGTCATGGTTGATATTTTTTAAATAAAAATAGATGGCAACAACTAATTTTTACAGAAAAAGAAACGTTCATCAAACAAGTTGAGCCTTTCTCCATCCAATACAGGTTGGAAACATATTCACATTCAAAAATACTCTTTACACGAAAAAAACTAAACGAAAAACTTGTATTTGCTAGATTGCTTATCGTCGAACAAATTCGATAAAAAATATTGAACAACAGGTCTTTTTATCAAATTCATCAGTTTGGTTACTCACAGATTTGTTTTTGTTGGTTTTTGCATGTTACTAATAGTAATCATAAAATCGTATGACCTCCAATAACACAAGGCTTCACATCACGTTTTTATGATACGAAAGCCATTGTTATTTTGATCTGAAATGTGGCAAACAAAGTGATGTTATTAATGAAAAGGCCAATCGATAATTTCATAAGATTTGTAAACTATACTAAAGGTCATATTTTGAGAAAAGCTTCATGAAGAATTCATAAGATGCGTTGGTGATTCCCCATGACAATAAAGATCGTGAAAAGTTTAAACTAACCCCCAGGTACATGCGAGGTAAACTCTTTCCACGCATTGTGTAAACCTCTTTGAAAACATAGAAGATGTTTTTGTGTTCTACACCAAGACTTTTCTGCATGTTGGACTTTATAACATTTACTGGGTAAAACAGCGTGCTGATACTCGCTCCTAGCACTGCACCACCAACAAAATTTTCCAAAACATCTTCAAATTCATTCTTCGCTTCTGGCATCATAGATTTTATCGGATCACGCAATAAAAAAAATAATGCTGTACTTGGTCCATTTCGAAGAAAGATGGCTGTCAGCCCACGATAATATTCTTTAAACTTGTAATGCTTTTTGATTTTCAGAAATGCATGAATGGTATTTTGAACACGAACATAACTTCCATGATCAGAAATAGCCAGCATGGTTTGAACTCTCTCAAATGGAGTTAAGATAGTTTCAAAGGTTCCGGCCATAAATGCAGAAAATAATTTGACTGTCAATGGGTTAGAATCTGGGTAGTGTTGCAGGATGTGTTTTTGCAGTGAATGATATGATCCAAACATTATTGAAAGGCTGATTGTTTTTTGTAACATCGGTGGTCCTACACCTCGGTAGAGTTTCAACAAACCTTCATTTTTAAGTTGCTGAAAACCGCGAAATATTGTTACTCCCTCAATCTGCTGACGTATCATAAGCTTATATCCTGGGAAAGTTAAAAGGATGTTGACAAATGCAGCAGAAGCTCCAGCAACAAATTCGTGCCAGCCATCTTCTTTTATCATTAGTAGGGCTGAAAAATAATAATAATAGTTAAACAGACGGTTGGGAGGGTTCAACAGAACATGAAACATACAAGGCATGAATTAAGAAAAAAATATAGGTTCACAAAAATTCAAATTCTAAAAGGGAACTTAAAGGGGGTCATCAGTTGTCATAACTTCACATTTTGGTTTTTTAACTAGAATAAAGCTTCACATAAAGCCACTGATGCATACCATGGTTTAGAAATAATTTTTTTTCACAAATTTTTGTGAAATCTTCAATTTTTGTGTATATTTTTATTTTACTGATGACAAAAGTAACAGTGTAGAATGGCTAATTATTAAGGTGAAACAGTCCGTACAATGGAGCTTAAAAGTTGTTTTTAACGAGTTGCAGTTTTAAGCTTACTGTAAAGGAAATAAAACAGCCGCAAACGGCAGTAAACTCCACATGGGAATTCATGAAGTTGTTTATATGAAACGAACAAGATTGCAACACTTGTTACACCATATAATAGATATCAATATTCATAAATACAAGCCATTCTATGATAAACATTTCCTTCATTAAGTTTATCAAATCCCAAAAGATAAAAATTTGAGGTCGTCGCACCAAGTCTAGCTGGAAACAGGTTAGGGTTTTTCTTCAGGTTCAAACAACAACACTCTCAAGTTTTAATAAAAGAAATGAACTTCTTCAGGCTCAAACAAGAGTCAAGATGATTACAATATAAAAAAATTCAATCGACCATTATTTATTTTAACAGTTGTGCTGTACAATAAAAGCAGCAAGTAAAACAAGGTTAAATATGCAGAACAGTTTTGGAATATCATATCATATAGTGGAAAATGACTTTGCAGAGGAACCACTTGAATAAAATATTGAAAAAATATTGGTAACCTGTTTTTCAATATTAACTACAGTACTGGACAGAACAATATATTAAATGATTGTAAGAAGCACCAAAAAAAATCTGTTTCAGTTACATAATACCAATATGCAGGTTTTGTCTTACAGTTCAACCTGGTAAGAAGGTCCTTTTTATGATAACACTACTCTGTTAATTTTAGTATTTTGACAACAGTTTCAGAGAAATATACTTTAATACTTTTGACATAAGGAAGAATGATGGAAACTTGCCCAAGTACGTCCCAACTTCGAGTCTTGAAATTGAGAACTTAAAGTTTGTTAAGTTCATACCTTAGGGCGAATTAAAGATTATAACAAAATATATCTGAATTAAACTATGAAGAAGGACAGCTAGACTACAGCAAGAATACACCTATCGGAAATTCGCAGGTTTATGAGAAAGTAACTGTTAACACTTTCTGTCACAGAGGTTGGAGGTAAAAAAATATGTTAAGAGAGCTTTGACCAGGACGAAAATAGACTTCTTAGAATAAGTTGCGAAAAAGAAATGAAATCTTTTTTGGAAGTTAATTTGATCACAAATAAGTCAAATGGAGAATGTTTTGCATATCAAAACAGTTTTAAAAAATAAAAAAAATGCATTTTCACAGTGAAAATCTTCATAAAACAATGTATTTAAACACTGTGAAGGAGCATACATTTTTCAGAATTTCCGATAAGGTGTATTGCCAAAAATAATATGGCTCTTGTATTTGTGATTGTCTAAGGGAAAAACTAACATGAAATTTATTGATTGCAATTATAGATAATCAATTCTGAGATCAAAAGAATTACCTATAACTTACCTATTTCAATGAATTTCCAGGCCGTTTCCACTTTAGTATTGTGATTTGTGTATCTGGCCAAAGATTTATAAATATTTAATGAATTAAGAAGTGACACCTGTTGATACACTGTTACATTTTCCAGATCCTTGTAGTATCTATTCTTATAAAATACAAATTGATATAATTTACCACACAATATGTAGAAAGTTCAGAGGAGTTTTAAATTTTGTAAATGATGGAGAGGGGTAACAGGCACTTTTTGGATATTTAAAGGGGTTAATCTGCATATTTTTTTTTTGTCATAAGGTTTTTGGTTCATTGTTATTTGTATTTTTTGTAGAAAACATATACACTTGTATTAATGGGACCATTTTGAGTATTGGTACTGAAAAATAAAGCCTGAGGTCGATGGTCGAAGTTGAACTTGCGAGACCTTTACATAGTCCTTTACACAACCCTTTATATATTTAGTTATTATCAATTTGATATATTGGTCAAAACACCTTATTAGGGTTTCAAAAATATTTATTGACAACAAGTTCATACATAAATTTCATTATTTGCATGGAAACAAAAAGAATTCAACATTCGACAAAAATGTGTTAGTATGTTTTTACAGAATATTCATACAAAACTGCAGACATTGCGAAATTTGAGTAGTTTGGTTGGTTACATTTTTCAGTGATATGCGTATCACAAAAAAGTTGGATCCAATTCAACTTTCTGTTTTGGTACGTGATGCAAATTATTGATACACGTATTTTCAAATTGCAGTTCAAATTACTTCAAAGAAGTTTGAACATCAAAGCAATTCAATTTTCAAGTCAATTTTCTTCAAACACACACACACACACACATTAATTAGGAAAAGTTAGGAAATTAGGAAAAGTGTGTAGCTACAGAGGGAAATTTTCAAGCAAGGAAAGAAACAAGGGAATTAAAACAGCAAACGTTTATATAATAAAAAAACAAACTTGTAACAGGCTGGCATTATAGAATATATATAACCAGCAGTATACGGCTCTTCAGATAAAAATACGATTTTAATATATGGGAGATGAAAAATATATGATGGAGAATCGTCAAACATACAACGCGTGGAAAAGACAACAACATTGAATCCAATAACTATAAGATACTTTTATAAAGATAGAAAAAACTCAAAATTTCTGGTTTTTGAACATGCAATAATATCGTGATCTGGAAAAAGTCTCTTTTAGTGAAAAAAATTGATAAAAAGTAAATAACAACAATTTTTCAGAAAGCTCATCTTAACAACTTAACAGAATGTTTTGTTTCTACACATTACATTTAAAACCTTTTAAGGCAAAAATATTTCAAGAATACCTAAATAAAACACCTTTATGTCAAAACTCCACTAATAATGAGTTCCTGTCACACACATTAGCATCTAGCTGATGTGGGCCTCGATCGGAAATGCAATCCCCAGATTTTAAGGCACGAAAACTAGGACTTACACCAGACCTCCTGCTGATAACAATTTATTTGATAATAAGCACATTCAGTCATCATTATCATCAATCATCTTTCATATCATGAACTAATCATTACAGTGTACTTATACACATTTCATTACATACATTCAGAGCCGAGATTTGAACCACTATCAGTAATCACCCTATTATTATTACAAGCACAGCTTCTTTTGTGAGCTATACACCCCTTATATATAAAATATATAAAATGTTTTTGATTTTTAGGGGACCCGCAGAAGAAGAAGAATAGAAGAAGAAGTTTCTTTTCTAATGTTACATAATGTATATATTGTATATGGAAGATGTTTAATAATAAACATAAATAAATGACTACCTCTCCTCAGAAGGGACAAATAAATTCTGCGTAGAAAAAGGAGAATGTATTTGGTCTCATGTTGCTCACACACGAAATTACCTACACCAAATCAAGCAATCATGTTCCAGTAACGTCAAAGCACCGCGAATGAGTCTAAAACAGTGTAGAAAAGCTAACGAAAGATTGAATACTGTGCTCAAAAATAATTCCAGAATCTTCCGTTTACTTCGAGAACTTTCAGTTTCATTCTTTGTAGAAAGTTCTAGCATAACGTAAACTTTATAAAACACACTTGTTATGAAAAATATGTTTAAATTACAATCATCGTTCAACACGACAGTATTTCAGTTTTTAAGTCGTATTTTTGATAATGGGTAAAGATTACTACAAAATTCTTGGCGTACCAAAGACTGCAGATGATGGAGCTTTGAAGAAAGCTTATCGAAAAGGAGCATTGAAATACCATCCCGATAAAAACAAAGAACCGGGTGCTGATGAAAAATTCAAAGAGATTTCAGAAGCGTATGAAGTTTTAAGTGATAAAGAAAAAAGACAAATTTATGACCAATATGGCGAAGAAGGCTTGAAAGGAGGGCAATCTAACGGCCCTGGTGGAGATGGTGGTAATGGGTATTTTACTAATAACGGGGGTTTTCAAACATTCACATTTACAAGTGGTGATGCTTTTAACACGTTTTCAAAAGTGTTTGGAAATAAGATGGGTTTTGGTGGATTTTCGGATTTGTTTGGAGACAATATTAGTGGGAACACTGCTGCTGGGTTCCAACAGCAACAGATGTTTATGAATAATCCATATGAGGAACCAATGGACTTTGATTATTCCAGGATGCCAAAAAAACAATGCATACAGGATCCACCTATTTATAAAGATCTTAATGTCAGTCTAAATGAATTATCAATAGGATGTCAAAAGAAGATTAAAATAAGACGACAAAAATTGAATGTTGATGGACACAGTACTTACACGGATGAAAAGATTTTAATCATTGATATCAAAAAAGGTTGGAAAGAAGGTACTAAAATAACATTTCCGAAGGAGGGTGATGAAAAAGTTGGGAACATACCTGCCGATATTGTTTTTGTAATCAAAGATAAAAAACATGAATATTTTACAAGGGATAAAAACAATAATTTGGTTTACAAAACTGAAATACCATTACGGGATGCATTGGTTGGTGGCAGAATGGCCGTTCCTACACTTGATGGTGAAATGCTTGATTTTACTTGGACTAATATCTTAACTCCTGGAACCAAGAAAGTATTTAGCGGAAAGGGGTTGCCTTTACCCAAAATGCCGATTCGTAAAGCTGACTTAATAGTTGAGATAGATGTCATATTTCCAAAGCAACTTAGTGGAGCAACAAAGGATGTGTTATATAATGTGTTACCTAGTTAACAGAGATTGCGTTTTCTGGAAAAATCTGAAAAAAAAATTAGTTTTATATTTTATTCATTTAATATCAAGATTACTCAATCCCATCTCATACATGTAAAAACGTGATTGATGATTTCCCCAAATAGTTCGAATATTTGTAGTTTATTCAGTTAACACTCACAAATTTCGTAATTAAAATCTTTTATGGAGGTTATTTGCGTCCGTAGAACGCTAAATCTTTGTTTCATACTAATGTTACATAGTGTCACATTCTTCTCATTGTTTGTACAAAATAAAGAAATAAAGAAAAGTTACTTTTATTTGTAATTGTGATTGTGATTAAAGTGATTTGTTTCTGTCGGTAGTTTCTATTCGAATGCCAGGTCTTCGAATAGAATTGTTTCTCAATATGCTGCTGACTGTAACGGTGTGCCCACCAACTTTTGCCAAGATTAACTTTTGTGGAGAATATGGGCAAATTCGCGTGAATACTAGGGCCACAAATAAACCGTCGCTTTCGCCTTGCGCCTCTTTTCAAACGTAATTTTTCAAAAAGGTCTATTAAAAAATCAAAAAGGTTTTTTTAATATTTTCCACTTCAAAAAGAGATGAAAATTATTACTCACAGCAGTGTGCATGACAAAGTGCTTAAGCAAAATCAATGGATTAAGAAAGAGCCCAACTGGGACGTGAAATGGCAAAGATAAACAAGACGAAAAGTGACCAAAGTACCGTAGACCTTTATGTGAGCAATTGGGCACATTACCAAAGTTTGGCATTTTTACAGCCAGTTATGAGAGTGTTTGCAATGGGTAGAAAGTGTCCTCTTTTGTTAAATCTTTACGCCACTCACCTTATCTCGTCATTTTCATCGACAATATCAACTAGGGAAGCAGGCCTATATGCATTCGTTGAGTCAGGGCATTTTATCACCATGTTATGTAAAATCAAGGTAGATAAAACGACATCCTTGACGATTTTCGGCTCCAAATTGATAATTGTAAAGTAAATTCACCATCTGTTTGCAAGTATTCCGAAAAGGTTTTTGAAATTCTCCTTGCACGGCTGTGCCGGTAATTGTAGATTCTTTTATCTGCTGATAGGTTTTGCTGCGGATAAGGTTTCATCATGAAGTTTTTCAAGGCAAAAGCATCATTGCCCAGAAACACATAAGGCATTTTATATTCATTTGAAACCGCCAAATAATCATCTTCAGGAAGTTTTGTTGACCCATTCTCGATTGCTTGAAGGAGAGAACTATTGTTCCATATCTCAGAATCGTTCACCCTGCCGTTCGACCCAACATCAGCGTAGAGGCATTCATACTCTGGTCCTGCAATAGGTAAAAGAATAATTGAATGGGTATGCTTATAGTTATATTAATATGAGCCACCATTGTTAGGTTTCACAATCCGCGCATGTTTCCCATCTATCGCGCCAAGAGCATGAGGGTAATTCCAACGTTGCTCGAACTTTTTCGAAATTTGATTCCATTTGGTTGCAGAATTTGGAACTTCAATGAACATATGTTGTAATCTTTCATTTATTGCATTACAGCGCCCTTATATAATGTACTAAACTGCAGTCAAAGAAATTTGGAATTGACAACTAAAAGATTTGAAAGATTCTCCAGTAGCGAGGTATCTAAGGGTTAGTGCCAATCTTTCATCTGGTTCGATAGGTCTGTTTCCACTAGGCCTGTTTATTGTTGAAATGATGTCAGAGATATGAATTAGAATGAACTCATAGTCCCCAACACTCATCCTGAACATATCCATGAAACCCATACGGTCTTCTAATTTGAGTTCCTGGAAAATATTTTGGAATATGAATGTTGGATCCGTTTAAGTGGGCCTTAAGTGGTAACTGATTAGAAATTAGAAAAGTTATATAAAGTTAAATACTTCTTCGCAAACTTCAAATTCACTAAAAAATTATCATGATTTTAGAACCACCTCAAAATAAAAATAAATATAAAAAAAAACTTTTCCTATCCCACATTCTTTTAAGGCCTAACATTACCTTTTTAAAATGTTTTGGATGTTTTGAGGGCATATATTTCGTTGTTACATATCAAATAAGCACCATGATACCTCTCAAAATGGCAAAAAAATAAGACTGGTGCTTCTAAAGAAGATATTTTGTGACAATCTGTTAAGGAGAAGAGTGCGCTTGAGACAATTTTAACTTCGAAAGACGCCTTACACCTTTAATTAAATTAGAAATAAATATATAAATAAATAAAATAAATAAAAGGAGCTTCAAAGAAACTTACAGACAAAACGATCGAAGTTTCGTGCTGTTGCGACATATATACAATTCAACCTACGTTACGTACGTTACGTACTAGTTTGCTATACAATTTATATATTGATTCATTCGTAAATTACGTATATGTTATATGTTGTTCTTATATCATGTCCAAATTCTAAAGTAAGATATTTCCAGCACATTATGACAAAACTAGACGAAACCCTGACAAGATCTTGTTTGTCAATGTCACGAAACCAAATGATACATATGACGAAACCAAATGATATATACAGTATAACCCCGTTAAGTCGGACTCTCAGGGGACCGAAATAATCGGTCTGACTTATCGGGAGTCCGACCTATCCGAACTTCGTCTTAAGTCAGACTCTACTTATTTAGATCCAAGGGGGACAAGGTTTTAGTCCGACTTAAAGAAAAGTCTGACTTAAACCGTGTCCGACTTAACGGGGTTATACTGTATGACGAAACCAAATAATACATATGACGAAATTGATTGTATTTCACCAAATTACTTTTGAATGAAATCATACAAGTCACTTGAAAATTCATTTTTCTGGCAGACATTTTTCATGCGATTTTTTCACGTCATCAACCGATAATAAAGCATTCGATTTTACGGCTGGTCTTCTCTCGCAACGATTCGATAAAAGAAATCTTTCCTCCTCCAAATACGTCAGTGAACGTTTTCTCACTTCAAATTTATTCAGTGAATTTCCAGTATGGTCATTCTGCGAAATAGCTTTTTGAAGTTCTTTATTTAGATTGTTAGACATCTGCTTGAACATTTTTTTCTTCAAGTGAAAAAATTTGTTGCACGATTATGTGTTTAGCATTTTTGTTAAGTTTTTCCTCAAGTCTATCGGTTTGTTTAAGTAATTTTCAATTTTCACAACGAATTTTTCAATTCACTCAATTGGTTAATGGCTTTGACTTTTTTTGTTCGTACACAACCAATACAATCACACAGAGTAATTGTTTTCAAAACTTTTTGGTCAATTATTCATGACAAAAATGAATTGTAAAAAACACCATCCAGTACTCCCTTGGGAACGTGGAAAGGTGTTTACTCAAGACTTTATTTACATTCTGAAATTTCTGAGAGATGATAAGGACTTTATTTAAAAGTTTATTATTATTATTATTATTATTATTATTATTATTATTATTATTATTATTTAAAAATACAATAAGGAACAAATCAAAACATTGCAACAGTTTTCATTTGGTTTGTGGTATTTCCAGGCTTCTGTGGTATTTCCATGGGAAACGACGAACAAAAAGAAAACACGAAAGATGCATCCAAGCGCAGTGGGTTAGGATATTGTGTACTTTGAACAAAAAACGCGGGAACAAACGTTCGTCGGTGGCAGATGATTCATCAAGATTGTTTTCGTGTGAAACAGGCCGTATAATTTTTTTTTAATCCTCCATAGTTCTTCTGCAACGTCACGAAGTGCAAATCCAAGAAGTAGACTGGGGTCTTGACGGCTACAAAGATGGTAAATGAACTTATATTCAAACCGATTATCGGAACAAAAACAGACCTGAGCATCAAAAAGAAATTGTAGCTATCGTTGGTGATTCAATAATAAAAAAAGGTTTAAGATTACAAGCTATCTTAAAATCGTTTTTATGAAAACCAGACTATAATTGTATATAATTTTATATAATATATGCTATGCTTCTATAATTATTTATATATTATCTTAGGTTCTCTATGTATTATCATAAGACAGCTTTTTTGTGAAAAACCTTTACCATTGTATAATGATGGCGGCGATGAGAGCGGTCACATCTCTGCTGCTGTTGAGCTTTTTGTATACATGTTTTGCTGTTAAGAAGACTAACTTTATTACTAGTGATGGGATCAGTTGTACTCTTGGAGTTACTGCAGAATATGATATTGATGAGGATACTCATGCTCACTCATCATTATGGATTACAAAGTTGCAAAATGGATTAAGAGCGAAGGGGCCAGCCAGGAGTCTAATTTATATTTTGTTGATATTAGCTGGTGACATCGAAACTTGCCCTGGGCCTAACGTTTGCACATGTTGTAATAAAAGCATTAGAAAAAACCAAAAGGCTAGCTCTTGTTTTATTTGCAAAGCTTCTTGTCATATGAAATGTCTTGTGGATAAACTTAAAAATGGTACTGAACGTTTATTTTGTTCGTTATGTCATAAAGAAGAGACTGACAGTGAAACCGTTGGTTTTCTAGATAACACATTGAAACTAACTGTTTACTAACTATCGGCCAATATCGGTCCTAAATGTCATCTCGAAAGTGATCGAAAAGACTGCCTTCAACCAACTCGCAGAAATCACAAATGGGTTTTCGTCGTAACCGCTCAACCCAACATGCTGCGACATCTCTTCTCGACCATATTTAAACATGGACAAGGGTAGATATACTGGCGTACTATACATGGACTTCTTCAAGGCATTCGACACAATGAATCATACATGCCTTATTCATAAATTACCTTTCTATGGTGTCACAGGAATTGAGCTGCAGTGGATAACTGACTACCTATTCATAAGTGAACAGCTTGTAAACTTTGATGGTTGTTTGTCAAAACCGGAAAAAATTACACACGGGGTTCCGCAAGGATCCATTCTGGGTCCCCTACTCTTCATAATCTTGATTACTGATATCCAGCTCCAGTTGAAAGACTGTTCAATGTTAATGTATGCCGATGACACTGTACTTTATTACTCTGCGAAGAACATCAAAGACATCGAAATTGTCATTAACAAGGAAACTGAAACGATCTCCCATTGGGTCAATGATAATTGCCTAATACTTAATTTAAAAAAAGGCAAGACAGAGTTTGTACTTTATGGACCAAGAGAAGCTAAATCGAAATGTAACATCATGATAGAAAACATTCAGATTAACCAACCTCCATCTTATGAATATCTGGGTGTAACGCTTGACCATCACCTTAACCTTAATGATCATTGCATCAAAACATCCAAAAAGATCAGCACAAGAATCAAATTCTTGAACAAAGTCAGACATCAGGTATCTCCAATAGTAGCAGAAACAATATACAACACCATCATCAAACCGACTTTCATGTACTGCTCCGATATTTATCTTGGGCAAAGCAAAACCTGGGCTAACACTTTCGAACGGCTCCAATGTCGAGCCCAGAGAACAGTCGGAGATCTAGCGGCTACTTGGCCAACAATCGAGACTGAAAGGAAACAAAATTTCAGCAGATGTGTTCAAATGTATTCGTGGAATTGACTCTACTCTACCGAAGTATGTGATGGTTTCACACAACATCAACACACGGGGAAACAATTCTCTGATTCGCTTACCAAGAATTCGATCTGAGGCTGGTAAAAAATCATCATTTTATCAGGGCGCTACTATATTCAACACCTTGCCAGCTGCAGCAAAATCTGAATTATACTTAGCTAATTTTAAACAATTTATTAGAACGCACAATTTTTAACTTCTTTTAACTTATTTTCATTACAGTAGTACAGTATTTATCCAACATTTCTTTCTTGTTATCTGCTTTCTTATCACTTGTTGTACTCTTTGGATACATACTGCACTTTAACGCTTCTCTACACCTTTCTTCGCATTTCCTAATCCTATCCTAATTTCTAAGTCAATGTTTGGATAGCGTGTCGGACTGGGATTTATTTTTATTTTGAATTTATTTACCTTCTGCCTAGTTTTTCTTTACTTAAAAGTTATTCAGTAGGTCCTGCATTTTTCACATCATCAATTTTCTCTAGCATCTAATTAATCTATATTCTTGCACAGCATCGTACCGAGGTTCTTTCGTATCTTGATTCGTGGTCACTTTTTGTCTCTAGTTATATTTTTTATTTAGTTTATATTTTTCAGTAGGACCTGCATGATTTAGATCTTTTTCCATACGATAGCTATCTCCTGCAAACTTCTGAGCATATCCAAAAGATACTTTAGTCTCTTAAGTTTTATCATAGTATTATCTTCTGGATGCACATTGTATGCTACCTCTTAAACGTTCTACTTTTTCACAATGCTAGTCTCTTGTTTTCATCCACATCAAATTGCTTTTTTTATCTAATTTTTAATCATCTTATCTAGTATTTTATTTTATTTTATAATTTTTGGCAGGTCCTACACTGATAACAGAAATTTGTATTTTCTGACGTAGTGAACCTTCCTAAAATATGAAATAATAATAATAATAATGTCTGCCTAGCCAATCTCGCCTCACACGTTGTTTATCCGCGTGGTAACACCGCCATCTTGAAAAACAAACTTACCGCTTGTACCCTTACCGACCAAGTACATCAAAGTGCCCACAACTATGACGAACCCGCCCAGCGACGAAAACGACCAAAACACACCAGGGGGTACTGACACCATGACTATGATGCTCCACATGCGACAACAACAACTAGCACATCACCAGCTCATGTCCAAACTCCTACCATCTGCCACTGGACTCCCACCAACTAATCCGCCAAACCAAAACCGCCGTACGAAACCGGAACGCGCATCTATTGGCGCGGACTCAACCGACAACAAATGGGTCATCTTCACCGATGCATGGACCCGATACAAGAACATGACCAAACTAACGGACCCCGATGATATTTGCACTAGCTACAATCCGACTCTGCAACTTCGTACGGCAATGTGACTGTACGGATAATCATACGGCAATATTGCAGAACCACCTACTTGGAAGACGTAATTAAATGACAACTAATCGCTGGCCTACGTGCCACAAACCATCAAAACAGAATCCTCAGTGAAGTTCACAAAAAGACTTTTAACGCTTGAGTAAGCCACCTCACACTTCCGACCCACAGTAGAAGTAGTCGGAAGTAATATAAACCCAATCAAGTCGGATTACCAAAAACATAAGAGTACACCCCCACCCATTGGTTCCACCACAATTGGACAACAAAAATGCCGAGGTTGCGGACGAGACCGACAACCAAAAGGACGCGAACAATGCCCCGCACTAGGCAAAAAATGTGTTAGTTGTGGGAAGCTCAACCACTTCTCAGCCGTATGCTTAAGCAGCAAGAGCAAAACGAACGCAATCACTAGAGTCGACGAAGAACTAGGCGACATCTCGTTTATATCCATTGTCAGCTTAAGTCAACTGTTATGACTAGATGAACTGTGAGGCATGTGGACCCACGGTAACTTCACTCCTGGAAAACCCGGACCTCCTCCATTCATTGACATTTCTATAGCAATAAACAAAACAGCGAACCAAAATTTTAGACGCGATTCCGGTGCCCAGACATGTACAGCAGGAGTAGAAATCCTCGCAAAGCTGGGATGTACCGAGCGTACCTTGATTCGTACACACCACCGATTGCGAGCCGTGAACGACAAAAACCTGACAGTCTTGGGCGCAATCATCGCAAATCTATCAATCGGCCCCTCTTCCACCACTGACATAATCTACATATTTCAACAGGTCAAAGGGCATGTATCTGTCGGCAACTGCGATGAAAAATCTAAACAACATAAACAACGATTTTCCGACCGATCATAAAAACACCTCCATGACAGCAACATCGTATACAGATGATCCCATACATTTTTTGATCAGCATTTCGAGCTCTACAACTTAGTGATACTTATTCTTAGCAATTATGTGATCTTATTTTTCGCTACCCCTATATTTTGAAGTTAGGTGTAGTGACTCGTGGAGAAAGTGATCCGGTAAAATGTTTTTACCCGGGATACTAGTCTTATATACTAATAGCGAGTGTGCATACCACTTTTATTTTAGAGAGTGATACATTTAGAAAAATTTCACGGTCATTTTCTCATGACGGGTGCGTAAAACCACGATGCTGCGAGAAGCGTTTTTTTCAGTATTAGTATATTAGTAGTAGCAAATGACGCGTCTTCAGTTTTTTTGCACGGAGGGTGGGTATTGCATTGCATCCCTAATGGAATGTGACGTTTAATGGAATGTGACGTTTAAGGGGAAATATCTCGAAAACCATTAGGAATAACTGACGTTTTTTGGTGTGTAGAGTAAAGGAGTAAAGCCGGTAAAATGTTTTTACCCAGGATACTAGTCTTCTTATACTAATACGCAATCTTGCTTTTTTCTTACCTAACTTTTAAAGAAAGAACGTTAGGTAAAATTTCTCGGGAATTTCGTCAATAGATGTTTGTTTTTTCCGTATTAGTATAGGGAGAATCTCCCATTAGGAGAATCTCTAGCTCCATCTTACGGGGTTTTATTACTTCATGGAGTGTTGTACCTTAAGGAAGACATTATAAGCCGCACGGAGGAGAAGGCAATGCAATGTTTTTTGCGTTCGAAAGTTCATCAAATTTTCTCAACCTTCATTTGTTTAGAGAGAAATGAAGACACTGCGTGTTAAAGTTTTTGTTTTTGTTTTAATTTTTTTATTCAACGCTTTAAGTTCAGTAATAAAGAATAACAACATTGATAGGTATCAGTAATTATTCTATCCGATGAGATAGTCGATGTAGACCTGTTATGTGTTATCAGTTGATCATTTTCTACCGATGTCTATTTTTTTTACGTGTTTGAACGTAGCTTTTTCGTATCAGCAGTTAGTTTTGACTACTATGCCGAAATGTGTAGCTAGCAGTTTATTTGGTATTTCATTGTAGTGTGTGGATTGTTATTATTAAGGTAAACGAAGGTAGCAAGATCATTATTATATTGTTTTGATAGTATTTGATAGATATCTTTTTGTTTTAGATTATTAGAAAAATTGAATAGTATAGATGAATGTAATGCAAGAAGAGAGTGAAAATGATGGTTATATACATATTTACATGGTTTTTATATCATGATGCACAAATAGAGTTTTGAGTTTTGAACATTTCCACAATTCATAGCTGAATAAAAATCAGTTTGAAAGATAGAAATGTCAGAAGGTATGTTTGTTTTCGTTTGCTTTAGTGAAAATGGGAAATTTGAAGGTATTATTTTATACTTCAGAAGTTTAATTGTGTTTAGGTAGGAGAATACATTGTCCACGATCTCTTTTCTTAATCTCTTTTCTAAATCTTCTTTAGTAGCCAGGCAGCGGCGGATCTATATGAGCGGCGGATCTATATAAGGGGCGGATCTATATAAGGGGCGGATCTATATGAGCGCCAAAAGTATAAATAAAAGCCAGTGGTAAACATGGAGAGAAATACAAAAATGTTGGTATTGTTGTACTTTTGGAAGAGGAAAAAAAAGAGTGACAGAGGTTTTTTGGACATCAATATCCAAGCTTGCTGTTTCTTCTGTATCACTTCAAAAGCCTTATACGATGTTCCCACAAGCATCGATGAGCTCTGATCTGTTAAACTAGAATTTCGAAATTAGCTGTGTAGCCAATTTCTGCAGTATAATTATTATATTCTTGATCAGTTACTGGAATTTCACTTGCTGTAGTTGCTGTATTTTCTTCGTTTGTGTCTTCTTGTACATTAGCATTTAGTTGTATTTAACTTGCAAAATTGCAAAAGTTCTTGTAGATTTGCGAAACGTGTTTCAAGATAAGATAAGATAAGATAAGGATTTTTTTTCAACTATTTTGTCTTATCATTCCCTGTATATTCTTTCGAATAATTGTTTTAAACTTTGAACATTTTTCAGTTACATTATTGATTTTAATTGGTTAATAAATAATAATGACGTCAAAGCACGCCAGCGATCAGCGAAAAAGTTCAAACTATTTAAACTCTGTTGGTGATCTCTACGACCAGCTCATGTTACGCCCAGCTCATGTTACGCAGTTTTATGAAAGTACAGCTTCAGCACATGCTCGGAACTTTTCGCTAGCGGCCGCGCGGTCAAAATTCGCTTAATGGAGATCAGCCTTTAAGGTCAGTTTTCATTCACCGATATCATGCGAGCGAGCGACCGTTTGTCACCGATCGTGCATCAATCGAGCGTATATTTTAATTTCCATTCAATTTTAAAAGCATGTGCATTAAAATATCTTTCAATGTCTTTTCAAAAATCTTTTCTTTTGCCAAAACAAAAAGAAATCATTGTTGTCATTGCAGAAATAACTTAATTATAGCAGAGTTTTCTAAAATTTGATTGGTTGAACCGTCTTCATCGAAAAAAATATTATTAATCCATCCGAAATACTGGGTTTTAAACTTTGACAAACAAAGTAAACGAAAATGTTCAAATAACAAACAAAAATACTTATAAGAAGATCGTTTAATAGAGTTAAAGTAAGAACTGCTTCTTATGAAGCTTCTCATCATGAATTGTAGGTGAGACGAACGAATGCCTCGTCAACAAAATAATATTTAATTTCAAGTGCTTTACTTCGCATTGGAAGTAACTGAATTCCTCCTTCTTGTATTTCATGGCAATAAGATCTATTTTTTGTGAATAACTGGTAAAATACCAAAAAAATACTTATTGAATGTTTTGATAAGCTTTTGAAAATTCCTAGTCGGCGTTCGTTCATACAATTTATATAGTTTCGTAAATGGAATATCGCAGAGTCTAAATGCCAATTCAGCCAGAAGAAGAGGAGGAGGAGGAGGGTGTTTTAATACGGTAATTCGCTGCTACCGTAATAACTGGTATTGAATTTTTTTCAAATCAGCTGCTGATGTTTTCATTCGCATATATGGTGCACATCACCAGGTGGTTCTTTTGAAATCTTATATATTTTATCAGCTGATGAAACAATGTGTTTCCCAAAAGCATCAAGGCATACAAGTTTGATGATTGCAATGACAATCCCATGAGACAATCCATGAGCTGAACCCCGAAATTTGGGGTTTTTCGCTGAACTCTTAGTAAAACCAAACATGTTTTTTTGTTATCCTTAGGTTTTGGGAAGGTATGAAAATCCGGTCAAATCGGCCACTTTTGTATGAAATTTGAGGTCAAAGGTCCCGTAACTCCTATAAAGTAAAGATTTATAGGGGTTTCATAGAAAAGCAGAAATTTTAATAACTTTCCAAAGTCATTATCGGTATGTTAAACTATTTTTTTGTAAAAACGTTTTGGAACTTTTTTTCAGGGCATAAATAACGAGAAAAATTACAAATATTTATCGTTTCGGCAATGAGTGTCACGTGACAACATTTAAACGCTTCCTATAGGTGCTCCTGACTTTTGATTGGATGAGCAAAACTTTTTATATTTGTTTTAGATGTGAGGGTAGACCACTCATAACAAATGCGAATGGGTAAAAGATACCGATAATTAACATCGGGTTTTTTACGTGCTAAAATCCGGGAATGTTCCTAATGTCCGGAAATATTTACGTTGACTGAATATCTCGAACAAAACAAACATATACGTCACAAGTTTCAATTTGCTTCAAATGAGCATTTTACGACTTCCGTTAAATGTGAAGGAGAACTATTTTTTCGGTTCACGTAATAATATTTAGCTCTGTGCATAAAATCTTATACAAGATATTTCTTTTCAACAAATACATCATCATGCCAGCCTGTCATAGTTTCAGTAATTTTCATCGAATGAATGAATGATTTGAATTGCAGCCATCCCATAATTCTTCAGGTTGACCTTTTGTCTCATAAAAATCATTTAACTTATCAGTGGTTTAACCTCCTTACAAAACGTTGCCAATTTCTTGCGCAATATGTCTAACCATAAAATTTGCAAGTGAAAGGTTATCTGGCAGCCATGTTCCATAATTATAATAACCACTAGTCCGGAGAATCTACCTTTTAATCACTTCCACTTCTTTTTTTTTTCACTTTTTGATATCGGTTATGATATCGGTTTTGAAGTTACTGAAAATCGGAACAACGGCTACTGTTAGAATTTCCGATGGTTTTTCGGCAGAAGGTAGTTTAATATCACCGATAGCCGAGTTTTTCGTGCCCGACATTTTTTTCAGTCGATGTCGAATTTGCTTTTTTATTTGAGATCTCATGTAAATGAAATAAAACAAAGGATTAAGAACTGAGTTAGATATGGCGAGTTCAAATGCTCCTGCATGTAACACTCGAAAATACTTCCAAGTGCATCCTAAATCGAACATTTGAATAATTGTCAATATAGAGACTGGGAACCAGCAAAATATGAACAAAAATATCGTACTGCCTGTTAATTTGACAATATTGAGTTCAAAAATTGTGTTGAATCTCCTTCGGTCTCTCTCCTCCGCTTCTTTGACTCGCATTCGAAATGAATCACTTTCGGTATAATTCATCAGATTTCTAATTAAACTTCCAACTGCCGATTTGGTCTCCTTTGTTTTCCCGCCAGAAGATGAAAACATTGAATGTTTGGCGCGAAATATTCTTTGTAGTTTTATCTGCTTGTTGAGTTTATAGAAAGCTAAACAGCATGTAATCGAGGCTGAAAGAATCATGAAGGGATACATGGCATACTTATACTTCATGTATTTTGACGGCAGATGTAAAAAGATGCAAAATGCTGATGCAGCTAAAATTAAACACATAAACCAAATTGTCAAACATACTCTAATAGCAAGACTTCTTGAAATACGACGATACATGATAGGTTTTGTAACGGCCAACATCCGCATAATAGTCAAGGCGATCAAACTGGCGACATTGACATAGATCGACAGTCTCAAGAAAAAACTGAACAAAATGTCTTTCGCAAGCATCATATCACGTGTCAAGTGTCTCAAAGTCGCTAAAACTCCAATGAATAAATGTGTTAGGGACAAACTTAAGAAAAACATCATCGAGACAGCTAGCTGCTTGTTGGTCCGGCTTTCGAATATAACACAAATCTCCAAAATGTTTCCAATAATTGCAAAAAGTCCAAAA
The DNA here is from genome assembly GCA_039566895.2 of Turritopsis rubra. NCBI lineage: Eukaryota > Metazoa > Cnidaria > Hydrozoa > Anthoathecata > Oceaniidae > Turritopsis > Turritopsis rubra. The sequence continues at coordinate 18,386,720 of CM077617.1, read as the reverse complement.
GTTGGTCCAATATATAATGTTAATATCTTCAAGAAGAGCTCATGATACATCATGCAGTATTCACCGAAACTTTTCTCTTATCATTTTCATCTAAATTCACATACAACATCAATTATGCTGACGACAGCCTCGTTTTCAATTGATGGTATCTTGTTTGTTTCTCACTATTCGTCAAGTTATGAAAGCTGGCAGTCATTTTATGACGTGAAACGACTCTTATATATTGTTCTCATCCGCAAGTTCATTTTCTTCTTGTATTCATGAAGTAATTAACGAGATAATTAACATGTTATTTGCGGATGTGTTCGAGCAATTACAAAAACATTTACTAATTATTTGTGATTAACTATTGTCAATAAATGTTGGTAATTTTTTTATGACTTTTGAAAAGAAAAATTTCATCCGCTATGCCTGATGTTCCTTTGAAACAAAACTTCATCAACACTGACATATATTCGACACGATACGATACGCTTAGTTCAAAATTCTTTTGAAGTATAAATAAAATAAAATTTATCCGTTTAGTTTCCGATTTTCTCAGTGTACTTTCCGATATTCTCCCGCTTACAATTTCAAACGGTGTAAGGTTATTTCAGGTAATGAGTTTTAATCGTCCTATAATCAAAGTTAGGTTTTTTACTCTGATTACCCGCAACTAGTACAATATGAATGCAAAAATATTCAGCAATAGTGTATTGGATAGTACCTCCGGATGCGACCGCTGAGGCCCCGTGTTCGAGTCTCAGTCATGTCGCATTTCGATACTTCACTGCCACCGTATCAGCCAATTTGGAGCCATCGACTGACTGCACACTGGTTTTTCGGACAAGTTAGAGCAATGCTATACGTATCTCTTGCGGTAAGTCAACTTTCTGGTTGCAAGTCGGCGGGCAGAATTGCCAACCACTAAGGATGAAAGCCCAAGGTTACTTCCCCGTTACTTACATAATGATTTATTATAAAATACACTATATATATTTTTTTTATGCATTTCTTCTTTATTTTCATTTTTTTGATTCTTGGGTAAGCATAGAAGTCCATTACAACCCGTCCATGTTTTTCTTCGTATTTTCTCCGTCCAAACCTAGCATGAAACGCGGAACTGACAATTATGTTAATTAGGTCAATTTGGCACTTCGTTGTTATAATCTTTGCCGTGAAAGAAAATGGCGGAAATTAAGCCACAGTAAACTAGTAGAGGGGAATTTCCATTTTTAAATTCATTCTACTGTACCTGAACCACCAGAAATTTTAGCGTCATTTTAATTTGTGAATATTTTTGTTTGGGAACCTTTCTGCATTTTTATTGAAAAATGGTCATTTCGAGATTCTAAATATGCAGTATACAGTTTGCAGTAAGTTTAAGAATTTCAATGAACCTTAACCCTTTGAATACCGGGCCATTTTAAAATAACCTTTCTTCAGACACCAGCGTTTTTCTAAATTTTGGTAAATGATAACTAATCAGCCGATGGATAGTGCAGAAATCCTTGTGTCTGTAAGGGGATTTCATTCTTTATACAATATATCTGCGATTCATCGAAAAGACAAAATATATGCACAAAATATGTAGTATTGTTTCAATTATTTTGTCTCTCATAATATACGTCGCATAATATATGGTCAACCAAATGAATTATAGGAATCCCTTTTGAGTCTGTAATTTTTATCAGCCGATATTGAACTTCACATATAAACATGGCACAAGATAGGACGGATGGAGCATTATCTGCAAGACATAATATATAAGCGAAAAACACACAATATATATTTACAACATTTATAATCTTGTATGGTTACTGATAGCCAAAAAGTGCTCAATAAAACAATAAAGTTTTAGAGCTATAAACGCACAGGGTGAGTAAACACTAACTTGACATTATTTAGTACTCTGAGTTTCGTGTTATTTTTTCATACACTCGTCAAAAGTGCCAAAGGTCGTCAGTTATTTACAAATATGAAATTTCAGCACCCAAAATCCCGAAAAAGGTTTACATCGGATTAACAAGATTTAACAGTCACAAGAAATCTCTAAACAACAACAAGTACATGAATAGTTCCTCTTTATCCACCTACGTCTGGGACCTGAAGGAAAAGCACAAATTACTCCCGCGCTCAAATGGTCGATCATCAAGCACGTGAAAAGTTATACAAACGGTTAGCGTAGTTGCCCACTATGTATACAAGAGAAGCACGAGATCCTTTTCTACCCGAATAAAATCGAGCTAATAAACAAACTAAGTGAATTAATAGCAAAATGCCGTCATTCAAACAAATTTCTCTTGGCGAATTATAAATCAAAAGACTGATACTTACCCTATAATTATTTTCACCTTATCATTTCATCACTTTTCTATGAAGTCATTGCATTGCACGATACTCCTTAACGACATGTGACATCAGTTTTTTTTAATTTATAAGTATTCCTTGTAATATTCTTTTATTTAGCTGACGAGTGTATGAGAAATAACACGAAACTCAGAGTACTAAATAATGTCAAGTTAGTTTTTACTCACCCTGTTCGTATAACATTTATAACAATATATTGTGTAACACATTAATATTATGAAAATCATAACGCGACTAACTTTCACGAAACGTTTTCTTCAAAATTGAAGATGCTTTACGAGAAAAAATTTCGCGATTTAAGAGATTCACAACATTTTACGACTTAAATTTTCGCTAATCGCCAATATTAAAAAATCGACTGCATTAAACCTTTGTGAATCGGCAAGTTGAAAGATTTTCGTGAGAAACTTATCAGAATTTTGGAATAAATTTGTGAGCAAAAGTGCTAAAATTACACAAGATATTTATAAGCTTCCATCATTTGTTACAACTATTCCTACTACACGCTTTTTCTTTTATAAGAATAGTGTATTTTAGTTTCAAGATGAATATTCTATAAGTTTTTGGCAAAATTCATCTTGATATATTCTTAGTGATAAGTATCGCGGGATTTAAAGTCAAACTAATGTCGAGGCCTTAATTTCAGATTTTGGATGAAGTAAAAACAAAGAATGAATCTGGAAATCGATCAACTGAAGAAATAAGATTTTAACATCCTGTAAATAAACGAACTAAATATAAACATAACCAAAAGACTTAGATAGCACGTTGCTATTCCCACTGGGGATTGCAAATCGGGAAAAAAGATAAGTAAGTAAAAAAGAAGAAAATTAGATTTGAGATAATAAGTTTGAAAATAAAGAATTTACATGAATGTAATGTATATTCTTATTAATTATTATTATTAATTATTAAAATAAATCTTTATACAGGATGACTATTCCAGTACTAAAATACTGCTATCATATAGGCCATGTTTATGTACAAGAAGACAAGCATTAAAATAATCTAAAGAAATAAAAAATAACAGATATTTTATTGTATACACATATAAACACTTAAGGTGGTCCATAGGTTACCTAAGGCTGAATTTTCGAAAAAAATCAAAAAAATTGATTTTTACATCTCTAGACGGCAAATTTATTCTAGTTTTCAAAAATATATGATATGTGGCACTTTTTTATCAAAAAAGGGTAATTTTTGTATTTTTAGTGTCACAGATTGCAGATTTTGAACGCTAATAACTCAGGTTCTACAAACGCTATTCCCCTGAAATTTTGACAGTGAGTTAATAAGACCTTTCTGTGTTCATTGAACCACTTTCAAGCATGTGCCAATTTTTGTTCAAGTTTTATCCATCTTCCAATAATTGTAATTGGGCAAAAAAATCATGAAATTGGATTAACCGCTGCCATTATGGATTGCAAAATTTTGAAAATCTAGTTTTGGTTCAATGGAAAGAACTCCTGAATGACTATCCTTTCCCAAAGTTTGCAGTAAAACAAACTAATACACACTAAGATATGGTTGTTTGAAATTTTTAAAGTTTTTGCTGATTTTTGCTGACTCAGCATGAAATTTAGGGGGTTTTTTTGAAAAAAATATTTTTTTGAACTTTGTATATATATATTGGACCATTTTGAAATAATTAAAACAGTTCTTAACGTCCGCTATAAAAAAGTCGTTCAGTAACCTATGGACCACCTTAAGATTTAAAATATTCCTTAACTTTTGATTTAAAAATATTAAAAGATTTTTCAGTTCTTATTTCAAGTGGAAGCTGGTTATACAGTTTAGCACCAGAATAGGCTAGTGATCTACGATGCATTTCTAGCTTGACAGGTGGTAGCCTCAAGGTGAAACGATTATTTCGAGTGTTTTTATTGTGGTCGACTGGCCTGAAATAGTTCTTGAAATGTTCGCAAACGTCTTGGTTTAAACACTTTTTAACATATATACATGTCTTCACGTGTAGCCTGTTTTGAATGGGTTGCACGTAAGCATCATTAACGAGACTTCTGTATCTGTTTTCGAGCGATGTAAGCTTGCTTTTTTGGGTCTCTGTCAATACAAGATGAAGGCTACCACAGTATGTTATAATTGGAACAATCATCATTTCGAAGATCTTTTCAGTTGCTTTCGTAGTAAGTAGGTGTCTCATCTTACGTAGCAAATTAATTCGAGTGGCTGCTCGTTTAAATTTTGACCCGAAATCTTCATTTAAATTCAGAGTACTGTCGAAAACATTACCCAGGTAGACATATCTTTCTGTTACGTTTACTTTGTTTCCGTCAATCGTTAATGTTAGACTCTTATTACCAATTCGTTTGGCAGTCCCGAACAGCAAAGCTTCTGTTTTCCCTTTTTTCATGTTAATTACTAACTCGTTTTCTCTGCAGAAGTTTGAGAGTGCTTCCAGATCTTGATTTAGACAGGCATTAATTGTATCGAAGTCCTTATTTGGGTAATAGAGGACAGTGTCATCTGCATACTTCAGCAACGACGAGAAGGTTATCGAGTCTCTGAGGTCGTTGAAGAATATATTTTATATGAAAAATATAACCAAAAGTCAAGATGACGATATTCTTAGGATATTCTTAATTTTTGGTCTAATTTCATCTTAAATATTCTTATAGAGTATATTCTTATATAAAAAAAAAGCGTGTAAATGTCTAAATTGAAATCATATAAAGGATGTTTTTAGGTGCACGTGATCACGTGATCTTCATAATCCCATGAAAGTGCACCCCAAAAAATTTGAATGATTTATTTATTTATTGATTTATTTCATTATGATATATTTTGTTTTAAATAAATAAAATACAGAATAAAATGGATTGAATGAAATTCTTTGATTTTATTTCTTGTTTTCCATTTCTTATTGTTCAAATGAGGGATTTCCACCGCTAACATCAGGACACTGTAACCCTCAGTTCTATTTATAACAGTTCGTTATCTTTAACACAGATAAGACCGAATATGTCATCTTTAAACATACCTGTAAACTACCGTGACTGATTTGGACACTCGTGAGTTGACTATACCGCTCGGTAAAACTAGGGCGGCCGCATGAGTTAACAATAATTGAACTGACCTTCTGGTCATTTAAGTTATCATATTTGATTTTTTCTGCTCAAATTTTCTGACTACAAAGTAAACCTTGAGAAGGTGTTCGAGGTTAAATCAAGTATCACAAACGTTTCGGTTAGAACACCCAAACAAATACTACAATTTTCTGATACAATATTTTACCTTGAACTATTTGTTGAGGTAAGCTTTAAAGTTACTGTGAAGGATGGATGTAGTTTTGGAGAAAGATCACCACCAAAGCAAGGAAGAATTAGTCAAGTATTATTCTAAACATAGTTTTACAAATAAAGAAATATCATCAGTTCACGGCTTTGCTCACTAAGGCACTTTAGTCGCCGCCTTTTATGAGTTTGATAAACTACTGACCAAAGCTTTTATGAGTTTGATAAACTACTGACCAAAGCTTTTATGAGTTTGATAAACTACTGATCAAAGCTGGAGATGCCAGGATGGGATAGGGCTTTTGGTGTGTGATTTTCAAGTCAGGTGGCCACCTGATTTAAAATGAGTGGTGAGTTATACCAAGGCGGCCAAGTCAATTCAAGAGTGTGGTGATTTAGACACTCTTGAGTTGAACTGTAGTAAACCCTTAAACTATGACTTCAAGTTGTTTATAAATGGAAAAATAATTTATCAACGTAAAAGAAAGTTAAATAAATAATCTGGCTTTGATTACAGTACACTCACTAATTCGAAAACCGCTTATTTGAACATTTCGCTGTAATTCAAACAATTTTTTCATCGCCCTGGCAAAAATACGCCTGCTTATTCAAACTTCTGCGCATTCATGATCACAAACGGACATAAAAATGAGGAAAAATTTAAAAACCATATCAGAGGCTAAAATAACAGACACTCACAAAAGGGAGGCAAACCGTCATCACGAACCTTTCAGTACATAAATTCAATATAATTTCTTGTGTTTAGGAAGATTCTTGATTTTTTAACTTTGTTTAAATCGAACAAAGTGTCTGGTTCTTGCGTGTTCGTATTAGCAGATGTATACTATAGAAGCTCATTCCCTGTGTAAAGTAAAGATCAAATATAAAATATATGCAATTATACTGATTTGAGGGTTTCCTGGTTCACTCAAAACCACATATGTCTTGTTTATTTATAACAATTTTACAGGTTCAAAACTGAATAAGTGAGCATAGATGTGGGATCGTTACAAACAAAGTGGACATTACTGTGATGCAAATTAGACATCAATAAACAAATAAAACAAGAAAAGTTTTTTACGGAATGTGAAAACATTTGGACTAGTTTGGAAAGAAGTAGCTATTACATCTGTAGATATATATACACTAAAATTTCTTATTTTGTATAAAGATTTTAGACATTTACACGAGTCCGTTAAGGGGGTCCAAACCATAGTGGCATAAAAATTTTCATGGTGATATTATAGTGATTACAAAACTGTTTGAAGTATTTGGATTTTTTAACGGAAATCAGAAAATAATGAGCTTTTTCATACAGTAGGAAAGTTACATACAGACTGGTGACTGTAAACTGAGGTATGACTTCCTGTGTAAGACCTCAATGTGTGTGAGGCACACAGACGACAGAACAAGAAATCCCAGCCTACACAATCTTTGCAATTTTTGTTTTCTCAAATCCTGGGGAAATTCAATATGGCGTATCATAAAAATATTAATGTGAGTTTGCTTCTACCAAGAATGGGAAGATCAGACTTAAATATTTATCAGATTAGAAATATAATGTTTGCTGCTGGCTGACAAACGCACTGTTGTCACTGACTAGTTTGTTTTATTCATACTTAAGTCATTATATCCAGGTCCTTCCATCCAGTATCTCGATGTGTATCCTAATCTATCATCACGTCACTTCTTCCCCCTTCCTTCTTCTTTGACATCTGGGTGTTGGGGAGGAGACACCGCCACACAAAGCAAGAGCATTTTATGAGTGTAAAGGCACTGATCTTTACGTACGTCTACACTGCCTCCACGCTGTACCCCGATATCTTTATGTTCCTGCAAGTTATATTCTTCAAAATATTTACTGATATTATTTGCATCAGCTTTTCATTTCTTTCGGCACTTCCAATCTACCCTATCTTGGTCGGTCAACATCTTCTCATTACGGACTTGTTAGGACAATGCTTCATCAGCATATATGGTACAGCAGAATTTCGCTGCTATTGGTTTATTCTGGTGGAAATCGCATTTGATTGGTTGACGAGAAAGAAGCGGTTGGATTCGAGAGGAATAAAAATATTTTAGCGGCAGTTTATAAACAGAGCGGCAAGACGAGATAGAGATAATACCTTCGAGAAATAATTATATGGAATATGGAAAAGGAGACGTTAGATTCCGTTTTTCTGACCCCGCCTTTAAGTAATGAATATCTAGTACCAAGGAAAACAGTCAGTAGAGTGGCCGGTGGAGACATTGAAAAACCACTTTTTTTTCTGGAAGATGATGATGAAAAAGATAAAGAAGTAAAAATTAATTTCATGCAGAAGTTTTATGAACGCTCTCTTACTACAGTCTTCGCAAAAATATTCGACAATCTCTCTGACAAAGATCTGCTACGGTAAGAGATAAAAACTATTGAATTATTTTTTAACAGATCAAAAATTAAAGTTTGATATTTTTTTAATATTTTAAATATTTGATGATATTAGACATCTGGGGTTGGATGGGGGTGGTGTAGAGTTTTAGTGGATTAATACTATTGCCTCGTTTTGTTTTCAATTAGGAGGGTGATAGATAGTCGATTTAGGAACGATGGATCGATAGATTGATTTTTTTAAATTCTATATATATACAATGAAAGTTTAAATATTTCAAAAAAATCTATTGTTCTCCTATGGAACTCCTTATATTTTTCACCTACTTGTCAAAATAAACGATGAAGAGCAATAAAGAGAATCGGCAAATAGATAAAATGTGTATAGACTATCTAATATATAGATTGTTAATCATTATGTGAAAATTGTATGCAAATACAATATGAAAATGGCATGGTCTACTCCACAACCCCACAGCAGAATTCCTTCAACTGCTTAACTAGACTAAACCCTTAGACATCAATCCAGATTGCAATCTGAGTGGATCAATTCTCGATGTTATAGTTGCTGGGCATGACCTGGCCAGGTTTGTCAATTCTTGAATCATATTTCTACTGTAAACATATAATTTTACTTTTTTGTGAAGGGCATCACATGTTAACAGGACATGGAGAATTATCGTCAAATACATTGACTTGAAAGCTGGACGTCGTTTATCACGATTCATCAAAAAGAAGAAGAGAGTTTATTTCTCAAATAAAGTGAGTTTATCTATCATGTATTTTCTTAGAATGCAATGCAATGATAAGCTTGAAAAATGTCAAGATGTTCATTTGTCAAATCCTTGCATATTTTTATTTTGTAAATTTTATTATTTGTAGGAAAATCAAATCCATGAAAAAAAGAAATTGAAATCAATTGTGACCGTACCTTTTTCTAATATAAATGAAAATACTCCCAGATGTCTCCCAGAGTGTTCGAAGCAAATTGATGAAACAGAAAATAGTGAAAACAATGTACTTAAAACACCGATAAATTTTCAATCTTCAAAAGACTATTTTAAACATTGTCCGTCATGTCAATCACCAGCACGAACTGTCCTTCGTCATGCTGGTCACTGTACGAACTGTCAACATGATTTTTGTTTACATTGTTTTTATACAAAAGACCACTCACCAACATGTCAAATGGTTGGTGGAAATGGAGTCACCTGTTCTCCAAGAAAGTTAGCAAACAGTACTAGAAAGTATTCATTAGGAGCAAAAGGAAATAAGTCTCGACTGAAAAGATTGTAGACAATGGTCATCTGAAATGAAGATCATCAACATAGAAGAAAATGATGCAGCCGATGGATGCTGAGATTGGAATCAATATTTTTATACATTCCCAATTTTAGGAAAAGAAATAATTTTATTACATACAATATGCTGACTTTTGTGAGCTGTGAAAGTATAGCCTGTCTGTTTGTTCATGAAAATATAAGCAAGCAATCTAGTGTACAGAGATTGGGCCTTAGAATAATGTCTGTCTGTATATTTCGGGCAATGTTACTTTTGTATATAATGTAAAAACGAGAATCATTGTAAATATTTGCATTTGCCATTTTATATTTCATATCTGATGTTGTAATCTTATTGTTTTTTTCCTGAGCAACTTAGTTCCCAAGTCTCCCATTCTATTCTTTATGGGGAAGAATTGTGTATTTGGGGATAATGATACAAGTTTCACAAATAAGTATATATATTTGCTTGTCAAAACAAGATGGCACAACTTCAAATACACAGAGATATACGAAAGAGTGCAACATTATGGGATTTCAGTTTTATAAGCATTGAAAAGTTCTTTGGAGACTTCGTCACTTACTTTATCGCGAAAATGGAAACATTCCGATATGGATTGCGCGGGAACATGACTATGGAAAATCTAACGAAATTCGTGTGAAGTTTTCATGAAACGATTGACGATCCGCATACTCGATAGATCGTCAGATTAACATACAACTATGTACAGGGATGGATCAATGCATTCTTCACCCAGATTATAATACTTTGCCTCGACCTAATTCGAAATATAAAGCGCTAAGATCCCCTTTAACCGATCGTCAACCGTCATTATCTGCGGAAATATGTACAAGATCAGATTCATGAAATGTTTAATCAGAATCATCATCATCTGTTTCAGCGGAAGCTTTTACGACCGACAATCCATTTATGTTCCCACCATCGACAAGCTTCAATAATGTTTTGTATACATCAGAATCATCACTCTTCAAATTAAAAGAAACTTTCGTTTTTCCAACTTGACGGGGGTTACCCTCGATTGTTGCCTCACTATAAAAGGAAGAATGGCATATTGAAAATTTTAAATTTTCATTCAACACACCCCCATCCCCTAACCAAACCTTTGATGAAAACATAATACTTACGAGAAAGACACATCAGTCATTTTTGAACCTTTTAACGCTTTCTCGATCTACAGATTAAAATAAATTCTCCTAACTTCTATGTAAAAGGGGCCAAATAAGCAATTCGAACCAAGCACTCTCCATCACAATGAGTAGAGAAATATAACTACTAGCTTAATAAGCGAAGTTTGAAAAGATGTGAAGATCTAACTAAATGTTAAACAATTCAATCCATAAGCTAACATTCAACATAGGCATATTCAAGATCGGTCAAAAAAAGTGGAGGAGTCCAACGTTATGATAATTCTTTTCAGTTTTAAGTGTCGATTAGGTTGCACGTTTTCCTTTTCTACTTTAAATAACTAAACTCTCCTCCACAAATTTTTCCTGAGTTCTGTTCAAAGACAAATCCCGTTTGAACATCGTTGCTCTTGAATTCTGAACTACTCGCCAAAAATATTCTGTAAGGGTTTTGATGTTTAATAAAATAAAACTTACATCTTCTTTAATATTTCCCGCTAACATTTGATAATTTGCAGATTTTCGGTTTTTTAACAGATCGTTGAAATTTTGTTTGAGTACAAAACTGATTTTACCTGTAACAGAGATTAAAAATAATCTTACGAAAGTTTAACCACTAGAAGTTATAATTCTCAAAAGAAGAGTTTTATTTCTCACCTGTAGGTTCACCAGATCCGAAATCCTTTTGCTCGTTCTCTTTGCGTTCTTCTTCACTTGCCGGCAGTAAATCATCCGGCAGAAAATCCGACGCCAATTTTTGTTTGTTGTTCTTTTTCTCGTCACCGTCATCTTCATCATCATCGGCTGCCGGTTCTTCTTCACTTTCTTCTGATGCACCAGAACCCGATGTACTATCTGAACCAACTGCTTCATTTTCTGTGTTTCCATTGCTATTTTCTGTCGACGAATCTTTCAAAATGGTAGCTTTGCTGATGGTAATAGATTTCTTTTGTGTATTACCACTTCCCTCGCCACTTTCAGATTCTGCTGCCATGTCACCGCTACCCTCCTGTTCTTGTGTGTTCTGAGAAAGAAAATACAGAATGGTTTTGCAATAGAATACTCAAACCAATATTTTCACGTTCAAAAATATCATTCCCAGTCTTACGTCATCCATTTGATCTTTCCTTGATCCTGTTGCTGACTCAGCATCATCTCCTTCGCTTACGTCTTTACTCTCCATCGTTATGTCATGCTTTTGATCATAAGATGCAGGAATATGACTTCTAGCGGTGTTGTGACCTGTGTGGGAAGTTATAAAATCCTCCTTGTTACTTTTCACGAATTTTTTTTGACTTTCTAAATTCGCAATTTCATTGGATAAATCGTCTGCCACGTCATAATCATCGTCATCAAAATTCAAGCCATTCAAAAAACTTAAGTTGTCTAAATCAGCACCTTCGGACCCACTCCCACTACTTGAACCAGACTCTTCGGCATCAACATCTGTAGTATCCAATAGAGAAGCTTCGGTTTCGAACGCATTTTTTACTTGCTCTATAATTGGTTGATCCGATCGGGCAATTTTTTGACCAGCTTTTAGTTTCTTTTTATGCTTTAAAACCGATACTCCTTCTATGTTAAAATCGGATCGCATTTTTTTCTTAACTTTTTTCTCGATTGGTAAAGATGTTTTAGTGAGCTTGCTTTTAGATTTTTCTTTGGAGATTGATGTATTTTCTGATTTTGTTGAATTTGAGAATTTTTTTCCTTCATTCGGTTTCTCTTCTTGATCATCGTCTTTTTCTTCATTATTTGCTTCATTCATTCCTTCTTTCATTTTCTTAATTTTCACTTCTTTTGCCGCTATTAATCTTGTTTGTTTTACTTTTGCTAATGTTTTTTCCAGATGTTTTGATTCGGTTTGAATCTTTTCATTCGTTGCATCATCTTCTGATTCAGCCTCCTCCTTCTTTTCATTTGACTTCGATGATTTTAAAGTCTCATTTACACTTGTCTGTTTTAACGCCTCACTCACACTGTCATTTTTGTATAGAGCGCTGGAAACATGAGGAGATGTGTCGAGCTGTGCGTCAGCTGCTTGTTGTGATGGCGTGACTGCAGGCAACACTGCTCCGGATGGCGCGCTGCTTTGCGTTGCATCCGGTTCAGGAGCTTCTTTAGGAGTTGCTATAGAAACAGCTGATGAACCCGAGGGCTGAGGAACTTGTGCCGCTGATGTTTGGGCGGGAATAGAAGGTTGAGATGCCACTGCCGCAGGTTGTTGGGTGATGTCATTATTTGACGGTGAGCCACTTGCAGCAGCTGGTTGTGTGGAAGCAGTGGAGTCGGGAGAAGTTGCAGGGGCTACTTCTGCAGGTGTGGCGTAAGATTGTGGAGATGTTTGTGGTATTTGTTGCGGAGCGGATTGTGATTCTGAAGTAGAGGCAATTGCATTCTTTTGAGTTTGCTCCAAGTAGTCTCCTTGTTGTTTTTGAATGTTCTCATAGTATTGTTTTAGCTGAGCTTGATATGCAGTCAGAACTGGATCTTCACTTGCAGCTGCAGATGTCGTAGATGTAGTGTCTTGCACCTGCGATGATTGTTGTACTTGTGATGTTTCAACCTGTGAAGAATCTGCATCAACTGCGTTCGAAGTGGTGTCTTCCACAGGATTAGCTGAGTCTGTAATGTAAATACATTCTTTAACCTCTCTTTCGTCTCCGTTTGATGAAAGGAAGAGATCGGGTTTATCGGAATTTCTCCCATTGAATGCGAAGAGTCTAATTCAAGCATGTGGTGATTATTTCCAGACCTGGAATATCTTTCATCTGCCTTGAGATCAAACAGACAGTATTTTATACAACAAAAACGAGAAACCCGAGCCCTTCCTTTCCGTAGAAAAAAACTTCAAACAAGGTTAGAGAAAAGTGTGTGAAGTGTAGAAGAAGAATTTTCCACCTTTACAATATTCGCATGTTACAGGACAGACAGTCGCCATGTAATCTTTATAAGCTGGCATCGTACACATGCCCTGGGTTTTCCACTCCCCACATTGTTCATAAGTGTTTTTGCATTGTCCATACGTGATCTGATCGTCACCACGACGAAATCTTCGCGGGAAACCTAAACGTAACGTAAGCTTCAGAAAAAGTGAACGAAAAGTAAGTCGTAACTCACGTAATAACGTCACTTACCTTCTACACGTAACAGGATGACTAACAGGAGAAGTATTTTTTTCATCTTAACGGATGAATGACGTCACTAAATGAATGAATAAATGAATGAATGAATGAATAACATCAGACTTGCTCGTCTTTTCATAATTAGTCACCAGACCTTCAAGAATGATGAGATCTCAACAAAACACAAGTTCGAAAATCTTAAATCCCAATAATGATCATTAAGGAGGAGAAAAGTAATTCTTAAAACAAAAGAATGCCGAAACTTCAACAAAAGAATGTCGAAACTTCAAACGTTGACTGTTTCTTCTGAAAACTCATTTTCAATGATTAATTCTAGACGCAGGAAAGCCTTTCCTCATAATGTCCAGTTGCATACGACAGAAAATTTTACAGAAGAAGTGACAAAACTTACCGTATTTTTTTTTTTTATTGGTGATTTTTATTTTCGACAAGGAGGAAGTATACTGATTAGATTTTTGAACGTATTCATCTGGAACGACGTTCGATCAAGCATGCGCACATGTATCATGCGCAATGCATGCAACAAAGAGAAAATGCATTTCTTGCAGAAATGAATGGATAGTTGCTAAAATGATTATTTTTCGGTTGCCATAGTAACCATTGACATTCCTTGAAATGAATGAGTGAATGAAAGGATGAATGAATAAATGATTTAAAATGATTTGCTTCAACACAGACTAGTTTTGAAATTATAAGAATAGCCTTGTTACCTACGCATAATTCTGTATATTACAACTTGCTTAAAAATCTTTTTGGATGACAGAGGATTTATTCTTTTTATTTTATAATAAGACTTGACAAGTTTAATATTCTCAAATTGACATACTTTTGTTAGTTACTTGCGGAACATATCTCTCTACCACAAATGTGTTGAATTTTTCGATATCTTCCCTATTCTACATTGTATAAGAACGACCATCAAAAAAGAAGGACCCGCAATTTTTATAAAAGTAACTAGAACATTTATTTGAGTCTCAACAGAATATTTCAAATTTATACAAAAGCTCGATGTGATCCAAAATTGTTCTGATTAATATCAGAAAAACGCGACACTCGGCGTCTTATAGAGTTTGGACGCGTTTTTTTAGCACTGCTTTCTTCATGTTATGCGACATTTTATCCAAATCAGACACAGTAATAGTGGTGTTAAGAAAGAGACTTGGTGGAGTAAGATGGCGCTATAGTTATTGTAACTATAGTTACAGAAATGTAGCTAATTTCCACTAACATGCACAAGAAGATCAAAGTGGTGTTAGGCTTTTGAAATTCTTGCTATAAAAACCTACTAAGGACGCTTCATTTTTCTTCATTTTTATACAAGGGAAGCTCGATCCAGACCCCATCGTTCAATTCAATATGGTCTCCCTGGTGGTGTTCTCAAGTTATATATTTCAACTGAACATAAGATCTAACTATAAAAAAATGTAGAGAATCTCCTCCTGCATAGTTTTTTTCTTCATTCATCTCTCCTCCTGCATAGTTTTCGTAAAGCTTTTTTGAAATCTCTCTTACAAAAAGCATAGATGTACGGCATTAAGGAGGAGTTGATCATAAACAAGAATTCTGACGCAGTAACAAGTCTATCTGGAACGAATTCAACATTTCCAACTGCTAGAGAAAAATTGATGAAAATCAGTGGTAACCAGCACAGTGTGTTTATCAGGAAGATGATGGCGATGACTTTCACACTTTTTATGTCTTGGATCAATGTTTTGGCTTGATGGACAAACGCGGATGATAATCGTGGTGACAAATACTGCGTGAAAGAAGATTTTCCAGCAGTAAAAGTTGACATGGAACTATTTCCGCCATTTGCTATGGTCGAATACTTTGATGATACAACCGAATCGGAACGCCGGGAAAATACAAGAATTTCATGGGATTTCTTTCGGGATGATCGCAGTATTGATGGAAGGGAGTGTTTCTTGCGAACTTTCAAGTGGCCCATACACACGGTATGTCTGCGCTCTTTACGCGTTAACGACACTTCACTTTTGTTGAGTGAAAAGAAATTCAAAATTTGACTTTTCGATGGCGAATACTTGACTGAAACAGGTTTCTCTTCTACTTTATTTGTCGTTTCTTTTTGTCGCTTGAAACACTTCCAGAATAATATGTTTTGTCGGTACTTAGGCGTGTTTATTTCGACATTACTGACGTTACTGTTTCTTGAGCAACGCCGACTCCTTGAAGATGTTGAAAGGACGGGGGATATTGAAACTTTTCTGTAATATTCATTTCTCGAGTGCACGGAGTCTTTTTTCCTTTTAAAATCATGAACTGCATTCAGGCTAAAAGCTCTCGGTTTTTGTTTGATTTCTTTGCAAGGTTTAATTATACCTTTTACGTGTCTGCCGGGTATTTGATCAATAGATTCGCTGGATGACGTATGACATGTTGTTAGTACGTCAGCTTCCGACATTTTAGTTTTACTGTAAGACACAATGGCAGTATTCATGTCGTCTGTATAGGGTTTAATTGTTAACGAATCTTTCTTTTTGGCTTGAGTATCTCGATTTTCCGGTTCCGGGTTTCTAGACTCTGTTGCATCACATACATCTCCTTTCAGCAAATATTTTTCTTCAAAAGCATTCTGCAAATCTTCGTCAATTAAAATGGCGGGTTGAGCTGCGCTATTCTCTTTTTTGAAAAAACAGCAGCCAGCCTCCACGTCTTCAGGAGCAAGCACATTTCGAAGACTGGATACTTTACGCTCGCATCTTCTGTGTTTTCCACTCAAATTACAGATACGGATGTAGATGACGAACACCCAAGTGATTACGAAACACAAAACAACTGCCAGAAAACCTTGATAAACTTTGAACGCAACCACAATTGTGTGAATTGCTTGGATGAGAGTTGGTAGAATCATGGGTGTTGCTGATAAAACTAATGCGCAACCCCAGACTAAAAACAACATTCCGTTCACACGTACATTTGTCATAATGCTGGTGTAACGTAGAGCATGAAATATTGCAATATAACGTTCGTGTGTAAGAGCGGCTACATGAAACAGGGTGGCAAATCCACTGAACGCTGAGATTAAACTACTGACCGGAACAAAAATTGATGTGACAGAATCCATGACTTTGTCCAATATCAAATAAAACGGAACATATAGCGTAGCAATTATCAAACCACATATCGATGATGAGATAACAAGTTTATTGGTAATTGTTCGTAACGACCTCACTCTAAGGTAGGTGTAGAATACAACTACATTACCAGTGAAGGTCATGAAGCCTAAGAAAATATATAAGATTGTGGCAGCGGTTGAATGTCTTGAGTCTGGAACACTCGTCGTTTGATTCATGACGTTCTGGTCTGTGCATTTGACTGAAACAAATATCAAACAAAGCTCTGAAAGAAGAAAAAAAAGAAGAAAAACTTTTTTCAACCCAAAAAAAACTTTTAAACACCTCCTTTCCAGACAGGGTGTAAAAGTTTATGTGTACAAATATTAATAGAAACAATGAAATACAAAATAGATAATAGATAGCAAGTAATGTCAACCTTGCTTCTTTTCCGACACTGTGTTGTAAACAAAAAATTTCTGTCGTAAATATATGATGATCGCTAGGAATCTATTCCTTTCTGTTGTTTATCAGTTTTTTTAAAAAAAGGAAGAAACACCTCTCATTTTCGATATTTTAACTTGTTCACACTTGTCTCAATTAAAAAAAGTGTTTTCTCTTGTTTACAACATTTAACATTATTGTCCAAAGCAATTTCGCTCCCAGACTTCTAGAACCAAACTGCAGTGTGTTGGTTTTATGTCGAGTATAAAATGAGAGTTTTTCTGTTGAAACTAATCTTTCAGACAGATTCTGAAAAAAAAAAAAATGAAAAATGGAAACTGATCCATAATGTGATGACTGAATATACAGGCTTCGACGGTCTAAAAGTATGCTAAGCAAATTCCAGGCTACACATTTTTTTTATAGGATACTAACCTTTAAAGGTAAGCCTTGAAAGTTTCTTAAAAAATCAATTTTTCAGTTCTGAAATATTTCTTAATAACCGTTTTGTTATAATCTGAAAAGACAAAAAACATAGGGAAGTGTCTTACTTAGCCAGCTATTTCCCAACCCTTGTGTTTTGGCTAACCGAGCCCCAGTTTCTTTTAAACCGGTTTCTTATATAAAAAGAGAGTGTATATAAGGCTTATAAAATCCCTCTCAATGTTTACGATTTATTTATTCGTAACTGGCCCACCTGTTGACATCTAGAAGTGATATTTTTGGGATATAAAGCACGAAAACATATAAGGTTTTAACATGGTTTTAAAGACGAAAAATTCAGAACCTTTGAAGAGTTTATTTACTTTTTGTGTTATCATAAAAAGAAAGCCGGTCAAAACTCATTATTCTTGAAGAAAAAGTTGTTATATTAAACAATTCGTTCATACGTTTATTTGGTCAAAAAAGTGAGAAATAACGACTTGCAACATGTTCAAATCACCATGTGCGGCGGGCTTTGAGTGATGTGATATGTGACTTTTTCCAAAAGAAGAAGAAGAACAACTATTTTGCCAAACATAAAAACAATCTGAGGCTAAACAATTTCAGAAGATCTTTAATAACATCCAGGCTAAATACTTAGTATGTTATAACGACAATCAGAAAGCATATTGGTCAAGAAGCACTATCAAGTCTAAAGAAGCTCTATCAAGTCTATCAAGGCTAAAAACGAACACAAATGGTGAGTTTAGGTTTCTGTTTGATTCCAAAGAAAAAGAACAAGCAAATAACTTAAGAACAAAATAAGAAAATATAAATATTAAAATATTGAGGCAGACATTTAAATAAAAAATATCGGGAACATCCAAGCTGAAAAAGTGTATGTTTCGTGAAGAGGAGGCTTTAATTTTCAACTTGTTGTTGCTGCTGTTGTTATTGTTGCCGATGAACTGCGTTTGGCTTTGAAAATCACTTTACAAAGAGAATACAAATCACACCAAAGAATATATTTCGATTGTGGTTCCGACGTTTTTGTATTTGATAGATGTCGGAATGAAATAAGGTGTTATTTTCAAAATAATAAGGCTGGAATACACGGAGTGCAAACCTTATTACGGAATGACTCGTTCGGTTCCGTAAAACTGTGTGATGGCGCGTCAGTTGTGTTAGATGAGAAGATACTTACGTGTTTTCATTTACGTATTGTAACCATGGTTATAACAGGCTATGGAATATGGAACTTGATCTGTGAATCTGTCTATTCACGATTGGTTTAAGATCATTGATAACCAACTATGACAGCTCACTTTACGATGTATTGTATATTCCCTCAAAATATTTTTTCAACAAAACTTAGTGCTACATTAAAATTTTATTTTTCAGCTTCGAAATCTGATTGCTTTCTAAAAATTACAGATTTTAGAGGGCCGCTTCTAATATGGCAAGTTAAAGCGAGTTGGAAGATAAAGAAAATGGCAAACAAAGAAAAACAAAAAAAACGTTTCTTTAATACCTACCAATAAATTAGGATGGATAACAACAATTACTTCTCTTTAAAAACAATTATTTTGGCGTCACTATATTTACTCAAATCTACAAGAGAGAGTTTGTTTAGATTCGCTAACTTGAATTTTCTGTAGTTTAACAGTATGGTATTATTCGCATACTATAGATAATATACAGGTGAAAGGGGAATATTTGGTTGAGCAAAAGAACCGCCTGGCAAAAATATGCCAAAAATATCATTCTTTGAAAATATACTCATGCTTCTTTCAAATTTGTTTTGAACATTTCACTCGCAATTATAAAAACAAACAATCATCTCCAAAAAGTTGATATGAGATTATCGAGTCAAGACCTCCGCAGATTATCGAGTTAAGACCTCCGCCTATCGGGCCGATTATAAAATGTCTATGTTATAATACAAGACGGTTTGAGGATAAATCATAGGAAGTTATAATAACTGATAAATTTAGCAGTAAATACTGATAATAGATTTAACAATAGATTTTATCAGTAATTCATTCGATTTATCAATAATTATCTGTATGTATCAATATTTATCAGTATTTAGTTATAAATAATCAGTTATACCATGCGTTCTATATTCAGTATTAAACAAACCATTTAAAACAAGCGCTTTAAAAGCAGTATATCAATCCAATTAGAGCAATGGTACACGTATCGTCAGAGCAATGGTACACGTATCGTAAGTCAACTTCCCAGTCAAAAGACTCAAAATTCCGGAACTAAAAAAAACTTGATTGATTGATTGATTGATTGAAAAGTAAGTTTTCTTTTTTCCAGGAAAAATAAATAATAATAATAATAACAACAAAAATAATCACTATAACTGTTTCCAAATAAGCAGGAGAAATAGCACCCATTAACGCCGCACAGGGGCGGTGAAATTCTCACTTATTATATTGGCGTTATTCAATCTTCGTAATAAATGACCTTTGATAAAACATCGTAAATTTCTCTTCACTAATAAAATCTAAGAAATCTTTGAAAGATATTTCTACACATTCTTCTCCATATAAAAGAACATTTTTCGATAAACCGCTCTCCAAAATAAAAGCAAAATGGATATGTACAGGTGACTCAGAGATGTACTATGTACAGGTTACTCAGAGATACACTAATCTTTTTGAGAATAAAGAACGCATGTTTTCAGATCATCATGCATGGCTATATTGAAGAAGCATCCGTATCACTCTCTTTTTTCACCACCGCCATTTTTAAATTTTTCCATATGTAGAAAGCTTCTTCTAATTGCGGATTTTCGAGTCGGTAGGTGAAGTAGCGAAGCTCATCCGAAGATAACTTCTTCTCCACAGCCATTAACCCTTCCTGTGCTAACATGACACTGAATGAGGAAGATTTTGAAGTGGATGTGATGCTGACGTCACATGACTCGTATGTATCATCGCATAACACTTGATCACGTGGTTGATCACGTGGCTTGGGCAAAATAGGTCTGTAAGAGACATCAAATTTACGTCTTGGTATCACCTGTGATGGAGAGTCGGTAGGCTCTCCAGTTATCACTTTAACAAGTTGACTTTGGTTTGCAACAGATGTCACAACTGGATTTTGATTGATCGATGAAGAATAAGATTGATTTTGATTGACAGAATAGTTACCATGACAACGATTAACACTCAGTAAGATATTAGTTAGAGCAGTTATTAGTTCATCTCCATTTGTTTCAACATGACAATCATCGAGAAGAGAATTTGGCCATTTCAAATGATCGACAAAATATCTCTTGACAGTTTTATATTTGACGAGGAATGAGTACCACCATAGCAAGTGGACTGGGAAGCAAGTTCTTTGTTGAATGAATTGAAACAATTTTCTCTTCACGTCTTCCGCCTGTTCGCTTTTACTAGTATCCATTACAAAATCTTCATATACACGATCGTCATTTTCAAATTTACCATGTTCTGTATGCCATACAGTGAACCGAGATGAGGGATATCTGAGGAAGAAGAATTTCAACCAATCCTTGACCTCCTCGTCATCGCTCAATACAATGTTTCGGTCACGTGCAAAATATTTCACCAAATCAAACACAGCACGTGTAATAGAATACGACTCTACATGTCTTTGTCTCGCTAACACTTCAGCAAGTAACTTTTCTTGCTCACTACTGATTAAATTTGTATAACTCGACGACAGAATTTTTGGATGATAACCACTCGAAGTTACACTCGACGATGATGACGAATCAGTTGTCCTAAACCGAATAAATAATAACATTTTCATCAATGGAGGAGAGTTGTGTCAGAAGAGCATGAAATATCTTGAATTCTACCTTTTTCGTTTTCTTCCATAAATTTTATTTGCTAAGGTTGTTCTCGGAATACCATTTTCTCTTGCAGCGACCGTTAAACTAACGCCATCTTGTACAACAGCTTTGATAGCGTTTGCTAGTTGTTCAGGGTTCCAACTTGGTGGTCCAAACCTAAAAAAAAACCAGAAAACTTTTCTGGTTAGTTTATTAATTCAATAAAACAATGGCAACCACCATAGTCATTAGGAGATCCTCTGGTCTGGATGCTCCTTGTAAAGTTGTTTTTAATTCCATTTTATTTTGTTGTGTATAGAAGAAATCAATTGGGTGAGGAGTCAAAGTTTTCGGAGGGGTCAAATGGGAAAATGAAGATAATAACGTTATAAATAGAACTGAGGGTTGCAGTGTGCTGATGCCAGGAGTGGGAATCCCTCATTTGAACAATAAGAAATGGGTCTTGAAGGAGAAGCTGACTTATATCAAAATGGCAAACAAACGAGGTAAACAAATGATTGGCTCTCTCGTGGAGATTTCCTTGTAGAAAACTGCAAAAATAGTTTATTCCAATTTATCATGTTGCTAAAAATGTTTTGAGAATTTCCTTCAAAATGTTGATGAAATGAAAGTAGACAACTTACAGAATTCTTTTTTGTGGAGCAATATCATCGTTTGTTTCCACCTTTGTTGTAGGATCCTCACTATCGCTTGATAAGGGCTGGTCTATACTAGATAATTTTTCAACAAAACCTTTACCTTGATCTTCTTCAGAATGCGTAACTTTGCCATCGTCTCCAATAATATAAATATTTGTTTTCTCATCGTCTTCTTCCAGTGAATCCATATGTATTCAATATCTTATTTCAATGGAGCTAAAAGATTGTATTTGATGTTGTGTTCACACGACAACAAAAATAAAAGAAAGAAAGAACAACAAGGGGAAGGAAGCAAAAAGTTTTAATGTTCAATGGTGGAGAGTGTATATTTTCAAATTATAAATTACAGAAGCTGTATATCAGAGCAAAACAATTTTGCATTTTATCTAAACATACACAAAAAGACAGAAATTAGAAAAATAAAAATATAATTTAACACTAAAAAACAAATCAAAAATAATAGTAATAATAAAAAAAGATTTGAAGTGTTAATCAAGACGAGTCGATCATCAAAAATATAACTGATGTAAATAAATCAGAAGTTGATAACAATCAATAATTACGATAGTGTTGCACGTTAACCACATGCGTTTTTCCTATTCAAAGTCGATACTTATTGACGAGGAGGGATGACAATAACCGGTATATCTGCATGATGCAAAACGTAATCACTTGTACTGCCCAATAAAACTCGGCTAAATTTACTCAATCCTCTCTGACCCAAGATTATAGCAGCAACATTATTTTCTTTCGCTAAATCACAAATTATTTGACCAGGTGAATGATGTGACTCCGATTTTATCACTTTGAAGTCAATATTCTTCTCTTTACATTGCGTTGTAAACTTTTCTAGAACAGAATTGCTTGCATCAATACTGCTCTTGATGCTTGATCTATAATCCTCTGTGATGGGAATAGAGCCGGCAGTTAACCCAAGCGAGGGAAGTTGTGGCATTTGAAAAATATGAAGTAAAGCCAGCACATCACTGTCACGGTGGTAATTTTGCACATACCAGTCAAATGCATTTTCACTATGCGCACTTGTATCAATGCACAAGCAGTTAATTCTTTTTGACATTGCTTAGACAATCTAAAAATATCTAGATTAATTAAAATAGCATAAAAAGTAGTATATAGTTCTAGAACAAATCCCACCCAATAAAATCCCACCCAATAAAATCCCACCCAATGTTGCTGCACATTCCTTTCACATCCTTTTTACAGAAGACATAAGAAAACAGTTACTGAAACACAGAAGTCATGCATTTAAGAAACAATCATTTATCTATAAAGAATTTACACAAATTGTTCTTATATTTTAGAAAAAAAAATTACAATTTAAAAATATGAATCAAAATCTATAAAATATTTGCAATTAAGATTTTTCCTTGACATAAAAATAGTAAAATTTAAGAATTGGTGATTTAAAATTCCAAAACAAAAACAAAAACAGTTGATTGTATGTATCACTAAACTTCCATGAAATCTTTGCTGCTTTTTTCCAATTGCTTATGGGCGTCATCGTCACTCACTTTTTCGAGTTTTGTAATCGGCCTTTCTGGATATGATGAACCTTCATTATGAACATAATCATGATTCCATGACAACAAAACATAATCTCCAGGTTTCAAACTATCAAGAACTTGTTTACGTTCAGTTGTTAATCCAGTCACTTCAACATGCTGTGTCACACGGACGTAATATTTGTCACCTTTACTATCTCCATATTTTCCTGGCTTCTCGTAATGCAAGTACTTCTTGATGGCAAACACAGCATTGGTGCCACCATGCCCACATTCATCAGGACAAAAGCTCGTCATAAAAAAACATTGTTGGTTTTCCAACCCTTCAAATTGAGCTATGGTTGAATGTGCTGATAATAAATCTCGAGTGGTCATTATGGAAATATTTCTTTTAATTTTTCTTGATAATACAGAAATTCAATAATTAACTTATAGAAGTCCAAAATAGACAATGGAGCAGATATGGAAACAATTTTTGCAGCAATAGTATGATCTCACAAAAATTTATACCCTTAATAGAATTTGGCTTAATCTACTGCACTCTTTTGCATGACTGATTTAGCAGATTTTAGTGAACCATTCAGAGATAGAAAAAACATTATAACAAGGATATTGCTAAAAAGATTAAACATTATAACGCAGTACCACATCCAGAGTGAAATTGATAGCGCTCAAACGCTATGGATGCCCACAAAAAATGTCCCCAAAAATGTAACTGATAAATTCCTATCTATTGAAATTAAAGACATACGTCAGTTTAATGGCAGAAGGTTTGTAAAAAATGACAAATAAGAATTTTTGGCTGAAATTTTAAGGGTGTCAGAGTTCCAAATTTTAGGAGTGGGGGGTGGCACAGTTCCAAATGGGTATGCTAGTTTGAACAAGACCCTTCAATAAACCTCTGTGCATGAAGTGTTAAGACGTGGCTTTGAGGCTGATTTTAACTATGTTTACTGTCGCTATGCAAAGAAGTCAAGAAATATTTCAAGTCTCGAAATTGTCAAGCTTCCCCAGACCCCCTCTGCGCAGAATGAGAACGTTGGTCTTTTCCTTCACACAAGAATACGTTGTCCCTAAATTATATCTGATGCAGTAATGATATTATATAAAGTAAAATACTTCTAAACACAGGCCTCCCACACTAAATTCAGTGAAATTATATATGAATATATGGCAAAATACTTGGAAAATATATGTTAATAATGACAAAATCACCACAAATATATGATCCAATCCAAATATATATGACTATGAAAACATATATGAAACATATAGTAAATAGTATACAAATGAAAGTCTGGATACTGCTGGAAATTGCTTCAAAAGGCCAACTAGAGAACCAAGCAACATTTCAAAAACCACAAGAATTAACCATGATGCAGAACACTGATAGTCTACTATTACAAGATGTCTGATACTTGTGTATGTTCAAAAATGCTCATACACAGTAAAGCCTTATTAACTGATGCCGCTGACTTTACAAGTGCTACCTCTTTCTAATTTTACTGATCAATTAGAACTCCCTATTAAATGGAGTCACAGGAAATAACTTAATTTCATGAGAATGTACAACTTCTTTTCTCTGAAACAAAAAACATATCGATAAAACTAGTCTTAAACAACAAAACATCATGAATTGTAATAAGAATAAACTATGTTAGGCAATGAATTCCCATATTAGCTGTCATTTTTCTTCAGCTTCTTTCTTCTCTCTAATTCTTTTAATTCTTTCGATAATTCCCCTTTACATTTGACACCCATATCAATTTTAGCTTGACAAGAAAATGATATAAAGCTCCTCATAGTCTTATTTAATGCTCTTTTCACCAAAAGCAACTCCTTTTTGTAACAAGTGTTTAAATTAAAGTGGCTGTAAGATCTACCCATTCTTTGAAAATTTGAAATTTAAAATTCAAAGTCTAGAACTTTTGCGAAAAAGACATAACTGCCACAGCTGCAAAATCAAAAATTATTGAGCAAACTTGAAAGACAGAAAAATTCTTACAAATATAATAATCATAACTCTTTATTTCAATGAAAACGAAAAACAATCAGATAATAAATCAAATAATCACAATCGATAATCACGATCGATAATCACGATTGATAATCACGATCGATAATCATGATTGATAATCACAATTGATAATGTTGTGGTTTGATGTTTATTTGACGTTATAGGAAAAACTCAATTCTTGGAAAAACTGTTGACAACTAGCTGCATTGTGCCAGGTTTAGTAACAGCAACACACCAGACTTGCGTGACTTGTCAATGCCAAATATATCAAATATATATATATGCCATTTATATATTATGATTTTTTCAAGAAATTGCCCAAATATATGAAATATATGAAACAGGCCTCCCCTGTAAACATTGTTTGAAATTTTCGAATGCCTTTGGGAAGTATGCGTATATTAGGGCCATGACTTCATCATGACATCAGCTGTACAAAATGGCTGTTTAAAAAGAAAAATGACAGAAAAAAACAAAATTCAAATTTCCAGCAAAATTATATGTTGTACAGATGTAGAATTCCATGGAAAATATAGAAGTGGGATTCCCCACTCAGCCTGGATGCTTTTCTCTCATGTGTATAAATACTCTGTCCTGGGACTATTATTCTAAAAGACGAAACAGCTTCAACATCATTTATTCAATTGAAAGATTTTGTCCAGTCCCAACTTTCCTTCTTCTTATGTAAAACAAGGATACAATTCCTGTTTTCCCTTCCTGTCTTCCCCTTATACTATTGGGTAAGTTAAGTATTGATCTGAAGGGCCGGATTCCTCGTAGTTTCAAGTTTAAGTCAGTAAAGGTGGCATCAGGAGATTTGTAGAATAGAACCTTTCTAACCCTAACAAGATAAGAATTAAAAACAACACTCAAGAGCTAAACCTGAAAGTCTTGTTTTACAGAAATAGGAACCCAAACTATCAATTCAATAACTGTAGTCAAATCATGATCTGTGCATAACACTTTTATTTTGGTAAGTGTGAATAAAAGGACTGGTAACAAAATGTTTGTATGGAAAATAAAATAGTGAACTTTTAGATCGTGTGTAACTGAGTTGTGCAATTTAATAGCAATTAGTATAAAAGGAGTTTTTATAGAAGATTTGGCCATGTCTAGGACTAGAAGGTGAAAGCAAATTTTGAAACTACAGTATAGCCCGAATGAAACTTTACGTGATTGTGTAATCAAATTAGCATTCACAAAGGATCGGTGTCTCTAGAAGTTAACAGGTCTGTTATTCATTTAATATGCATTTTCATGTCTAGTTCAATCCAGTGTAGAATACAAAAGATCTTGATAATGACATCATGTAATATAAAAATTGTACACAAAAATTATTTGTGTTTTCATATTAAAATTCATTCCTTTGAGAATGTGTAGTTTCTTTCTATGAACTAGGTCCTTGGTACTAGGTACAAATGGTTCATACTAGGTCGCACTTTTCTGGTACATATGCTTTGTAGAGACGGTTATTAGATAACTTACTCTTAGCTTCTTACTAATTCCATTCCAACTATCCACCCTGCTGATCTACTGTTTGTCCTGTGTTTTGTGTCGTCTAGTGTGTCCTGTTCCTTGTCCACCTGTATTTGTCCCAAGGGGTGGCCATTACCTTTGTCTTAGTTTTTGCTAGTAGCAATGGTCTCCCTCCTATAGCATATTTTTTGTTTTGTTTTTTGAAACTTGTAATTTTTTTGATCTGATTAAATGTATATATATTATGCTATTGGTAAATAAATTGATTGATTGATTGGTTGGTTGATTGATTGAAGGTGCTTGGGGGGAGTTGAAAAGGAGTGTCATTTTTTTTTACTAAGTGTCTGCAGCATGACTGGCAGTGTTTTGGTGGGCAGGAATTTACCATTTAAAGATTTTTGTCATTCTTTAGAATTAAAATGAAATAGGAAGCAAGTCAACGGCCGGTGCAGACACACATTTTGCATATATTATATTTTTAATGGGCGAAACACTTCTTTAGAGGAGTGTAAAACTCGCGATTTTGTGGATTCTGTAGCTAACAAATTTAGTTTTTAATAATAACAGCATCTTCTAATAGCACAGATCAATTAATAGACAGATTTTTAAAAAATAATTCCCCCAAAAAAATTTTCTCGCAACGATGGAGTGCAAACAATTAAAAAGCGAATTTTTACTCACACAATTTATAGAGCCAGCACTAACTAACAGCACTAACAGGTCACTAACAGCAGCTACTTTAAAAATGTAGCTATCTATCTACGCAGTTACTGTAAAATGCTACAATCATCACATAACCAGCCGCCAGAGCACTTTGAATTTTTAGCTGCTTAATCATCGTATTTCCGCGGCTCCCAAACAAAATCTTTTAAACATTATTCAGTGTATACATAATCATCGACAGCATTCTAAAATAACTATTATAACTATGAAAACACGTGTCACTCCCATCACACACACATATCCCACAATTGCGACCCTCCTTCCTCCTCCCCTGCGCTTACCCATGGACGACACAGCTGTCTTTTGATCATTCAATTCAACGTCACACGTCAGTACTCAATCGGTTACCTTTTAAACTGCATAGAAGTCTGAATGCATCTGGATTCAATTTCCAGCCCAAACAAATATGGTGCTTGAGTAGCGTGACCTTTCAATCTTGACTGTGGCTGATGAAAAAGAATTTAGCTTATAGCGTTTCAAGAGATGATGACCGTGATAATGAAAGATCATGTGGAAGATTGCACTATACTGCAGGCATTTATTTTTATTATTTATATTTATATTTTTACTATTTTTTATATTTTTATACTTAGCTACAGTATTTTTATTTTAGCAGAGAATGATGAGAAGAGTGAGAAATGAGAATGAATGAAAGTATATATTGCCTTAAAAACAAATGTACAAATGAAAAAAAAATAATTTAAGTAACAAAAATGGCCAGAACTTGTAGAAGGATTTTTTATAAAAGGTAGTTTTATCATCTCTATTCTCAACATGCTTCTATTCTCGACAAACATTATAATATTGAAGCGATTAATCAACGAAAAAAAATGAAAAACATTTAAAGTACTTTTGATCCAATAGTTTAAATTTGAAATATCGCTTAATAATTGGGGGTAAATTCAAGATGAGTCTGAAACCTCTTTAAACAAATCCAAGCACAAAAAACACGAACGAAATGAAGTTGTTGATATCTTATTTACTACTGGAACAGAAAGATTGGCCATGGGACTTCAAATCATGACTTTTAAATCCCCGTTTTGAAAGCAGATTTCCATATAGGGGAGGTTTTCCCCCTTCCCGGTGCGATATTTTGTTTTCGACATGCTTAATAACCAGCAGATTATCAGAGTTTGTTTGCATCGTGATGTAATAGATATGAAAATGTTACGAGTAGCTTCAAGGGTATTAGCGGTAATTGTCTCTAGTGTTTCCTTTGGGACTACTACAGCACGTGGTTTTTACGGTATCTACTTTGTTATTCCACTGTTCCGTGTTTTATCTCTAAATTGTTTTGAAAATTGTTTGGTCGAGAAAAGAATATATGGTTGAACATGGACGTATCCTCCCGTCAGTGCAGTAGATGATGGATATTATCCGAAAAGCTTATGCACATTTTTTAAAACAAATAAATGGTTTTTATATACTTATATCTTACATCCTTTTGAGCATAAATTAAGTTTCCTTTTTCATTTATTGGATTCGAAAGTTGTTTTGTCGAACATAGATGAAACTACCTTATGAGCATATAATAATTCATATATATTTCTTAATATAAAAGGTAGGTTCACCTTTTGATCATCCTCGTTCTAACAACTTTAGTATCCAATAAATAAAAAGGATACCTAATTTTTGTTCAAAAGGATGTAAGATATGAAATACAATATCAAAATAACATTAGTAATAAAAAAATATAAAAACATTTCTTTCCTTTATTTGAAGATAAGATAAACAGACGAAAAAGAATGACCGGGGAATCTATTCTCGATAGGCAAAATCTATTCTCGACATGCAAAATTTTCAAAACAATTTTGAGATAAAACATGGAACAGTATAAAGAACAACAAAGTAGATACCGTAAAAAACACGTGCCATAATAGTCCCAAAGGAGACACTAGAGATGATATTTCTTTTATTTTTTTACCTCTTTACAGGTAATTTAACCACCACAACGTCACAACGCCTTTTACTTTCCTCCCACTTTTATTTATCATCTGATTTTATTTTACATGTAATATAATAGTAATAATAATAATCGATATATTTCTAGCTCCATAATTTATATGGTTCTTCTTCTAGAAATGCGAGATTTATAAAATGTATATGCGTTGCGTGTATATAAATTAACATTTTTTTTTAGCAATAGCTTTGTCCAGTAAATATTTAAATGTCTTCTCGGACGGTCTTTGGTAGGTCGTTGAAGATTTGTTTACATGCATAGTTTTTCCATTCTTCACAGGACCCTAAAGATAATCAGTGAATCTTATTGTATGTATTGTACATGGTATTTTCTACTGCTAGGTTATATCCTCTATAAACATTCATTAATAAATAAATATATTTTCCGCCTAGTGGAGATTCTTTTTAATACATTAAGAGTCTAGTTATTCAAAAAGACTATTGCTGAACAACTAAGTCTAGCTATATTGAGCAGAAAAGCATGCACTGATGATTCGCACTTACAAACGCGATGTAGTAGTGCTACAGTGTTCATGGCTATCAGAAAATTAACTAAAAGTCCTTGGTAGGTTATGAAGGTGGGTGGGTGTTTCTGTAAAATTACGGTCTTTTCCCGTTATCTGTGAAAACTTGGGTATGGACGTCACCCCTTATATACTAAAATGTGTTGCTACATTTATTATTTTTATTATTTATTTATTTTACTATGTTGCAGGCATTTTAGTAGGTGGGAGTAGAAGGATGATGTGATGTCACACACGATGATGGGAGTCTCCACTATCCGGACAGCATTCTTA
This sequence comes from Turritopsis rubra, assembly GCA_039566895.2. NCBI lineage: Eukaryota > Metazoa > Cnidaria > Hydrozoa > Anthoathecata > Oceaniidae > Turritopsis > Turritopsis rubra. Next base: position 18,356,271 of record CM077617.1, on the reverse strand, counting down.
TCTGGACACTACAATGGCATCCTAAGGAAATAGCGACATGAAAACTGAAAAATTTAATCTAGTCAAGTATAGGGTTGTGATTTCTTTTTCTTATGTTTAAAGTTTCTATCATAATTTGTTCAGTGAAATTCTTGATTTTTACATTTTTAACAAAACAATAAAATATTAGAATAGTCACAGCTAGTTCATGCTCTGGTAGAAATCTTCTATTACTACATTTTTGAATGAAAACACAAATATTTTTGTGTAAAAGTTTTATCTGTTTACATGAAGTAATTATGTAGTCTCACATCTGATAAACAGAAAAACGTTAACTTATAAAGACTCTTCGCAAAAGCTATTATCTTAGGTGGAAATGTAAAGTTTCTTTTGGGCTGTATTGTAAGAACAAATTTGAGTTTGAGTGGATGCCGGTTCAGCATTTTGTTTTCAATAGGAGGAGGTTAGAGAGATGATTGATACAGTTATTTTTAAAATCTTTTGTGTTCAACAAGACATGCAATTGAACTGAACATGAAAATGCATGCTTTAATAAACAACAGACTGTTAATTTCTAAAGACACCATCTCATTGTGAAAGCTTTTTTATCTTTCGTGGACATGTAAAGTACTGTAGATACGATGGGACCATCTGGAAAACATCACGTTACACATATCATCATATTGACTTGGTAATGGTGAAAATAAAATAAGTCATATCGGGATCATAACGGAATGGAATGCTGATGCTTTTATCAAAATCTTCACTGAAATACATCCCTGAACCACAAATACCTGATATATATGATATGGTGAGTTTTGAGTTGGAAATCCATGGTAACCTAGTTCCTAATGCACCGAAAATCTGCCAAGTCAAATCTAATCTGGAAGATTTTGTTTGTCGGACCACTATTGTTCATAATAAGTGAAGAGTTTATCATGTCATGCACACAATGATTAACGTTGGGTTACATTTTGAGAGAACCTTCTCTCATCATAAGGCAAGTTTTAATGAGAAGAAGTTGTTTTTACACGATTATTTCACGAGTGTTTTTGAACCCTAAACATTGCTTCGCATTTGAAATAAAACATATGCAAAACCTTCCTAGGCTGTGTGGGCTACTCTCACTGATGAAGGTATTTTAAGTCTGAAGTATAAATATGGTGAACCTGTTTGTTTGACCTTGGGATATGCATAGTGGGATATGCATAGTATTACACTTAATTTTTTCCAATGTGAGCGTTAAATAACCTTTTAATAAAGGTGTACTATCACTACTTCTTTAAAGGAAATGTGCACGTGTGGCTTGAAAAACAATCTTCTCGAAGAATGTTGTTATGTAATTTTTTATTTCATTCTTTATGTTTGTGAAAGATTAAAAAATCCTGATTAGAATGATACAAGAAAGAAATGAGTAAATCGAGAAATGACCGAGGCAAAACACCAAGTGTCGCCCAAAATATTCCACCCACTGTACAGAATGCAATTATTCCTGGAAAATTGATGGAGGATGATTGGTATAGGCAATTTTCGTTTTATTTGGGGTTTATTTCTCGGATATCGTGAATTGTATTTATTTGACTATTTTTTAATATTCAGGAATGATTGGGTTGAAAATGAGACAGGGGAGGATTTTATTGATGGAATTGTGAAAGAACTTGCTCATCATGTTTGCAATAAAGTTTATGAAAAGGTCATCCAGTCTCGAGTTCGACCATATGCAGTATTACGAGCAAAAGAACTTTTACTGGATATTATCGTGGTATGTTTTTTTCACACGTAGTATGGATTATTTTTGTTTTAGATGAATGTTGTTCTACCTGTCGTATCTCATGAAACTTAACTAATTAGAAATAAAACAACTCCCAGTTATGCCTCAGATTTCTTCTATTACTAGTGACAGTTAATGACAGTAAAAGTTATTTAAAAAACTGAAGTAAAGGTTGCATTCAAAAGTGTGGTTTTGTTAGAAAGACTTAAATTAGAAGAACTTTTTATCAGATACGTCTTCTGTTTTTTGGAAGTTTTCCCTTGTTTATGGATTTGTGAACAGTGACTTACAGATTATTATTCTGTTCTTTACGCCCTCTGTTGGCTTCATCACATTTTTTACGCCCTCTGTTGGCTTCATCACATTTAGTATCTGTTCATTATTCTTATAACAAATCCTCTTAAAATCTCTCGATTTAACGAACTTTTGATATAACGAACATTCTACTCCCCTTTAAGGTTCGTTATATCAACATTCTGAAACTATTTTTTATTTTTCACAGAAACTTACCGAATTGTCTTGAGAAAAGAGAAAGTTTGCCTGTCCTTCGCTTTTCTACCAACACGCTATATTAGGGTATAAACACACTAATACAAATGTATCTACACTCGATTCAACTGGTGAAAATTTGCCGTCATGTATTTCAGATTGTGGTGTGTCGTGTAACGAATGCTCCGCAGCGCAGATAAAAATATTTTATTTTCAAAAATAAGCCTTTAATCGGTTTATTTCCAAAAGATGGACACTTAATTAGCCAATGAAATCCTCAAAATTCCAAAGGGTGTCCGCTAATTATCGCCTCAGTGAGTTAAAACATAATGCATGAAGGAGAAAGGTTTTTTTCTTCGATCTGGTGATTTTGTTTTGATGCACACATCACTATATTTTACAACGTATATATTAAACAGGATGGTACTGACCAACTAGAACATGTTGACATCTAGAGAAGGATTCTTCTTCTCAACTGTTACATCTTTGTTTCCCCTCTCTGCCTTAATAAACACCACCTTCGTAGGTTGAAGTGCTGCTAGGTTGAATATTCTTGCTGCTTCTAATTGCTTCTAATTAAAAGTGTGTCGGATGTTAATCCATGTGTTGATGTTTTATTCGTTTAACTTTTCGGCCATTTATCCTCTGACATCATGAAATATCTCTCGTCTGTTTTTGTTTTCCTAAATATATAGTGGAGATTTTTGCATACTGATGATGGAGAATCGAACACAACTGATGTAACCTCGTGGATAGAAGATGAAGGTGACAACATATTTCTCATTTATTTTTGTATATAAATGATTATTATTTAGTCATTATCAATGTTCAAGTATTTCTCATAGAACCAACGCCATGTGTAACAGATAGTTGGGCGCAGGGTGCTGTTCCTGTTATTTCGGAAAAGTTATTGACGCCCTTAGTGAAAGATCCAACAGATGATAAAAATATTGTTTCTGACACTTCATCACATCTCCATCATGAACGGTATGCTTTCTCCTCTTAGTACAAAGTTATTTATCTGATGTTGTTACGTGACCCGTGCTTTTCTACTTGTTGTAGTCACCAATCCCCTGATCAGTTGCATATCACAACCATTGCAACGGATTCGAATGTTGATGACGATATTGACGTGACGATGGTTGTTCAAAATCAAATGCAAACGCACATGGAATCGTCTTTTCCACAGACAGAAAAAATCGTGTCATCCGCCCAGTCTGCCCCTGCTGAGGAGCTGTCAAATATTGAGCGGCACCCATCCTTACCACCGCAATCACCAACACAGGTATTATATTTATAAGAGAGAATGTTGGAAGTCATTTAACTTTCTGTCATTATTTTCAAAACTTCATGTTTCAGAGCAAGATCAGAGAAAAGTCAATTCGAAATCCGAAAAAATTCAACCCTTACAGAGGTTCTGTTCCGAAATTTCACCCGATATCTTTAACGCCGGTCACCCAAGAACTGCCAAAACATTTGAGCAAAGATGATAGAAGTTCTTCTATACTACACTCGACAGAATCATTACTGAGGATCCAAAATGGCCGACCTCCTGGTATAAAGCAGGTTCAGTACAATGAGAAAGGAAATGTTATACACGTGCAAAAAATAAGTTCCAATGACTTGCCAAATCATAGGTATGGTTCATTCGTCCACGGATTTTTTTGTTTATGACTCCTTGTTCATCATAGTACAGAAAAGTTTATTTTAGAATTTTGACGAAGTACGAGATTGTTGACATGAATGTCGATTCAACTTTCAAAAAACGAAAAGCTACGAAAGGAAGTACAAAACATGCTCGGAAACCAGTTTCAAATTCGGAAGCATTGTTTCGGAAACTTGATCGAAGGGAGGAGGTTATTCCAAACGCCTGCACGCCATTACCTCCGCCCATGGTATAATTATTAACTTATCACAATTTTTTGATTATTTTTTTGTTGGTGACGACTTATTTATTTATTTATTTATTTCAGGTTGACACGATGGATGTTTCAGAAGGTGTTGTTATTCGGGAAGGAGGATTATCCAAGTCGGGTCCTCGAAAGGTAAGTCAAATATCGTTTACGGAAGGTTTTCTTTCGGTTTTCTCTAAGTTTTTGAATCCAATAAAATATTTGAGCCACTTCCATTTCTTTTGGTTTTTTTTCGCTAATTAAAGAGACCACATTACCTGTTCTAAATGAGCGAGTTCATGTTCGACTAAATGAAGTAGACCCGAAACATGCGACTGTAAAGCGCCCAAATGTTGTGCAGCCAATCAGTTTTACTAGAAGTAGAGTAGTGTGTCTCAAAATCTTTGGATTGAATAAAATGGATGTAAAATGAAACAGGGAACAGAAAGTAATTATAGAAGATGATATCTGTAGAACCAAGCCTGAAAGCTCCGCACAAATCTTTTGATTTCTTTCCTTGATTTGTTGTTTTAAGTGGATTAATATTTCATTTATGTTTACCAAAATTTGTCGGTAACTTCACGGTTGTTGAGGCTGGTATTACTGCTAACTTCACGGTTGTTGAGGCTGGTATTACTGCTAACTTCTTCGATGTTTTTGAAATAATAAAAGTGTCAGCTGATTTGCAGGTGATTTGAAACTCACCAAAAACATGTGACTTTTGGTCGTGTTTTTCATGTTTGTGTAATATTGTGAAATCCGAAGAAATGACGAAATGAGATAATATTTTCATACTGCACATGTCTGTTTTTATGTTGTTGTTTTCCTTTCATTTGTTTCTATGACAACTACTGGTTGTAATACTCGCTTTTTCTTTAAAAATATATTTCTTTTAAAAGTTCTTCATGTTCGACTCCTTGACGACATATTTCGGACTTTTTTAAAAGAAAAAATATCTTATAAGAATATCCCTTAGGTTGATTTTTAACGTCAGAGAAAAAAATACAAAAAAAGTAATGTTTAGAAATGAAAACACCATTTTAGTTGTTTTCTTTCAAAATCTAATGTTTTTACTTTGGATGTTTTGTGGCAGACAGATTTTCGGGATAATCGAGACGGAAAATTGATCGAAGACTAAGAATAATCAAGTCTACTGTGAATCTATTTATTACATTTTTATATATTTTTTTATTTTTTTTAGTTTACTGTGGAAGACAGCAAATCTGACAACTCCCTGCTACCAGTCACATCACCATCAAACAGGATATTGACAGGAAAAGAGATTGTGGCTGATGGTCCACCCTTAACGTTACATTTTTTCAAAACTTCAATCTCGTGAATTCCTTACACGTTTTGCTAGGCTGGAATCGACTTGTATATCTAAATATAATTAAAATATTGCATCATTTTCGAAATCAACTACCATTTAATCTCAAAAAATGTTCAAAAGGATTTCTTATGAATTCATATCGATTTCGTTTTGTGATTTATTTTATTCCGAACCATAATATTTAGGCTTGAAGATAAGACCTTTGATGGGAATAATTAAGACTTGAAAGTAACTTCGTTTAAACCATCACACAACTCTTAAATGCCTCCAAACTTCATATGGGGATTGCATCATTGTTAACTGGAAAACTGAGAATAGTGGATCATAGTAACATTTTTTTTATAAAAACATGGACCGTTTGTTGATGAAAATGATTTCTTAACTCCGCAGAAATCCCAAACACAAAGCTGATTATTAATTGACCGGATCATAAGAGCAAGTTCTAAAAAGTGACTCTACTACCAGTTCGGGGATTGCATCATTGTTAACTGGAAAACTTCTTATGGGGATTGCATCATTGTTGGCTGTAGCACAAATCAAACCTTGAGCAGAGACAGGTTGTAGAACAAACCAAATCTTGAGCAGAGACAGGCTGTAGAACAAATCAAATCTTGAGCAGAGACAGGTTGTAGAACAAATCAAATCTTGAGCAGAGACAGGCTGTAGAACAAATCAAATCTTGAGCAGAGACAGGCTGTAGCACAAATCAAATCTTGAGCAGAGACAGGCTGTAGAACAAACCAAATCTTGAGCAGAGACAGGCTGTAGAACAAATCAAACCTTGAGCAGAGACAGGCTGTAGCACAAATCAAACCTTGAGCAGAGACAGGCTGTAGAACAAATCAAATCTTGAGCAGAGACAGGCTGTAGCACAAATCAAATCTTGAGCAGAGACAGGCTGTAGCACAAATCAAATCTTGAGCAGAGACAGGCTGTAGAACAAACCAAATCTTGAGCAGAGACAGGCTGTAGAACAAATCAAACCTTGAGCAGAGACAGGCTGTAGCACAAATCAAATCTTGAGCAGAGACAGGCTGTAGCACAAATCAAATCTTGAGCAGAGACAGGCTGTAGCACAAATCAAATCTTGAGCAGAGACAGGCTGTAGAACAAACCAAATCTTGAGCAGAGACAGGCTGTAGCACAAATCAAATCTTGAGCAGAGACAGGCTGTAGAACCAACCTTGAGCAGAGACAGGCTGTAGCACAAATCAAATCTTGAGCAGAGACAGGCTGTAGAACAAATCAAATCTTTAAATCAAAAAGAAAATAGTAGCATTGGATAACTTTTTTTCAAAGAATTTCATTCTATCCATTTTATTCTGTATTTCAATATCTCAAAAAGAAAATGTAACATAAAGAAATAAATCATTCAACTTTTTGAGGCTTCGATTGGTTAGTTGAAGTCTCTGAAGGCTTCGATTGGTTAGTTGAAGTCTCTGAAGTATAAATCTACACATCAAGCATCACTTCTTGTCTTCCATCAATCATATCTTTCTTTGTGAAATTGATATGCAACATTCTACTACAACATTCTACCCACGACTATTGACATATGATAAAAAATCATCAAATTTGACTCGAGCATACCATTTGTAATTCTTCACTACTCCACTAAGCAAACGTTCATTGTTGTGACACCCACCATCATCAACGTTGGATACCAACCCAAATATCAGATAATGTAAGAAGTTGATTGTTTAGAAATGTTTTTCTAAACTTGGATTGTCAAATTCCATACAAAGCAGATATTTTAGGTTTTAGGATTTCAATTTAGACATTTCATAGGAATAGTTGTAACAAATAATGGTAAATTCTTATTAACACTATATAAACACTTTGAGTAATTTTAGCAATATAATAATTCAATTGGAGAAACTTTCGGAAAAAAGTTGCTGTCATAGACATTTTTTATTACCAAAAAATATCAAAGATGGATATCATAAATTTTGTAAACAAATGTCTCCATTTCTGTCTAATATGTACAGTGTTCTTCCTATGTGAAATGTTTAGGTTTGCTGGATTTCAAGTTTATAATTTCTTTACAACCACATTTGAATAAAGTAAATAAAAACTACAAAAGAGAGTATTATATAATATAACAAGAGGCCCTGGGGCCTGAAGGTCAGCGCGGTTGGGCATACCAGAAATGTAGTACACATTACGAAGGACCCTATACCTAGAACAGTTCAGATAACATTCCGTGTGTATTTTCTAAATTTCACAGCCTTTCTCCTGCGTAGGTAAAAAGTACATTTTAGAAAGAAAATTTGGGCCAAACGAAGAATTCTATTCCGAATCTGATATCCTTTATAACTGTCGTTTCCATTTTAAAATCAGTGGTTCTGGTTTGAGGTTAACGATTTTCAACCCAAAGTCCTCATATTGAAGTATTGAATACAACTATTTATTCATGTATATTATGAAGTCAATCTATTATAAAAAAATGTTTATAATTGTACAATTATAATTATAAATGTAACAAACACTGGGTCAAAGTAAAAACTGAAGAATATATGAGGAAACCTCAAGAAAATATACTTCTCACATGACAAAGATGGCTATGCAAAATTGAACAAGGGAAATCATTTTTTGGAAATATCGGAAAGTAAAAAATCTGGTCAAGTTCAGATAAGGCCGACAAGTTCAAAGACTTCGGACAAGTCCAGATAAGTCTGACGAGGTCAGGTTTTGAGGTCTGATGAAACGGAGGAGTTCTGGCAGCAGATAATACCAGAGATGATGCTACCAACAAAGGACCTAAAAAATAAATTATTCGATCTCAGGTCCACAAGTGATGAATTTCAAAGCCATTTTCGCAAGTATCTTCAGAAATTTTAGTGGGAAGAATTAATGTGATGTTTTTTTCAATTTAACCTGAAAATTGATTTGTAAAAAAATTCTGCAATAAATGATCTTTAATTTTCCAAAAGTTATTATAATAATTATTTGATAATGTTTATACAGGTATACATTATATCAGTTATATAACTGCTTTTCATATATAAGTTCATATAAAAGTAAAAAGTAAAAATAAATATAAAATTGTAAAATAAAATACATGCATATACAATATGTCCCAGATGAAAATTGACAGAATGGGCAACAAATTTGAGGTCTAAAGGAAGCGTCATGGAAATTAATCGGCTTAGTTGCAGTTCACTGCTCCATTCTTTAGAACCATTGCAGGTTTATGAAACAGGTTGATAGTTCCGGGAGTGAACTGCAACTAAGCCAAATATTCTCTAACTGCTATTTTAGGATCACAAAGTGCATACCATAAGCTGATGTTCAAAAAACCTTATGGTTAACTTTATATACACGTAGAAACTTTGGATTATCATCCTAATTTTTTAGGTCTTGTGTCTGTTTTGATATGTGATGTTATAAAAACCAAAGAAAGTGTTGGGTACAAGGTTGTTAAGTTTCATAAATTGCTATAAATTTATTCATGAAAGTTCGATGCCCGAAAGTTTCTGATCCATAGTAGCAGTTTTCGTGCAAATTTAATTTCGTAAATCGAGATAAAATAAACTTTTCCCAGGAATTTAATTTTGTGAATTTCACAAATAATTAGTCTTCATATTTTTTAAAATTTAATATTACTATGCATACATTGACAGACAGTGAGGCAAAAAGTTTTCTTTCGTTCACAAGTATTAAATTTTGAGAATACGTGAAATTTTCTTACCACTTTAAGGTATATATTTGGTATATATACAGTACAGCCTGAAAGAAATTTACGCACCTGCGAAGGAATGGATTTTTACATGATAATGCAAAAGATTTTTGTGTAAGGTTTTATCTGTTACATGAAGTCATTGTCTTCAACACGATTTGATAGTGAGAGCTAATAATCTTATGTGGAAATATGAAGTTTCTTTCGGCTATACTGTATGGATTATTGGATTATCAAAATAAAATGACAACGGGTCTTTTGTTCTCCGATTTGCTATAACAAAGTTTAATAGTAGCTCCATCACATTTTTGTGGGGGAAATTTATAAGAGATTATTTGGAAAAAATTGAATTTTTAACGAATGGGTTAATACACCGATATAGTGGTATAACATTTTTTTTCCAAATCTTGGAAGGAAGAGAGAAGAGGAGGGAAAACTAATCGAAAGTGGGATCGAACAGCTTCTCACAAAATCAGTGCCATTAATAATTTTCTTACCTTGAGTGCTGGAGATTAAGCGGCTGGTTCAGTTCTCATAGATCATCATAGATTGTCATGAAAATATTTTGCAGACCCACACGACACGACACGTACCCCACGTACATTCTGATCTGAGAGGTGTTACACTTGATCGCGATGAACTGCGTGGTTAAGGGTTGCACACCTGCGAGCTACTAATGGTCACGATGGAACATGTAGCTCAAAAACCTGATCAACAAATGGATGGGAGCACATGTTCAACATAGACCCTTTACTGAGCTGTGGTTGATCAAAAAAATTTTTACTGACTTCCTATTAACGAGCAGCATAATGGCTCGTCATCTTTTTAAAATGAAAATCAGAAAATTGAAAAGTCTAAATGATCGCATCTTGTAAGACATAATATAAGCGGACACAATTGGCGCATGAAAAATTACGTTAGTTTTCCACATTATCGAGATATGTTTGCCTTTGAATTAGGGGGTACAATGTATTGGTTTCACTACATTGACGTCGCACTAAAAAAATACAAAAATTTTTGTGGGAACTTATGTTGCGTATCCTCAGAAGAAAAACTGTGACTACCGTATTTCCTCTAATAAGCGCCGCGGCGCTTATTTAATTTTCGTGATTTTAGGTGCGGCGCTTATTAGAGGGCGGCGCTTATTAGAGGGCGGCGCTTATTTCGAAATTTCAATTTTCAAGTTTCTGAAGTTTTTGCCTATTCTTTGAATTTGATCGGTTGGTTGGGTGATATCCTTAGAAAAAGAGTTCTTGTTATAAAATTTGGGGTTCTATCGGGGTAAGTAACGTACGAGAAAGAATTAACGGATATGCATCGTGATGTTTTCTGTTCTTCTTCTATCAAATATAACAAAGTTTAAGAATAATATAAGTTTAGACATCAATTTCTTCGTCGCTTTCCTGGTCAGAGTCAATCAAATGAAACGGCTCGCATGCATCCTCAACATCCGAATCTGTTATATTCTTAAATGGATTTATTTGACTCTCTTCCTCTTGCAAGATATATTTACATATATATAATATATGATATGTTTACAGTAAAATTTCTAAAATATTATATGAGGAACTCGTTAATAAGAAGTGTAAATATAGCTATCTAGAACTTTCTGTAGACGACTATTGCAATAAGAAAACTATAGAGTTCAAGTAAAAGTATTCAAGTCTCATTTTCTCTTGATTTTCTAATAAGCGCCGCATTTGAAGGTGCGGCGCTTATTAGAGGGCGGCGCTTATTAGAGGGCGGCGCTAATTTCGAAATTCAAATTTTAGGTGCGGCGCTTATTAGAGGGCGGCGCTTAATAGAGGGCGGCGCTTATTGGAGGAAATACGGTAATCTTACTAAAATAAATTGACAGTTTTATTCGATTTTTTTATTTAGCACGTAGGCACAGCGAGCGAACTTACAGTATTAGTAATAAGGCTAGTCAAAACCTTTTGTTCTTTTTAAAACGAGCCTTTCCTTTAGACACCTTACAGAATAAAAAAAGGCTGGGAAATACCTGTGAAATCAAATTAAGAATTTTACAATATGTCATTTTTTCTCTTCCCTTCTTCTTCGCTGGACGACTCGCTGTTGGGAGACTAGATCAACAAGAGATTCCCCTGATGGAAACTGGGTACTGGGTGGAGGCATGGAAACCCAATCATGCCGCTATAAAACCTACAGAACAAGACACAAAACAAGGAAAGCCTTACGGCTTGAAGGTCAGCGCTAACTTAGACTTCCCCATGCATGATTTGAAATTGGATAAACCTTGACACTGAGGGCATTTTTTGTGGTAACATAAATTTGCGATGCTTTCATAGACTCGTGGCACAACAGTTCTAAACATGTACCAAAAAGATTTTTGGGCACATTTTTTTCCAACTGCACTTTACAGAGAACAATACAGGGAACGATGGATGTTTTCAGTAATATTAGTATTGCTACTGTTTGAATTCTATTGACTCTATTTTTCCTTTAAACCACCCAGGTGCTTATTCATTTTTGCAACTTGGATGGGCAGTTTATAAGAGGAGGGCATTTATCAACAATTTGGAGAATAATTTGAATAAAACATTATTGCGTGTGGTTATTATTTTTTTTCTCTTCTACTCTTCTAGTTTTGATCATGAATCAATTATATATAGTATAATAGTAGTACTGCTATTATACGCATGCATACCCGAATATAATCCATAACATAAAGGCCAGCGGCGGATCTAGCTAAAGGGTAGTCGAAATTTGTGGAGGAGAATGTTACCTATTAAAGTATAAAAGAAAAGCATGCAAATAAGTCCATTGGTGATACAGACAGAAATTATGTTAATGTGCTCCTCCACAAATTGCGAATACCCTGTAGATCCGCCGCTGAAGGCAGTATACATGAGACGCCTGTCTGCATGACCGGCAGTTTCATTTGTTTTCTTAGCCTTAAATGGCTGACAGTTAACTTGCTCTTTTTTATTGTAAAGAATAATAAAAATGATTGCATATCTATATATGCATTGTGTACACTGGAATGCATTGTGGTTGTGCTGTCAGCTACAAAGTTCTGCCAAACAGAAACTGCAGCCAGAAAATTATTAAGCTATTTGGAAAAACATTGCAGCTGGTGGTGAAGAAGCTGCGCTACACTTTCACTCTCAAACATCTATCCCCATCATCATTACAAAGTATACATACAAAACTTAGTTCTGTAATGTTTCCTAGCAAACCAATTATAAGGCGTTGAAGAAACTGGCAATAGCGGACTCCGATACTCGGGAGGGTGTTGTGAAACGGCGGAATTAACTGCGACATTACACACTGACTGACAGACACGGGGAAATGGAAGATCAACTGCCTCGCGGCGCTAACCAATAGAGGCAAGAGTTTTTATTAGGAACCTAAGCTATGAACTCACTACGCACTTTTTTTCACGCGCGGTCGTAAAACCACCGGAAGCTTTATTATCACGTGACCATGAAATAAACGTGTTTACAGGATAACAGCAAGGTATCGTAAATCATCGTGCGAGCATATTTTTTTTATCAGATACTGTTTTTTCCAACTTGCAAGAAATTTCATTGAAGGCCAGTAGGAAAAACACGTAATTTTCTATCAGCCAGTGTCGTTTTTACGAATTATAACACTTTTCTTGTGATCATGGTTTCACTTCCCTCAATGTGGTCAATCTTCACCCGTTCGGCAAATATGAGAGATTTCAAATATAACGTTAAGGAATTTCCCTGAAAAACACCGGCTCGGGGTTATCAGGGATTAAAAAAAACCGAAAGAACTGAGGGCATGACGTCATTGCAGCATGCATAATTTTATTCTAATCTGAATATTCTCAAAATGAAAAATATTCATGACCATTGTGCGTGGACTGATTCTATGAGTAAACTTATGTCCGATCAAAACAACTGTTTATGACGGAGATACAACACTAGTCTTTTGTTTCCAGGAATTATTATAATGACATTTAAGCATAAAACTTATTGTTCATGCATGTTTTAAAATATTGCTTATAACTACGCTCATGGTTCACCAAGCAGATGAATAATCATTTAAGAATTTATAAGAAACAGCCTTGTGCATGTTGAATGTTTGTTAAAAAATGTTTATTAAAGTTCACCAGCGTCTGCGATAGTAACGGTTTTAGAAGGTTTTCCACCATCTGATCCAACGTCTTCCATTTTCTTCACTACTTCATTAAAACCTTTGGTGACTCTACCAAAAACGCAATGCTTTCCATCTAGCCTGAAAATTTTACATAATAAACATAATCAATTTAATGTGGAATTTTTCTCAGGTGAGCAGGTTCGTAAACTCATAGGAATTCTCGAAGTATTTTCATCAGAAAGATATTAACTTATTATTAACTGTAAATTCAGTATTCATAACCCTTCCACACTTTACCGTAAATGTAAACAGGGGTTTATCCATAAACATCCACTTCGCATGGGATAAAAAATTAGTAAATTGAGGAACAAACAAAATTAGCTTTATTTTGGGCTGTCACTCTTGCCACATGAACCTCTCAAAGAAAAGAAACATCAAATAATTTGTTTGAGGGGTATATACCATCTCTCATTTAAGAGTTTATCCCAAATGATGACCATCTGATGCAAAAACAAAAAAAAAAAAAAAAATTTATGGCTTGCTGTTCTTTGTTATATATAAGCATAAATGTATGCACTCACCATGAAGTTTTCGCAGTACAAATAAAAAATTGTGATCCATTGGTATTTGGCCCAGCATTCGCCATGGAAAGGGTGCCAGGTTGTTCGTGCTTCAATTTGAAATTTTCATCAGGGAATTTTGCTCCATAAATGGATTTGCCTCCAGTTCCATTACCACGAGTAAAATCACCTCCTTGACACATGAAACCAGGGATAATACGATGAAAATTGCTGCCCTTGTAACCAAAACCTTTTTCACCAGTGCACAGTGCTCTGAAATTCTCAACTGTCTTTGGTACAACGTCACCATAAAGCTAAAAATCAGATAAGATATAAAATGAAGTGGCAAAACACTCACTTGCCCCAAGAAGGTAAAGTAAATTATTTTGATCAAAAAACAATGTCATCAATTTGAAGAAACAGCCATTAAAAGATAGGTATATATAATATAAATATCAGAGAACAAAGTCCAAGTAGTAAGGAGATTTTGAAATTGATCAGCCAAGTCCACTGTTCTAAAATAACATTTTTATGGTCAGTCGTAAAATTTAAACAGAATTTAGCCAAACAAAATACCAGTCTCTGCATGACTGGCAGTTTCTTTTGGTATTTTTTAGCCTAAAATGACCGGCAGTTGATTTGCTTTCTCTTTAATCTTACTCTAAGAACGACAAAAACGTTTGAATAATACGCTGCCGATCACAAAAAAAACTGCCGGTCATCATATGCAGACACTTTGAAACAAAATATAAGAACTTTCTGTGATGATACCTCCATCTCAATGCGACCAGCAGCCTTACCACCAATCGTAATATCGAAAAAAACCTTTGTAGTCATTGTGTTGCTGCAGAAATTACGAAAACAAACAGTTCTAAAAATCCGAGAAGTAAATGATGCCAGTGCGTCCCTTTCACTACAAATGAATCTGCTTGACACTTCACCCTCACGAAACGAAGGCGGGAAAGAGCATGTGTTGCATTTCCTCAATATTTAATAACACTCATCAAGTAGTTGTATTATTACGGAGAATACTTGCTTAGTCGATCTAACTTGTTATCTCCATCACATATTCTTTCTTTTTGGTTGGTGAGCGCCGCGAAGGAGCTTTCATTTACCCGTGTCTGTCTGTAATGTAATGCTACAGTTCTCTCCACCCGTGTGGTGTGTGTGGTAATGCCCTCAACACTTTTACATTTCCAATTCGATTCAAATAAAAATCTTTAAGCACGTGTTTCCCAATAAATTAAAAACCTTTATGTCAAGAAATAATCACTCATTTTCGGCATTTCAGCCGCATTTTAACTGATTAAAACAAGAGTAAATTTCCAAATAAAAGTTACGCCCAAATGTGTCGCCGTCAGAGTTTCATTAAACATGCGGAATATTTCTGACCATGGACGTGTTCTGACCGAAAAATCAATATGGCGGATGCAGGAGCAACTTTCCCCTTTCCGAGAATTCTCACCTCGTGTATTTCATAACTACTACAGAGAAATCTCGTCTTTTCTGTCTTTTCCTTACCCGTCTCTCCTCAAACGAATCATTGCAGCTGTGTTGTGTTTCTCCATGCTGGAATTATATCATATTTTACAGATCGTTCATTCTCAAAGAAGAATGCTATTATCCTTATATTTTTCAGTGCGACTTGGCCTATTTAGAGATTTCAGAAGTTGAACAGTTAACCTTTTGAGTACCGTTGATGTATAATTACATCACGGAAAAACTAACACCAGACACCATTGACATATATATACGTCTCCATCTTTCATTTCCGCCCCTCAACCACCGGGATTTTGGAAATATTCTTTGTCCAAGACACCAAGGATGTATATATATATATATATATATATATATATATATGTCTTTTCTACATATTTTTGAGCCACCGACTTAAAGAGAAAAATTTTAACCCTGGAAACAAGGTGTTTTGGAAAAATCGTTTTTCTTCAAAATATTTATTTTTCAAGAAAAACTAGCTTATATATATATAATGTTATACAATGTATACAATTTATATAACTACCAACGAGAAATAAAGGAATAAAAATTATATGCAGCAGTTTGTTTATTTTCCAGCAGTTGCTGAAACAAATTTTCTTTGGATGTATATAAAGTCCATGATGGCTGAAGAAAGTTTTTTGAAACAAACCCTGGTATCTCTGAATTAAAACTCTGTAACGTATATATACGTCAATGGTGGGTCAGACGATTGTTTTTAGAAGAGACTTATTCAGTTGATTTTACTCGTGACATGAACTTTACAGATTTTTTTGAGATTTCTAATGTAAGAACAGTAGGATTTGGCGAACATTCTATTAAATATAACTGTCTGTTGTCTTGGAATGAAATTCAGTCTCTACTTCTACCTACCAAACTTGACGATTTCTGGTCTTGAAAAAGGGCCTTAGAGACTGTTTTCTTGCTACTTATTAATCCTATAATTTAATGTTCTATTTCCACTTATACCACTGTTTTTTGGTTTATTATGGATATGCACTGGTGTCGTCTTGTGCGTACAGTCCTGTTCTCCCATCTTTGTTAGATTAGTATTGTCCTTTTTCTTACATGCGGGTGACCATTACCTTTGTCTCAGCTTATGCTAGTAGTAATGGTCTCCCTTCATTGGTAGCATTCTTATATTATTTTCCTTTTCTTTTTTTTCTTTTTTTTTGCTTATGTATTAATGAAGCAACTGTATCTACTAATGATAAATAAATTTCTTATGTCCTTATCAAAGGTAATTTTAAAATGGCTGGTACTCAAAGGGTTAAACTAAAAGCAAATTAGAACTTTTCTTACCACCTGGCTACTAAAATTTCAATGTTCAGAGATTTAGAAAAGAGATCATGGACAATCAATGTATACTCCTACCTAAAACCACAATTTTACTTCTGAAATATAAGAAAATACCTTCAAATTTCCCTATTTAACTGAAGCAAACAAAATCAATTATACCTTCTGACATTTCTATCTTTCAAACTGATTTTTATTCTGCTATGAATTGTCCAATTCACTGGACTTGAGCTCAGTACCAAACTTACATATCCAAGGCAACATAGTACCAAGTTATAAAGGTGGAGACATAGGACTTTCAGTCAATTATAGACCAGCGACTTTGACCTCATATTTAATCAAAACATTGAAAAAATATTTAAAAGTGTATTCTCTTCAGAGAAGGAGAGAAGGTACATCATAATATATACCTGGAAAATCATCAAAAAGCTAGTACCAAACATCTGTGGATAAGGTAGCCAGGGATATGCACATATCAGAAGAGGCTCTTTATGTTAATACCAGCTGTAAAGAGAAGTCCTTTTCAGATGGTGCAGGCCTCCTTTGTTCAACTTGGTCCTAGGTTATTCAATATCTGTAGTAGTGACAGTTTCCAGGGAATATTAGAGGAGTACCTGTTAGGGTAATCCCTGATGAACCTCAAATTCCAGGTTATACTGCATGTTGCAGAGCAGATACTAACGGTGAAGAAAGTGGTGGTCATCCATGGAAACAGGGGTCTTAAAGAATCAAAACCCCACCAATGTAATTATATATGTCATAATGGAATTTTTGCTACATAGGATATTATGCACCATGCTCCCCACCCACCCACTCACTTAAAGGGTACTACTGTAGTTAATGTAATATTTTCCTGAGTTTTTGAGATCCTGAAATTTAAGAAATCTTCAGTTTATAAAATTCTATATTATAATTTCCAGGAAGATATGTTTTTTTGACAAGAGGTATGGTGGCATGTTTTCTTGTTCACACCATATCCACAAAAGAAGAATTCAAAAATACAATTTGTTATTGGGAGCCATATCAGTTTCTAGTTGATAAAGTAGGCTATTTATAGTAAACATTTGAACATCAGCAGTATACCATTTTATAATATTTTTTTGTACATCATTAATATTTTCATGCCATTTGTTTGTGCCATTTGTTTTCTCTGCTGCGAGAAAATTCGATGTGCTCAATTTTTTTGGAATATTCCTCCCTTGATATAATACCAAAAATTTTAGATCATGTTTACATAATGTTGCCAATAGCATTCATTCTGGAATGGTTCTGCAACTTTTGAAATGGTCTTCTGTCCCGATTGTATACACTTTGCGATTAGAAAGAAAAGCTTTTTTGAAAAAAATCTTTATAGCGTGAGAGAAGCATTTTAAATCAGGCCACCCGTTGACAAACAGGTCAGAGTTTATCATATATAGCATTTTGAACTGATGGTCTGTTTAAAATTGGGACAAGTGTTTCATATAGGGATGTCCCGTTTACAAACAGGTTGTGTTTTTAATTGGGCTAGAACAGTGTCATAACCAACAACAAAAATTCTCTGACTTTTTCAGGATTTTGAATGAGGAGTTTTTTGAGTTTTCTGGAGAGCCAGTAGTTTAAACTTTAGTTTGTTTTAAATTTTAATTTTTTTTTCCCTCATTCTCAGGTTGACAAAAAAATTTCTTTAAGGAAGTTTGTGTTAACTAAGTCAGAAATTGGGGACCCCTATTATATGGTCATCCTTTGCACAAGATCAAGACATGAAACTTTCTAATGAATCTAGAAGTATATAAGACAATTCAAGGGAAGAATAATCTTGCATTTTTTTTTCTTGCATTTTTTACTTTTTTTGATTGGTCTTCATATAATGGACTGTAATTGTTTTCTCAAAAAAATTAAAAAAATTAAAAAAAACTAAAATTGACGATATAGGATTCAAGACCTGGGAATTTTTTAACAACTATGATTAACATCCATCATGGAAATATGAGAAAGGTGGAAGTAAGTTCAAGGGTTAAATAGCACAATCCCACCATGCAACAGACAACATTATGTGAATGATGAAACCATTCCAGAATGAAGAGTTTCTGCAACATGTGAACATGATGCTAATCTGGTCCTGATTTTATATGAACATTCTATTCTCATGAGTCTAATATGATCTTTAAATTTTCACAGACTGGCAACGAGACAAGCAGAGAAGAAAAGGAATTGGTTGCTATGGTGATGAAACAAGTGCAGTCAGAGCATCTGTTTCAACTTGATGTTGGTGATAACAACAGATCAGGCAAGTATGTTGCATATCCATATGGATATAAAGTAGATTTTTTTTCATCCAATGCAATAAAGTATATTATTAAATTATTTATTAAAGTATATATTAGTGGTTTTGAATATTGTATTTCTATATATATTATATTATATTTTTATATTATATTATATTTCTACAGAGGGTGGGTTTGTACTGAGGTACCACTATTGAGGTATACATTGGTCTACCATTAGAAATAGCAGTTGATCACAGTCTGCATAATTTTCTTATATTGGTTAAACTAATAAAGCCGCTTTAAATTTAAGGACAATCAAATAAAGCAGCTTTAAATTTAAGGACAATCCAATTTCTCTGCAATCAATGCGAAGTTGAAATTAGAAAATTTCTCAGAATGTATTTATTACGTATTTATCATCAGAGAAAACTGCTGATAAAAAATCCGTTTCCAAAACAGTGCTTATGTTATTATTTTGTGGTAACCAAGATGTGTCACATGACACCAAGATGGTGGAAAAATGTTTCAAACATTGTTTATAATGATCTTTTAGGGAGCATTTTACAAGACATGGAATTTTCAGGTAATCGATTCTGTACATCTATCTTTCTTAGGATGTGTCTTCATTTTTTTCATTTCTTGATATTTTCTGTTGTAACTCTAGATTGGATAAACAAGTCACATATACCAGATCGTACATTGTACTGTGGAATGTTTGCTACAAGTATGAATATAAATTGTTCTTTAAATTGTCATGGCAACAAATATTGAATTTTTTGTCAGAATCCAAAAAAAAATGACTAAAATTTTGTGGATTTGTTGAAAAAACATAAAAAAATGCCATGAAATTTTTGAGATTTGTTTATTACAGGGTGTTTATTTAACCTGGAAAAGTCCCCTGGAAATATTCAACTTTTTTTGCACTCAATTTTTTATTGAGATCTTTGATGTTTTTTGATTACTTTCGTTCTTGTATTTGCAATTGGAGTTATTAGAAAAGTTATCCTTTTTTCTTTTTCTTTTCAATGTTGTCATGGGAAGGCGTTCCTAGCTATGACCAGTTAATGTCCTTGTAGCAATGTGGATAATATTTTTATTCTATTTTTAGCACCTCATTTGTCATGCTCTTATCATGTGATGAAAACATTCCATTAGGTGAACATGTGCTTTCGTTGATAACTGGTTATGCTACAAATATGTTTAACATGATTGAAGAAAGTTCCAGACAGGTAGCACTTTAGTGAGAGCTCTCTTTGATGCATTTAACTGAACTTCAAACTTTGCAGCTGGCCAATATTTAAATATTTTGTTAACAGAAATATTTGCAGCAACAGTATTTTGATTCAATTATGACGACCCTCTATGATATGCTATGATGAGCTTAAGAGCTTTAAAGCTTAGTTTTGATATACTAAAAAAAGTAAACAGTAGTCCATAGTGTGGACATGAAAGTTACCTGCTTATTGTGTTCTTATCTAATTGTTAGCTGATTGCAGATTAGCAGATTGAACCCACAGCTCATATATTCATATCATTGCCATATATTTCTCTCCTTCATATATATCATTATTTTGTCATGGCTTTCTCTCTGTGAAAAACTATAGAGCAAACATTTTTATATTGATTCTTAGGCTTTTGTGATGTTTTCAAATTAGCTTTAAATCTAAGAATTAGTTATCAAATTGTGCTTACACAGAGCAAAAGAATGTATCTATACTAGATACTAAGCTAAGCTGGTCTGATGGAGTTGTTTCCCTTCCTTGAAAAACTGATTTCTATTATTTGCTTTTGTAAACCCTTCGGCTAAAAGTAGATTATTTGTTGTATAGATTATTTTGAAAAGTCCGACTTTTGCTCAGAATGATAAACATTAACAGAAGCTCAGATGTGTTCAAATCACTGCGAATCACTCTTTGTAGGCCATTGCAATGCTGATGATCTTGTACAGCATTTTTTGGGGTTCGTGGGAAAAGCTTTATGAAATGAGAAGGAAACAGTTCCCCTTCTAATCATTCAGATAATCATTCAGATAGAAGTTAAATTTTTTAAAATTTGTGTGTTATTATAAAGCAACAGTCCAGGTGCATTGTGGAGGAGGTCATCAACATAATTTCTGTTTTCAGTCTATATGGGCTCAGGAAAATGATTCCGGCATTTCATCAAACATCGTGTTGAATGGATGTTAGATGAAATGTTGAGACCGTTTTCTCCGGCTTTTGCACATTTTCTTTTATGTTTTAATAGCTAACATCTTTTCTTCCAGCTAATGGTTTATCCTGATAAAATGGCAGCACTTCTTCATGTTTTTCTTCCCAGTGGTCAGGTATTATTCGAGTTGTTGTTGTTGTTGTTTTTGTTGTGAAATTATTGTCAACATAACTAATTGACTGCTACAAAGTTTTTTCTTTCGTAATAGTCTAGTACGACCGTTACACGAAACATGTGCATTTATTGATATAAATAAATACCAAGGTATATAAGCTAGTTTTTTCTTTGTTTAGTTGATTTTTATGAATCATCGACTCGTCAAACAGTATGAGAAAGACCTCGATGCAATCTTATCTCAGAAGAAATGAAGTTCGGAATCAGTGAAATAGACGTATTGTTACTCGACGTATGATTACTCGACGTATTATTACTCGAAGAATTTCGTGACGTTGAACTTTATAACAAGTGACGATTTATGTTTGTTTTCAATCTTTCAACAAAATAATTTTTAAATGCTATTATGTAGAAATTCTGCTTCTTATGGTTCACACAATCGCTTAAAAGCTAACTTTGTAGAGAATTTTGATCAAATTTACGAAATTAAATATTTGTTGATTCTAATCAAAGCAGAATATTGTAATTAATAGGAACAAGTTATATATATTATTTTCGCGAATTTTGTATTGTGATTAATATATATTGATATGCCTTTGTTTATGAATTAGTGTTGTTGTTTTTCATACAGATTGTTTTCTGGATGAGCGTCCTGATTTCCAATCTTTTTGATGTTTCAGAATTCGCGAAAGGCACGTTTTTGACGATTTTTTAAGGGCGTTTGCCCTGGGCGTTTATTTAAAAATTGAACATTTTGACATGGGTGTTTATTTACAATTTTTTGTAAGTGTGTTTTCTTTCTAATATACTTATTGTACAATATTGTTCCAGCATCTTTATATCAAAACAGAGAATATATTAAAAGCAAATACTCTTATTCTGAAACTAACATATTTTTTCTTGTGATAGTAATAATCCAAATGAACAATACGAAAATTTACTACGGAAATTTCGTAGCTTATTCATGCACCAATAAAGCAGAAAACTGCAGGAGGAAATGATGATCCGTTTATAAACCGAGAGTTGCGTAAGGCCATATTTACACGAGAACTAAGTTGAAAAATAAATTTAATAAAAACCAAACCATTGAAAACGAAAAAAATATAAGAAACAAAGAAATTATTGTGTTAATTTAAGAAAAAAGGCTATTAAAAGAATCCTACCATTTAAAATGAAAATTTGTTATTTGTTTATAAACCAGGAAAAAACAAGATTGCCATCTGACCTTTATGACATAAATGAATCACTGCTATGCAACACTGCAAAAACGTTCGCAAAATACAGCCGCCATTACAGCCTTTCGCTTCGCTCCTTCGATCCAAAATTCAGTTATAGCGCCCAGTCCCCACGCGCCGTGTGGCGTATGATTGGACTAACGAATATAGAAAGACTACTCACCATGTGGAAATCCATTTCCACAAACAAAACAAAATATTCCTTCATATTTCCCAAGAATCGACTTTTCGGTCATTTCCCAGAAGAAAAATCAAAACAAACATTCGTCTTTACAACCTAAATTAAACTATTCGACCCAAATTAGCAATATAAACTCTTTTAAGTTCATCGATTTGTTCGAAGAAATGTCGAAGATTACGATTCAGACATCTTGGAAAAGTGCTCACTATAATGCTGTCTATATTTATTCACACCAAATTGAACTCTCTAGTATAATAGACTTACTTGAACCGTGTAAGGACTAGGGGCTATTCTGAAGTTTGTTTTGCTGAGGAAGAAGCGAATTCTCGGAAAGGCAGTACAATATAACAAAATAATGTTGGCTGATTATCGACCCTAGCGTTTATTTTATACCTTATAAGATATGGGGATGTTTTATTTATGGTCTGAGGAAGTGTTTTACAGAATATTGTTTTAGATGGATGTGTTTTAAAAGCAATGGTATTACCAGCAATGGTATTATGGAAAATAAGAGCTTTTGGAACACAGTTAAACCTTTTGTTACAAACAAAGACACTGTTTCAAACAATACAATAATACTCAAAAAAGAAGATTCTATTGTAACAGAAGAAAATGAAATAGCAGTATTATACATCAACAGGGTTGAAACCTAGTGCTCTGGAAGAGAAAAATATATGAAATTATAAAAAAGTATGAAAAGCTTCCTAGTATTGTGATGATAAAAAAAGATCTGACATTTCCGATTTCCGTTTC
Organism: Turritopsis rubra; assembly: GCA_039566895.2. Taxonomy (NCBI): domain Eukaryota; kingdom Metazoa; phylum Cnidaria; class Hydrozoa; order Anthoathecata; family Oceaniidae; genus Turritopsis; species Turritopsis rubra. The sequence goes on along the minus strand of CM077617.1, from coordinate 18,332,949 downwards.
AAAGAAGTTATGTTGTTGGACCTATTCTACTCCATTATCGAAGTAGAATACATTTACAACAACAACAACAACAACAACAACAATAACAACAGCAAAAACAACAACAACAACAACAACAACAAGGAACATCAATCAAAATAATTTTATTAAGACAGTTGTTAATACATGTATCAATATACTGACGTTAAATAAAGTAAACACACACACACACACACACACACACACACACACACACACACACACACACACACACACACACACACACACACACACACACACACACACACACACACACACACACACACACACACACACACACACACACACACACACACACACACACACACACACACACACACACACACACACACACACACACACACACACACACACACACACACACACACACACACACACACACACACACACACACACACACACACACACACACACACACACACACACACACACACACACACACACACACACACACACACACACACACACACACACACACACACACACACACACACACACACACACACACACACACACACACACACACACACACACACACACACACACACACACACACACACACACACACACACACACACACACACACACACACACACACACACACACACACACACACACACACACACAAAACAGTGGACTTGAGAAAAGACATATCTTCATAACCCTCCTAAAATGTTTTTTTTTCTACTGTCTCGTTTTTCCTTATTATTGATAAAGATTTGTTTATTGCAAGAATTAATATTTTCGCAGTTATTGTGAAAAATTGTTCAGAAACAAAAGAAAAGAGATATCATATTTAATGTTGTAGAAAAAGAAAGAAAGTGAACATAGCAAAACAATGAAACGCACCTAACAATAATATTGCAACTGTAACTAATGTTGAATGGCATGAGCTTCATTGCACTCTCGTTAGCCGGCCCGTAAAGTTGCAGGTCTGGGTTCCATTTCTTATCGATCCTTTACGTACCGAGGAGGTTGTGATTACTTTTTACGTACCGAGGAGGTTGTGATTATTTTATTTGGAATTCATGGGATTCGTGCCATCTTATGAAAGATATGTTTTTCAAGTTTGGCGATTAAGAAACTTTAGCGTTTAAAAAAAAAACGCTAAATTTTTGACATAAACTTTCGCGTTTGGCAAATTTTGGGACAAATTTCGCGGAAAAAACTTTCACAAATTCAAAATAAGGTTTGTTTTCATTTTTCTCATCTTTAAAATGTGATGGTTCCTCACTTGTACTTGAAACTTTTTTGTTCCACACAATCTTTTGTTCCTTCAAGTGTTCTAGATGTTGTATATTGAGTTTTTCCAGTTATGTCATCGTCAAGCCTGATAAAACTTTGTTTGACATATACGGAGAGAGAAAGAAAGCCTTGGCACTGACTGGTCAGTTTTGAAATTTGATTGGTTTCTAAAATTAAATATAGAGGACCGCTATATGAATCTGGCGAGTTGAAGCGACTTTCAAGATAAAGAAAATGGTAAACGAAAAAAAAAAAACATTTTAATATCTATCACCAAAATAAAAAAAACCTGCTAAAATAAGGATGGCAGCCTGTAATCTGTAATCCAAAAATAAAATAAGGATGGCTAACAATAACAGCCTGTAATCTGTAATCCAAAAAATATCATTTGGGCTATTACATTCACTCATCATATTCATTCATCAATCTACATAGAAAGTGTATTTTGATTTGATAAGTTTTTGAATTTTTCTGAAGTTAAGCATTTTATGGATAATATTCATTTCTAATTTTCAGGGACAAAAAAAGTCGGGAATATTAATGGTTATGAAGTTAAACAAAAGAATGACTTGATAAATCATCAATACCACTACTCGTGCTTCTTTTGTTTTGAACATTTCACTCGCCATTTGTTTTGAACATTTCACTCGCCATTATAATAACAAACATACAAATACAACTCGAAAGGTTTAATCGAGTTAAGACAGCTTATTGAGCCGATATATCACACCCCTTCTTTCACTCTCCGTAAATGTTTAAATAAATCTTTTTCAACTAAATTGTCAGCTGAATTCGTTCGGAAAAGAAAAGACACCAGCCGGGTCTGACCATGGAGAGTTGTTTCAGCATGTCAAATACAAGAATATGTTTCGGCAGCTTTCATGTTTTGGATTTTGTTACCATGAAAATAGAAAAGAGATTGTATCGGGTTGTATCGGGACATGGCAGCAGTATATGGCAGCTCATATGTAATACCACAACAAAGAAAGATTCCCTAATGAACGAACTTAAAAAATTGCGTCCTCTCTATCATGATGATATGAATTTCTTTGAATTCTTTGAGCACTCAGTTGAAACTTCTACCAAGCTTTAAAATGTTCTTCACATTGTTCAATTCCTTGACTAAAGATAAATGGCTTTCGAATAATGATGATTGAGGAAGTAACTATTTTCACCAGCTACAAATAATATATCGCGTTATTCCATTCTAAAATGTGCAAAGATGTATTCTCTCTCTCTCTCTCAAAAATCCCCTTAGATACGACTTTAGATACGACCTTGATTTTCTTTTATCTTGTCCATCAACACAACATTTTCTAAATTTTAAACATATTTTTTCTGGATTGAAAAACGGCTCTATCGGGATAAACGGAACTTTGAACAGAATTCAGAATTTTGAACGTCTAAAAAACATTTTCTCGATTCTCATAGAAAAATGAGAATGCATATCATCAGATACTTCAGAATGCAACTTGCTGAAGTAGCATCTCTCTTAAATGTGGGAAAATTAAGTGAACCCGGGCGTTTATTAGAGGATTTACGGTAAGCTTATATATCATAATCACAAATTTTTAATTGTGATTCTAAAAGGGACTGGAAAAGAACTGAACATAGAGTTCAACATGGCCACCTCCTTTGTTAGTTTTTTGTTTTGTATATCAAGTGGTAGCCATAGCAGCTGCATCGTTAAACGTCTGGTTTTACGAAGCTAATATTAACGGTAAATAAATCTTTGCAAGTTTTGCTTGAAATAGATCAACAAGCAGAGAGAGAAACAAACTTTAATTATTTATTAATTATTTATTAACGAAATTTATCTTAAAATGCTGCTTCCATAAACTTCAAGTTAAAAGATTAAAAACAAAAACAAACAAAATATGAAATAATAATTATCTTCCCATATTCCCATATCCCATAAAATTGTGATAAAAAATCCAAAGAAATCGACATCGCTAAGAAAAAACATGAAACTCAGACTAACTGTAAGAATAAAAAAAAATCTGATAAAGAGGCTACCACACGGTGATCACGTGATTTATGTGTTTGCTTACTTTTTACCCCATCCCTTGCTTCCAATCGATTTTTGGTGCTTCACTATAACTCGTAAGATCACGTGATTCGTGTCGTAGAGACTGTCGTAGAGACCTGCGCACACCCTCTTTCCTGTGTAGTTACGAAAATAGACTAACTCAAAATAATTTACATCTGGTTTTCCACAATTTTAACGATTTGTTTTGCAATTTCCATAGCTCTGGCCGCCATTTCCTCTGTATATTCAGTATGCGGGATCCTTGGTCGTCTCCAAGAATCTGGATTCAGCAAATGTGTGGACGATCTTACTAGAGTCTCTAGTTCCCTCGCCAAGTTACATAGGTCTGTCGTCAAACCTGCAGAAAGTGTGACCAGGTTGGTGGTTGTACTCCTTTCATAATCTTGCAAGTATCGCACAGCTTTCAGAGCTTTCTGTGAAGCCTAAAATAAATTGTTAATATTAAACTTATTGTATTTATTCACTAAAAAGATGCATAACGCTGAGTTTCACCCAGCAAAGAGATCTTCATAACGCTGAGTTTCACGCCGCAGAGAGATCTTCAGATGCAAAATTACTCTCCGCCGCAGAGAGTATTCAGATGCAAAATTACTCTCCGCCGCAGAGAGCTTCAGATACAAAATTACTCTATAGTCAAATTTCTTATAAACCAGTTTTAAAAAGTGTCACGAGAAAACTAACAAGAGAATAAAAATGATCGGACTATCGAGACCAACACAAAAACACTTTAAAATACAAGAATAAAGCCAACTCAGCAGAACTTTTATCTTTTTGAAGAGAATCGACGTTAACCCAATCTTATCATTGCAGGTCACTGCCCATGCCTAAAAATCTCGACTTCCTATTGAGCACTATTTAGTTTTTCTTGCACTTAATGTGCTGTAACATTAAACTTACTTTATTTGGAGAAACTTGTCCAAAATGTCCAAAAATCGCGAAATTTAAGGCCGAAAATGTTTGTCCACTGTAATGTGACCTTGTTCTCACCAACGAACATTTCAGTTAAAGAATTGGTAATAACATGTTAGACAGTTCATATTGCTATGTAAGAAACAAAAATCTTTACCTGGTGGGCAATAAAGCAAATCCATTCCGTTGATCTTTTATCTTCCATTGCAGCCAAGTCAAATTTCGCTTGTTTGAACCAGCGTTTCGCTTCTGCAGGTTGAGGGTTTCTTCTATCAAATGTTGGTGGCACATTCCAACCAGAACCGCTATCAAATCGAAAATCTCCATTACGAAAACCATTGAAGCTACCAGAGTAATGATTACGTCTCTGTTCTCGAAAGTTCCTTCTGTATGATTGATGACTTCTCGATTCCCTCTGAGCGGTGGTATTCCAATAAGAAAACGTCTCCTTGTACCCCTCGTTTAGTCCTTCTAATTCATTTTGTATGAACTGAAAAACTTTGGTTGCTAGTTCCTTCTTTTCATCAGGATTTTTGTCTGGATGCCAACGTAAATATAAACGCCTGGCGATCTTTTTTCTTTCATCTCCAGCACAGTTTCGAAGAATTTTCTGAATCTCCTGTGTAATTTCTTCAAAACTACGATTATCTTCTTCTTCTTCAAACAATCTCTCTTCTCTCTGATCAGCATCATCATCACCAGATTCACTTCGAAGAACTAGACTAGTATCATTTGCTATCTCATCCGATGAATAAACTCTTTTAAATTTATATAAGTTGTATGCCTTCGTATAGAATACATCAGTAATGTCTTCTGTAGTCTGGACACCATACTCTCTCTGATACAAATCAGGTTCGTTTCCAACTTTTCTGATTATCACAAAGATATACTGAAGGTTTTCATTTTCGCCAATCTCCATTGCTACATATTCCCCTTCCTTGAAATTCTTCATGTCATTTGATAGTAATCCATGTAACTCCATTGGCAATAATTCGCCAGGTGAAGGTTCCTTTCCAAAATCCAAGTACGTTTCTGCGCTCTCGTTTAATATACCGGCGTCGTCCAGTATTTTTGAGAGTTCCACATCATGGTGCTGCAAGACGATCGGCAGCTGAAGCACAGTGTCCTCGTCAGTAATAACATTTTTAAATATTTCAAGCAGACCAACTGCTATTTTAGTATACATAACTGCTGTTGCTCTAGCATCTTGAGAGAAATATATCGAAAGACCATTGCTGCGAAATTGTAAGTAACATGAATTTGAAATTTGGCTTCCATTAATTATGACACCTTCGTACGTGAGGTGTGTTTTGACCTCAGCTAGAACAAAAACTTGAACTTGCGCTAAAGCATCAGTGACTACTTTTAATTGCTTTGGAACGTCATCAACAGTCTGACGGATTTTCTGTTGGTGTTTTATTAATCTTTCGATGGCGCTGCGAAATCTTTGAGAATGGAATTTAGCTTTTATCAGTTCACTGACATGATCAGACCCAACTAACACACTATCTGCAACTCCTCCATCCAGTTCTTCTTTAACTACATCACTTAAGCGTTTGGGCTTCATATGGTCAGGTAAATGATGGGCAAGAGTTTCATTCACTTTATCTTCTTGATTTTCTTGATATTTTGTGATGAGAATTCTTTTAGTGAAACTTTTTAATCTTTTTTCTCGATGATGATCGTCAACATAAATAGCATCACTGGATAATGTTAAGGAAACGGTCTTGCTTTGAAAGGTGACAGTCGGCAAGTGCAATGATAAATCTTCAGTCAATTTTTCGTGAGATTGTGGCAAAACAGTGCTTAGAAGGAAGGTGGCCGATTTTACAGCTTTTAATTCATTTGGGTTCTGAAGAATATTTGTTGTTTGTTGAAATATTTCTTCTAAAACACTTTGATAATGTTTTGCATTGGGTACCTGAGCACATCCAATTTGTTCAAACATTTCAAAATATCGGCCTTGCTTAACCCAAACAACATTCAAGTAATCTGGTATGGCATATTCTTTAGAAAGTACAGCTTTTGAAGGAACACACAATTTTTCACCATTCGAAACTAATATCAAGTTGACATTTCGGCACCATTTCTCTAGCTTCTGAAGATCGACTCTTTCCATTAAAAACTCATAGATTTTTTCCATTACTTCCCAAAATGTTTCACGTTCAGCTTCAGGTATATCAAAACAGCCTAGTTCCCCTTTCTCTGTAAGTCTATTGCCAGTGATATTTTCCAAATGTTTAAGGACAGCGTCAGCATCTAGAACACAATTTCGTTTTTCCTTTACATTCTCCAAATGCGATTTGATACCTAATTCATTACCTAATCCATACATGACGTCAGCATAGTTCGGCAAAATATGCAGCGTTGTCCAACACATTTTGTTTTGTTTTCTTGTAGCCGAATTTTCGAAGTGGATACGATTTAAACCGGACCTAACAAGGTCTGCATTCTTACTGACATGAATTCTTTCTAACACATCAGACATTTTGTTTGGAATAATGAATCTGACCCTTTTGATATATGACAAAAATAACGGGGATGTGAATGCTTGATTCCCATTCAGGGGAGATAATAATTCACAAAGATACTTGGATGCTTGTAAGGCCTTTTCTTCATTCACTTCTTTTTCTATTTCTTCTGCAAATCTGTTAAACATCTTTTCGTCCAGTTCGGTGATTAGTCCAATCTGTTTGAGAAATGGATACCAATATGTATCAAGAAATTTCTCAGGTGGAAAATCTGAATCATTTAACATGAGCTTAAATACTTTGTTATTTGGATCATATAACTCAGCTGCCTGCTTTCTCCTTCCTTCACAAGGGATAAATTCTATAGACTTTAAACCAGACAATTCCACTTCAGAAAATTCCCGTTGATGATCTCGAATCCATGTCATGTGATCAATAACTACGTCATCAGAGAAATGTGGGAAAGCTGGAAATATGTAAACTTCATAAAAACTACTTATATCACAGATTTGAAAACCTAACGCCTTATAAAGTGGAATGAGCTCTGTTTGGTACACTAGATAAAACTGGTTACATGTCTCTATATCATCCAAACCATTTACCAGAGCAAACTGCGGAAGGACCACCATTGAATTGCGACCACATGTAAGTTTCCCGTCATATTGTTCGTATAGTGGCAACTCTTTCAACTTTTCTGTTATTGACATATCGATATTCTCTGTAAAGTCGCTCTGTAATGATCTTAAAACTTCACGAGCACTTTCAACTTTTACGTCTTGAAATAACTTCTGCTTATAACTATACCAAATAGCATTAATGAAATCACGGACATCACCAAACGCTCCAAATATTTCCTTACTTGTTTCTTCTTCATAAATGAACACTTCATTCGAAGGTCGAATCTGTCTCTCAGGTTTAATGTAAGATGCTTCTAGTATGTGGAAATCATTCCGGAGTGCAGGGAATAATATATCACTCAACTTACGATAAGGACCTGAAAATAAGTTGAGAACATACTTGCTTTTGTTAATAGGGACCAAAGAGCCCTGGTCTCTTTGTTTACACAATAACAAAGACCATCCTGATATCGATTCCAGTGATAAACCCTTTTCAGGAATGCGTTGTGATTCTATGTATTTCCAAACACCTTTCAGCCAGTCCTTAGTGATGTCAACATTCTCATATGGAAAAGGAATCGGACCATCAGCATCTTTGAATATTTCTGGAGGTAACACTTTCGGTAATAACTTATCAAATTCCTCCAAGGTAAATTCTTGAAAACAATCAAACTGATCTATGCCATAGTTACGATATGCAAACGAATTGAAAGCTTTTTTGTGGAGAAATAATCTTTCTTCTCCGTCGATTAAAGTTGAATATCTCGTAAAGAATATTTTCTTCTCAGATGAAAACACATCCAATGTTTCATCGGCTAACAGACACAATGGAAGATTTTGAAGAGAAAGTTGTTGGGTATCGCTGTTTTCTTCACTATTCTCAGTTATTTCAGTTTTCTGGATATTGTCATTTTCTTCACTTGATGTTTTCTCTTTCTCTTTTTTCAAACAATATTTCAACATCATAACAACATTCTCTACTTTCTCAAATACTGTATCCTTGACGTTTCTAGCTTCATTATTCTGTGGCAAGATTGATTTGTAATTCTCACGCAGACATTCTCTAACTGCAGTCGGTGAAACACTTGTTAATTTCGAATGACATTTCGCAAAGGAGTTGCTAATATCTTTGGGTAAAATGTCAGTTAGTATGTGAGCTGATTGCAACACTTTCAGTAATGGTGGCCTGTCTTTCTCTTCAGCATCCAATTCAAACAATAGAAAATCATCTTTTGGCTTACAAAATGCAATTTCTCTTTCTTTGACATTATGAACTGGTAATATTGGGTGATTTGAAGTATAAATGATGTTATAAAACGTCTTCTTCATAATTTGCCAATAATCAACTGTGTCAGATGCATCCCTGACAATAGGAAACCATTTAGAATAACGCCTTAATTCTTTTTCTTTCTCTTCTTTTTCAGTATCTTCATAACAGCCACTCAATTCCCGAGCTTTATCCAAGAGAAGATCAATATAACATGGCAAAATACAATTGTTAAGAATGAGAACATTCCATTGTCTCTCTTCACAATTACTTTGGTTACTATATAAACACCTCCTTGTCTCATAGTTAAGCACAAAGTGACCATTGATTATCACAGGTAACTTACTTGGTTCTAGTATTGGGAGGGTACAAAAGACAAGATTTTTCTCGGAGAAATAAGATTCTCCTTCATAGGTGTCATGGCGAGGTAATTCCTCACATCTTTCACAGCAAGTATCATGTACTGGAGAAGCAACTGCTCCTCGAGGAGTTAGGTTAAGTTCATTTTTCTCAATCATGGTTAAAATCTCTGAAGGGAGTTGGTCCATTTGAGAGAATCCACATTGTTCAATAACTTGTAAATGATACGATTTTACCAACTTCTCACCTTCCAAGTGCTGCAAACAAACATGGCGATTAAGTTTCTTGACGTACCTCATGATGTTAGCCAAATTACCATGCTTTTCCAAAAAGTTCTTCTCAAAGAGCTGAAACTCCTTCAAATCTTTTGACTTAACATCATATGATTTTGCTCTGAATACGATTTTGTCATTAGAAACACCATCTTCTGATATGATTCGAAACGTCAAGTAATTCACATGCTTCAAAAACAAGAGGGATTTCAAAGATTCTTTTTTAAGTGTTTCTAACTTTTTTCTCATATCTTCAACACTAACCACTGTAGTTGATAGCTTAGATGAAGATATCATCTCTGCAGTTCTGAGAGGAAATCTAAACAAAGTCTTATTCTTCGAATCATATTCATCCAATAAATATGTTGATTTCACATCTGTATACACATCTTCTAACTTCTTTCTAGCATTTTCCACCATTCTGCCTGGTTTAAGCTCTGTTGCACCGTCTATGTAATTTAGGTTTGGATCAAATATACATAGAACATCTTCTTTCCCATCAATATCTGTAAGCAAGGAAGGACAGTCAGTTAGGTGGTACACAGCATTGAAACCGACACCATACTTTCCAGTTTTCAATGGGTTTGTGCTTTTATTACCCATCCCTAATGATTGAATCGCCTTAAGATCTGATTCAGTGAATTTCCCGTTGTTGCATACAAGTAAAGCAGGACCTTGTAATAACTTCCAGTTATCACAAAATACCTTTTCGCTGTTATGGTGCCTTAAATCCAAGATAAATTCCACTTCTGTTGCACCAGCATCATCAGCATTCTGAAGGATTTCCTTGAGAACATCGTCAGTGTTAGCATATCCTTTCAATAGATTCTTAATACGCGTACACAGCTCCTCATGTTGTCCAAATGGAATACCAAATGAATTTTTTTCCAAAAACTGATTACCTAAGGATTTTATTCCAAGATGTTTACAATTAATATGTGCTATTTCGTCGTTAGCATAAAGGACGCCTTCTTCTTCTGGCAACCACATTGCATTACGAAAACATAAATCCTTCAAATTCTGCATATAACCATGATGATCTGGTATATACATATCTTTACCGTCATATTCTTTTATGTCGACTATGTTATTGCACAGGTATGGAATAATATGATGGAGAATACCTTTTAAGAGATGACTTGGCAGTTGTTCGTCTTCATAATCAGATTTAATATCACACAAGATATTGAAATAATCCATGATCGAACAAGTTTTCATCACTCCAAGTTGCAACAGCAGCTTTTTATGTGAATGTAATATTAGAGGAAGTTTATGCAGATAACCACTAATTTCCTGCTCAGCATTCATGAAGATTTTGTTTGGTTCAACTAATGCTCCATTTTCTGTAAACAACATTTTCAACTTTGCAAGTGCTTCAAAATTTTCATCCATGTTGTATTTACTGAGATGCTCGTAGATCGCTGTTAACGTTTTGATAAAATGATCATCTATCTTACCATTCATTTCAAAAGAATCTATGACGCAAATAAGATGTTTCTTTATCATTTCGAATGCAGGTATCTTATCAAGCCCAAGAAATGCCGACAAGTTAGACTCGTAAAAGTCGCGACAAACCAACCCAACACAGGAAACAACATCTTTAAAGGTGTGATGATACATTTCTTGTGGAGCTCCAAAATGTTGACCATTTGAATACCACGTGAATATGGTATCATCAGACCTCTGCAAAACTGGCAAAAATGAGGTTTGAATGAGATCATCATGAATTTCCAGAGGGCAGTTCCTGTTGGGATGGTCAGTTATTAGATGCAACAAAAAATTACTTCGTTCATTAAACACTGCAGTGTCATCACAAGATTTCTCAGCATCAGCAATTGATTTTGCTCGATCTAATATCATGGGCCATGGCAGCTGATGAACATTCATGCCAAGTTTTTCTAACTCAAAATGAAGAGATTCAAAAGGTTTTTGTGGAAAAACTTCATCCGATAATTCATACAGCTCGGCAACTTTGCTGTTAGGTTGTACTAAATCTGAGGGAACTTTTAAAGTACCATTTGGTTCAGTTGGTATACATGGTACAGATGACAATAAGCAACGCACGTCCTCCAAGGAATGCATCCTAATAAAAATCTTCAAAATCTCATTTCGCAGAGTCTCATCTAATGATTTGTGGTCAATATATCTGAAAAATATTTGGTAAAACTGAGAAGCTGAAATATATGATGATGCTAAAACTTCCGAACACCCCAACTCTTCGATTAATTGGATAAATTTACCAGGAATATCCAAACATACCTTTCCACTGCCTTGTAACTTTTCAAACCAATTAATGAATTTCATTGCTGAATTTTGGAGATTTGTAGGCAATTTATTTGTTAGAATTATACACTTCCAGCTTGTCCACGAAACACCACCAGAAACAGAGCATGGAAAGAGATTTTCATTTCTTGTTAAAATTTTTTTCATCAATGACTTACATAGTTCTATTATGCACTTATTCTCGGCAGGTAAAGGAAGCGATGGCATAACCCCCAACCAAGATTTCAATGACACATCCACTATCTTATCTTTCAACCATGATAACAGATTGTAGTAAGCTTCTCCAATATCACCACCTAGCAGAGAATTCCACTCACTAACCTCTCCATATCTCTTTTCGTCACTTGTATGTTGTACAAGACGTTTTCGATCATTGGAAACTTCAAATGCACCGTTCACATGGACAGGAAGATGACTATTTTCAGGCAAAGGTAAAAAACAAAACATGAAGCATCTGTTCTTCTCATCTAATAAGGAAATATTTCCGTTTGAGTTGACTTCATATCTTATTGCAACACCGCCACAAGGGTTAAAGCCTGATCTCCTCTTTGCAAACTCAAACGAGGACTGACCTCCAATACAAGAACTTATCAACCAATTGCTCCTTTCTTCTTCATTCTGATTGTTGACAATCACTCTAACATTTTCGAGAACTTTCTCATTAGGAATAGGACAACGCAAATTACTTTTCAAGACACTATCAGCTAATTTGACAACATTTCTTTGTGAGCTGTTGTTGGTTTCTTTACAGACAGAAAACTTGAGTCTCATATCTGTAACTGATCTAGCATTCTTTCCCAAGTGATAACAGTTGATACTCTTAACATTTTGTGTGAATAACAGCAGGTAATTTAATGATGCTTGAAGTTTTGACAATAGCTCGTCCATTTCTTTATCATTATATACTAATTTGCTGATATCACTGTGATTAGCTGTCTTCGAATTACGCAATGGTAATCTGAAAAGAGTCCCAGGAAATGATTCAACATTCCTTTCATCAAAATCCATTTTTGCACCAAATATTCCATCGAAAACTTTAAATTGGTGACTGAAGTGTTTGTAATCTTTTTTAGAACTCAAAAAATTAACTCGCACTCCTGGCTTCTTATCCCTAAGAGCATCACCAAGATATACTGTGTGAGGGTCAAAAATAACCATACTTTGACCACTAATGAAACTGGGCACATCGGTTAAGTGATAAACAGCATTGAATCCAAGACCAAATTTGCCTATTTTTGTCAAGTCTTCATTTTTGGTACCAGCATTGAGTCTTGTAATATTTCTAAAATCTTCTTCTGAAAATTGACCATCATTGAACACCCAAAGTGCAGGTCCTTGCCATTCTTTCATCTCAGGATGGAACAAAGTTGTCTTCAATTCGTTATTTTCCCTTTCATCAAATAAAAATGAAACTGTAGTTGCACCAGCATCATCAGCATTTTGAATAAGTTCCTTTGGGATTGCCATTCCATCTTCATAATCTTTCAATAATCGATTTAGTCGCAACACTAAAGATTCTTCTTGTCCCCACGACTCAAAATAATCGTCATCAGACAATACTCGACTGATTAAATTTGGTATACCAAGTTTAAGGGCAATATCTTTATCAATGGATGGATGTAAGATGTTATGTTCTTCAGCTGAAGAAAAATACGGACCACCAGAGTTGTGGTAAAAGCAATCTTTCAACTTGGAATATTTGATGAAGTGTGAAGCCATTGGAACACAAATTAAAGATTTCTTCTCTTCAGGTATCTTCTCAAATGTTTCTGCCAGATATTTGATTATCTTTAATGACAATTCCAAATCAGATGAAAACTTTACATCTTGGTTGTCATGATATTTCTGAAACATTTTTTGTAACACGTCAATGTAAATATCTGTTTCTTGTAATCCATTTCCAAGTTCCATCACAAACTTATGGAATGAGTTTGGAACTGCAGCAGTTAAACAGTAGTAATAAGGCTCCACAGATATGGATGTTTTATGTTTCAATATTTTATTGAAGTTAATAAAATGATTACCATACCAAACCTTTGTAACTGTGCTTTTCAAATTTCCAACAACCTCATTGAAGTTACATTTTGACAAGTAACTGTATATATTCTCAATCATCTCTTTGTAAGGCAAACTTTCACCTTCATTGTAACTTTGGACAATATTTTCCAAATGTCTACAAACTAACATTACTGGAGGAGATTGGTTACCAAATATGTTATGAAATAACTGAGAGACATCATCATGAACAATCTTACTAATGCTGGCTACAACCTTAACATATTTTTTTGAAAATACATTATTTGGTCCATCTAATGCAAATTTGTCAGAGCCAGCCCAGTACAATGATCGTGGGTACCCATATGGCTTTTCTTGACTAATTGGAATCCAGGCCACGTTACTGAATTGAGAAAGGTTGATATGTTGCATATTTGAAATTTCAAGAATGGCTTTTACTTTCTTTCTGAGATCATCATTCATAATACCAGCAGACTGAAGATTCTGAACTGCATAAATTCTATCTGCAATGTTAGAAGGAGATATTTCTTTCTGCTCCCTCTTTAAACCAAGTTTAATCAAAGCTTGACTGTAATGATTATAGCAATCGTCTGGAAACTTCCCATTTTCTCCATAAAAAAGTACCTTCATTTCTGGAGTGCATTGAAACAAGTCTGTTGGCCTTTTTCTGGTGTTACCACTTTTTACAACCAAATACTGTTTGAGAAGCAACAAAAACTTGTTGGTGACTTCATTCTTTGAAATGTATTTCAAGATGAAGGTGTACAATGTATCTTTATCTGTCACATTCAAGCTGCTAAATGTTCTTGTAAATAGAAATCCAGCAATGTCTTCGAAATTCCATCGAGCTATAACAACTTTCTTCACAATATCATGAGGGACAGATTCGGATTCTATGATATTGGCAAAATCAGATCGCCACACAGAGGGAATGTATCTTTTGTCGACTAAATATGATTGATCAATAGATGTGAAATTACTTCCACCAAAAACTTTGAACAAAGGTAATTTCATTATCACACTGGGAAAGGATAGACTTGTGAAATTTGTTGCAGCCACTACTACTTCATTTCTTAGTGTATTAGATTCTTTCGCACAAAGAGAGGACACACAGTCTTCACCACTGCTTTTGGCAGCATAATCTAGAGCAGTTATTATTCCATTCGAGTCAGGAAATAAGATCTTTTGATTGGAGGATAGATCATACCAGATCTGAAGATTCAATGCATTAGTATCAGCAAACTTCAATCCACATTTCTCCAAAAATTTCTGCATTTGATTAGAGATATGTTGATTTCTTTCAGATGTCAGCATCAACAGAGAAGCAGTTCTGATTTCATGAAGATACTTTTGTCCAGAAACAATGAGAGGTATTAGGTGCATTCCATTTAAATGATTGATGGGAATATTTTGTTGACGTTTGTAATTCCAAAATCTTTCTAACCAGTAGTTCTCAAACTGATTAATGATCATTCCTGTATAATTTGCTGGCCAGTAATTTGCTGGCATTTTATCCTTGATAACTTTTACAACTTTTCTCCAATCATCCAGACAGCATAAGTTTGTATTTCCTTAAAAAAACGTTAGAAACTGTCACCCTCGTACAAAAAAATAATTTTTAACCAAAACCATTAAATAGATTACAAACATCCAGCAGAGAATCAACAGAGAAATCCCACTGACTAAAATTTAAAATTTCTATAATTGATATGAAAGTATAATATTGACATATATATTTTTATATATATAATTTGACCAGAATGTTTAGCAGCTAGGTTAAAACTTTTTTTAAAATATCTAACAGTTTTTTTTTATTTTAAAATATCTAACAATTATGGAAAATCTTTTTTTAGCTTTTACTTTAATTTTTGTTTTGTAAACTTTAAACTTTTAACTTTGCTGACTTTCATTGTAAGGGAGTTCTAGATAGAAAACTCATATCAATACGCATGTAGAATCAAAAGATAACATACCATTTGATGAAGCTTGCTGAAGAACTTCAAGTAGACAAGGAGCTCTTGAAAGAAGAGATAAATTTAAAACATCATCTTGAGTTGGTAAAACATCAGCTGGATGATCTTTTGTAGGAATGTAAATCAAATTTTGTTGGGACTGTTTTATCATTCCATAGTTACCATTTACTAATGGCAATACATCTAAGCCAGTAAGCCTGTTTACATCTGATGCAGTCTTGACAGCATATGATAACAAATCAATCTGCTCTTTCCTTCCTAATTCCTTATAACAGTTTGGATATGTCCGCATCACATTCAAAACAAATTCGTTGGTGACGGTGGTAGCATGTGGGAGAGATTTCAAGACATGGGAGGGAACACAAGCTGTGTAATATGGTGTCCTTTCAAGAAACCTCTTTACAGCAAGGTAGATATTATTCGACTCAAATTCATTCACCTTTAGAAAGAATGTATTTTGCACATTGTTCCAAGTTCCTTTTGATGTTATAAAAACACAATTGAAAGACAGCATCTGTTCATAGAGTCTGTTAATAAACATTCTCCATTTTTCATTCACAATATCTTGATTTGGCCATGCTGAATAAAACACATTATGATCTTTGTTTAACTGGATAAGATATTTCATCAAATTACAATAAGCACTAGGGAAAAGTTTCTTTATCAGGTATTCATTCCAAACTGCAGATTTGTCATTGGAGACTTTTGAAGATATGGTCTTCCACTTTAAATCCCTTCTGTCATCGGAAAGCGAAAAATATCCATTCACATGAACTGGTAGTCCAGTCATACTCTTTTCTGTGAGAGGCAGCGGTAATCCACAATATACATGACCACCACTGTTTCCATTCAATGGAAATGCAATTCCCACCAGTGGTACATAAGATAGTTCAGGATCTTCTATGAGTTTTCTAAAATGATCACTTCCAGAATAGCCATACACTTCACTTAAAACAAATGAATGTTTTGATTCTTTTCCATTCTTTCTTTCTATAAGATCAACACAATGATTTAAGTTTTGAGGGGTGAACGATTTCTTTTCTGTTTGTTCTCTAACATTCTTGATGAACTGTTGTCTTGGTTTCCCATAGTTCCTGTTGCAATCTTTTTCTAAACAAACTTGATACAATTCCTCATGTGTGCCATTCTCCTTAATGATGAAAAATTTTATGGATTTGATATTTTTTAGAAACAGCAAGTTCATAGTTCCTTCAGCAATAAATGTTGCGATCAGATTTTCCATTCTTTTGTGAGTGTAAATTGATGTTGATATTTCTGACTCTCTCCGTCGTAATGGAAACCGAAACACGGTACCATTACAATATCCATTTGAGTTGATAGAAAATTCCTCTGGAACCCTTTTATAG
The DNA here is from genome assembly GCA_039566895.2 of Turritopsis rubra. NCBI lineage: Eukaryota > Metazoa > Cnidaria > Hydrozoa > Anthoathecata > Oceaniidae > Turritopsis > Turritopsis rubra. Next base: position 18,316,080 of record CM077617.1, on the reverse strand, counting down.
CAGTTGAAATCACTAAAGTTGTAGAATTTAGCAGCATCAGCTTTTTCTTCCTCAAATTCTAAGAATTCCATTTCCTTGTCAAATATATCTTTTAAAGGATTCAAATAAGCCATGGAACTTCCACTTGCAATACATGGCACATCTAAAGCATGACATTAATTATCATTTTAGGAGGCCATGATAACTTGTCAACATGAAAACCATTGGAATACATGGAAGGAATCTATTGCAATGATCTGATCTGAGTTTTCTTTGTTGTAACATTTCTGTTAACGGACAAACAGGAAGATACTTGTGTGTATTCAAATTAAAAATACAGAAATAGAATACTTTCGTGATATTTCCATTATATCAACTAAAATCCTATATCAATCTATATGTGGCAATAGCAACAAACATTCAACAGTCTACTTTAAAGCAAGACATTTTCGTGGAATGAAATTTTCGCTACAATTTAATTGTACAGGGTTTTTGGTCAATTTTTGGATTTCACAGCATTTTAATTTCAATATTTTGTGACATTCTAAGTGTAGAAAATCATGTGAGTTTTCAATGGTTCATGAATTTCAAATTTCATGTTGTTAAAATATCTTGCCTTAATTTAATTATAGTTACCAGTGAGGTGAAAAACTGATTTGAAGCCTAATCCAAACCGTCCAACTTTTAAAGGATCAGTACGTTTATTACTGATAGCAAGAGATCGGATCCCATCCCAATCATTGTCATCAAAGTAACCGTTGTTATAAGCATATAAACATGGTCCCTAAAACAGAAATTTGAAAAGTTGAGGTTTTGTTGTTCTAGCAACAAGATGACAGTTTGAACTAACTTATATTGAAAATTATGTTAACATTTAGAATGTTGGAATCTAGTAGATTGTGAAAGGTGTTCTAGAATGTGTTCTTTCAGCATCTTCTGCTGCTCATTTTCTCGCTCACGCTTAAATACACTAAATCCTTCACTAAATCTACAAGCCCTTCCTGGAGATAATTGACGGGGTATGTTCATAAAAATTAGTAAGGCAACCAGGAAAATTATCATTTCCTAACTACTTGTGTCTGTTAGTTCTCTTGAAGAGAAGGCACACCATATGGCAGGATGTTGTTGTTGTTGTTGTTGTTGTTGTTGTTGTTGTTGTTGTTGTTGTTGTTGTTGTTGTTGTTGTTGTTGTTGTTGTTGTTGTTGTTGTTGTTGTTGTTGTTGTTGTTGTTGTTGTTGTTGTTGTTGTTGTTGTTGTTGTTGTTGTTGTTGTTGTTGTTGTTGTTGTTGTTGTTGTTGTTGTTGTTGTTGTTGTTGTTGTTGTTGTTGGCTGTTGGCAGGATGTTGGGCAAGGTTTCTTAACTCTTGTTTAAATGTTTACTTAAAGGAAAAGATTCTCTTAGAATATTTGTTTTAGAGGCCATACGTTGCATTAAATAAGGTGATGATATGATGGTGATGGTTGATGATAAAACAGCACTGTCTCTAGCACACCCAACAACTGTTATTATTTATTAAAGAATGCAGTTAGTTTATACTTCATACAACTGCACATATATTGATACAGAGCAACATGTTACAAAATTTTTATTGATAAAGTAATAAATTACTACAGACACCTTCATTGTTTACAAATTTCATATCGTTGTTTGGAGGTACTTACTTGCAAGGTTTTGATCCCATCAACAGAATATCTTTTTCCAATGGATGTATAATCGTTCTGATCGTATATAAACACAATTTCCGTGGCACCTGCATCTTCAGCATTCTGTATGAGTTCCTATAAAAAATATCAACAAATTAAGGTTTAATTACAAGATAACCAAAATTCCAAAAAAAGCTGAAATGTTTAATCTTTACCCGCCAAATTTGATTGATCAATAATTTTCAATCTCATAACTGTCCCTTAATTTGAACTGGCTTACATACAGTGCCATTTAGATACCATTTTAGATGCAACTTGAACAGCTCATAAGTCATATTTTGAAACAACTCTTTGAGCCGCCTTCCTATATTTTTTATCACTGAACTTGGTTATAACTTTCAGTTTTTGAGCCGCTCGCGACACTAATTTATAGAATCGAGTCTCAGAGGCGGATCTAGAGGGTATGTCGAAATTTGTGGAGGAGAACGTTAGCTATTAAAGCATAAAAGAAAAATGTGCAAATAAGCTTATTAGTGATACAAACTGAAAACAGAAATTATGTTAATGTGCTCCTCCACAATTTTCGACATACCCTGGATCCGCCGTTGAGTCTTTGACCACAATTTTATCGATATGTAGGGACTCAAATTTCTTAGGCTACGGAATCGACATGTTTTTAGTATGGAAGAAACGTGTGAAAAGGCTATCTCATCAAGTTTTGTGCAACCGGTTAGATTGCAGAAGACTCACTCATGCATTGGAAGTGGTTCTCACATATCGTTTTGTTTTTATTTCATAAATTGTTTAAAAAATGAATAAATCCTTGATTTTAATTTTTCACTCTTGTGAGAGAGTGTTTTATAAAATTAACTCCTTCCCTATTGGATGGAAAACAGAACAGTCACGTCGATTCTTTCAGAACAGTTCTGGTGCATGGCAGTGTATCATCCAATATTATTAATAAAGGGTCTGGTCTATGTATAGGCACATGAGCATGTTGGATATTATCAATCTACCATTGCAGTTCTGTTTTATTTTCAGGGGAAAGAACCATATGGCCGTCATAATCCCCATTTGCTTTAGATATGGCATGTGCTTTTGCAATTTCTAATGCGCTGTTTTTCCATATCACATGACTGCTGCTATGTTGCCAATAACCTGATTGGAGGAAAGTTGGTACATACTAAGTTGAAACATATAAGACCTATTTTTTCTGATGCGAAAGAGATGGTCATATCACAGGAATTTAAGGTGAAACCTAAAAATGTTCTCTCTTGGGGTGTTAACATAGATTTTTCGGTATGAATGGTAAATTTATAGAGTCTTCTATGTTGCTTATGCATTCAGAGTACGTCCTGCCTTGAAGGAAAAAATCATCTACGTAAATGACTGAGATATGCCCTAGAGATCTTAATGCAGTGAAAGGAACCCTAACAGGATTTTTGTAAATTATCCTCATGGCATCATCATAGCCGTTTGGCATGCGCGTAAATTGTAAAGCCTGTCTATGAATTTTAGGAATCTCTGATGATCTGCATGAACAGAATATAGCAGTATCAAGGGTGCTTTTACTCATATCCTGGCTTTTCCGCCATACACATCATTGACTAACCATCCACTGCTCAGCAAGTATTTCAAACATTCGAAACATTATTTGAAACATTCAAGACCCTCTAAGAAAATAGATACAGTTGAATACCGTAGTTTCTCCGACAACCAGTTATGTGTGGTTCAATTTTTTCAAGAATATCTTCGTAGGAGAAATCACCGAAACATTACATTTGCACAAGTTGTTATGACGACAAAAAAAACATTTTCACCTGCGTCAGTGGATATCATAAGACGATGGATAAAATCCCTTTATAAATCCTGCAATATATTTGATTTTAGTGCTCATAGTTGTAGATCAGCGTTCACACCAAAAGCCAAAATACTGGAGGTGGACATTGAAATTAATGATAAAGAAATTCACAAACCACAAGATGACGTCATTGAGTTTAATAAATTGTTGTTGTGTTTATATCTTGTGTTATTGCATTCTATATTATAAATAATTTCAACTTGCATTCTATATGTTTGTATATGTGTATCTTCTCTGCCTTTACCAGGAATGTTTTGAAATCACTATTTTCTCACTATTTTCCAAAGAGGCGTTTCTTAAGAAAAATACAGAAAATGTTTTTGTTGTTGTTGTTTCTGAGTTCAAGTCATAATTTAATCATAATTTCCTGGATGGTTCATTATTACTGTTGCTGCTGTTTATCTTTTTGGAATACATTTCATATTATTACCATGTTGAGCAATCAGAATACAATTCCTTTATTTTATGTACTTCTCTGTTGATGACCCAATGACTGATGTTATTGTTATTGCTGGTTGTTGAAACCCTAACCCTAACCCTAACCCTAACACTCCTAATGGGAACCCCAACCGCACGGGTGAAAACCGAAGGTGTTTCCACTACACCATGGCATAGTCAACAGGTTTCGCCTTGTTTTCATTATTATAATTGTGTTTAACTAATCTGCCGGGGAATAGAAACAATTAGTGACAATCACTAAGTAATAAACTTTTGAAATCAGTAAAACAATAAAATTCATAGACGAGGCGTTAACGAGGCATTAAAATTCGGGGAAGGTGTATTTATTTGAAGAATGCGAGTTGAATTATTGAATAATGCGAACATGCCGCTTTAGAGTTTCACCTTTTCATTATAATTGTTATCAATGCACTAACAAATCCATTTTCAGCACGACAGAGATGGTCCCAAAGTCATTCTCTTAGAGTAACAATAATTTGGGTGTTTGAGGAAATGGGGTAAACAAGAAAAGAGTATGTAAGAGAGGAACTGAAGCCTCACTGAATGAATGAATGAATGACTGAATGAATGACTGAATGAATGGTAACTCGAAAGACTTGGAGAAATTGATACATGGTATAACAGATACGATGAACCCTCTTTCGTCTTCAGTTGATTAAGAACACCTTTCAACCTTGCAGAGGTTTGAGACAGGAAACAACGCGAAAGATGATTTTATGAGCAATTCAAAGACAGAAGATAAAAACGTTTTCCTCACAAGCTGAAAAATTTGTCCAGTGCTTCCGAGAAATAACCCTAACCCCCGGTTATAAGCCCCTCAAAAAGACACTTCGAAATATAATATAAGCCCAGGGCTTATATCTAGGATTTTACGGTATTTTGGAGAGATATCTGCCGGGAAAGTATTTCGCTAGTTAAATTGATTTCCGCCATTGCATGGTTGTAAGCAATAGATGAACTATTGTCATTTGAAAATTCCCTGGTCCCTGGTCCCTGGTCCCTGGTCCCTGGTCCCTGGTCCCTGGTCCCTGGTCCCTGGTCCCTGGTCCCTGGTCCCTGGTCCCTGGTCCCTGGTCCCTGGTCCCTGGTCTGGAACAACAACTTATGGTTAATTTGTTCTTTGATCTTTTCAAACTTGGTTTTGCACACTTATTGATCACGTGACAAGAAACATGAAACATGGCTGCTCCACGGTCAAGAAAGAACTTTGTCACTCGAGAAATTTCCCTCGGTAGGTGGCCAACTGTCTTTCCATCAGCTGTGACAGTTTTGATGGCAAATCTATCGTACGGGTTATTTTCTTCAAATAAACAGTGCATTTCTCGTCTTCCTGTGGTTTCCAATATTTCTTGTAATAGTGGAATCCACGCACAGCAGCAGAAAAACAGTAAGAGTTTTCCATTCTTTCTCTTTTCGTGGTGAAATCGAACTCTGCTTATACTTATTCAGAGCTAACAAACCATCGAGCAGGATTGGGTTTATTTAAACTGTCATCAGATCTATTTCTTCACGGGGGTAAATTCAGTGACGGCAAAGCTCATGTAAAAAACACGACAACAGGAAAAAGAGTAAGAAATTAGTTTATGTTTTTGTTTTTCTTAAAAGAGTTAAAAGGTCAAGAAATAATGATAAAAAACTAAGGGTAATAACTAAACAAATTAAAAGTTCACTTTTCTTTTCTTTATTTTTGACGAAAAAAACCCAAAACAAACCCCTGCATTTTATTTTTGATGTTCGAGATTCGAATCAATAGCATTTGAAGGGATGCACGCGATGCAAACATGCTCTATTAAACCAGGGGGTTACTGTTATGAAGTAAGATTTATATGTATACTACGATACTTTTAATACTTAATCATTTTTGAATTCAAATCAACAATTTATAACTATTAAATATAGTTAGCCTAAATTAAAGTCCTATAAAGATATATTTAAACAAGAATATCGTGAAGTGTGTTTTAACATTACCCCCTGATTTCATTTCTCCGCACAAAGAAATAAATAAATGAAAATATTTCTTCCTTGTTCTGATGATAGCAAAACGAAAACAGCCGCAAGAATGTCGCTCCTAAGAAAATTTTTGAAGCAGGCAAAACAAAATGAGCAAAATGATAACTTGGTTAACAATGAAAACGTTACAAACATCTCATTGGAACAAGGTAAGGATTTTATTTTTAATTCGTGGAAGTTTTCGTGATTTCAGAAATTTTTAGAGTCGTGTAGGGGCCAACCCTGAAGAAAAAAATTACTCGCAAGTCTGCAGTTAAGTCCGCGTGGACTGCGGACTACTCGCAAGTAAGTCCTCAGAAAAAATCAAGTCCGCATTTAAGACCGCGACCATTATTATTATTATTTATTATTAATCTTTATACAGGATAATTACACTTGTATAAAGTCAAGTCTACGGTGGACTTAGTGAACATACTTTGTAAACAATAAACTCTCAATTTATAGACACACCGACAATGCGAACCGGAGAACCAGAAATGACGGGAGGAGTTGGTGCGATTGACGCAGCCACCATATCAAAAGAAATTAATTCTGTTGCTGAAAAAAGGAGCTCAACCTATCATAAATGGAGCGGAAAAGACCGGTATTCTATTGGAAAATGTGCTTCCGAAAATGGTACTGCAGCTGCGTTAAGAAAGTTCAAAAAGACTTACTCAAACTTGACTGAAAGCACCGTTCGCACTTTCAAAAAAAAATTCGTAGATGAATTGAAGAAAGCTGATAAGGAAAAAAGACAAGTACCTAAAGTCATCGAAAAGTACTCTTCGAAGAGTGGACGTCCTTTAATGCTAGGGAATCTTTATTGCAATGGTTCAAGCCTATTTGCAAGCACAGAGTAACCGAGGATGCGTAATTAACGCAAGTATAGCCAACACTGCTGCTCGTGCCCTTATTGATAGAAATCCGAACCTCGTTGGGAATATTGACCTGGAACCTTCATCATGGGCTCGCAGTCTTTTTCAGAGAATGGGCTTCGTGAGACGTCGAAAAACTTCTTCTAAAGTTGAAATTCCGGACGCTGCAAGGAAGGAAATAGAGTTCCTTTTCCACCACGAGATCGTCAGTTACATGGAGCAGTTTGACATACCACCATCACTAATCCTTAACCTCGACCAGACCCCTCTAAAATATGCACCTCAGCAACGAAACAATGGCAAAACGAGAATCTTCATCGGTGACGATCGAAGGAAGTGACGACAAGAGAATGATAACAGGAACATTTGCTATCACATTATCTGGAAAGTTTTTACCCCCGCAACTTATCTATGGAGGAAAAACAACCCAAAGTATTCCTAAGGTCTCTATTCCAAAGGAATTTAGTCAGTCAAATTCCTTGAAGAGATTGTTATCCCATACGTGAAAGATGAAAGATCCAGGTTAGGACTACCAAAGAATCAGAAAGTACTGATGATCATGGATGCTTTTACGGGGCAAACGACAGAAGACGTTGTTACCCAATACCATGACAATAACATTTTGATTGTAAATGTACCAAAAAATATGACCAAATACTATCAACCATTAGATCTCACCGTAAATGGATACTGCAAGAGATATTTAAAGAAAAGATTTTCAGAATGGTATTCTTCACAAATAGCGAAACAATTGGCAGCAAATGTTGCATTGGAAGATGTTAAAGTCAAGCTTCAATTAACGACATTAAATCTACTTCAAGCTGGTTGGATCATCGATTTCTACAATGAAATGACGTCAATTAAAGGGAAGGAGATTATCAACAGCGGATGGGTTTCTTCAGGAATAAAGGATGCCATCGATGTCGGTTTGCAGAATCTTCCTTCTATCAACCCCTTCGAGGAATTAGACGCAATGACTAATGACACAGAGGATGTTGCCCGATCCAATCAATTGCGCATGATCGCTATCGCTTGCTTAACAAGTGAAGAACTTTCAGCAGTGGCGGGAGTCAACAACGATAACGATGCAAGCGATATCGAAAACGGTGACGAATGGGCCGCGCCATTTGAAGAAAGAAGTGCTTTCAGTGTGTTTGATGATATGGAGTGAAAATTTAAACATTGTTTTTATTTGTATATTTTGAGAGATTTGTATTGGGTTAAAAAGCACTACACCTTTTTTTAAAAGCATCATGATTTTGAGTTCAGCCTTGGCCATGCTAAAAAATCTTAAGAGTCAAGCCTCAAACATGCTTATAAATTCAACTATTCAAATATCATTAACTACTCAACTATTTCGGTTGGTAAAATTTACTTCTTTATGCTAACTTCTTAGCCTCAAGATATCCTTAATATATGCTTAAGATATTCTACCTCTGTATGCCTATAAAACACTGGTGTAACACGCAACTGTTGTATATACATTTTTTTATTCTTCAAAATCCATGCATTTAAAATTTCAGTTTGCTCTTAATTCGCGAAAGTTTATGCTCGCGAAATTTTTAAAAATGCTCGATTCGCGAAAATTTATGCTCGCGAAATAAATTTTTCTGCCTCATTCGCGAAAGTTTATGCCAAAAATTTCGCGAGTTTTGACACTCGCGAAACTTTCTGCTCGCGAAAGTTTGTACGACTAAAGTACTACTACTGAACTGTTTTTTGATCCACTCTCCTGTCAACAACTCACCAAAATTTGATGAGTAAGATGGTGGTTTTTGATGGGTAAGATGGTGGTTTTTGATGGGTAAGAAGGTGGTTTTTGATGGGTAAGATGGTGGTTTTTGATGGGTAAGATGGTGGTTTTTGATGGGTAAGATGGTGGTTTTTGTGCAATAATTTTCTATCTGAACTTTCATTTCTAATGAACCTACCATGAACAACATCACTTTATAAATGTTAAGTGGGTTGTTTATGCAAACAAATTTTCTGATGACTGAACTCTCAAGATCTCAAATGCTTTTAATGGAAAGTTGTTGACCTAAATTATTATTTCAACAATTACCAAGTGTTTCAAATGAGGATATACTCATATTTGTTAACAATTCTGTTTCACTAGTAGGGGTGGGTGGACTGGGTGGTCTTTGTGGACTTTTCAAGGATGATAACGGAAGGTGATTCAAATACTAGCAATGAAATGATGAAAAATGAAATGATGAAAAATGAAATGATGAAAAATGAAATGATGAAAAATGAAATGATGAAAAATGAAATGATGAAAAATGAAATGATGAAAAGTATGTGATCATGATGAAGTAAATTGAACGAGTCTGCAATCGTAAAATAAAATAAAAAATAAATAAATAAATAAACTATTAGTTGTCATCTTGTTGCTAATAGTAACTATTAGTTCTCTCAATGGGGTATTCGTTCCTGGTGGGACTCCTTAATGCTAGAAAAATTCGTAAAACAAAATCAAAATAATAATTAAAGAAACTAGTCCTAACCACAAGAAAATTTATAAAGATATCAAAATACCGTATTTCCTCTAATAAACGCCGCGGCGTTTATTACAAATTGCAGAGTTTGGATGCGGTGTTTGATAGAGGGCGGCGTTTATCAGAGGGCGGCTTTTATTACAAAATGAAAAATCAAATAAAAACAGACTTTAAACAACAATGTTTTCTCTTCCTAAAAAACTGTCTAAGCTAATAGCATTTTACATTGAAATTGACGGTAATCACGTGCACGCAATCGTAAATGGTAAAAAAGAAGTACGAGAAAAACAATATTCGTTTTTATCTTTAGTTGTGGAAGAATTTGTTGATAGAAAACAAGTCCAACTCGTGTAAACTATTTTTTGTTGCTTGTTTAGTCTGTTTTCTAATAAACGCCGCTTTTCAAGATGCGGCGTTTATTAGAAGGCGGCGTTTATTAGAGGGCGGCGTTTATTACAAATGCTTGGCTATAAGTGCGGCGTTTAATAGAGGGAGGCGTTTATCAGAGGGCGGCGTTTATTAGAGGAAATACGGTAATTGAAGTTTCGAAATTGTGAATTTTTATTGTCAAAGAATGAAAAGAAGGAATATTAACAGAAACGCTTTTCGTTTTGTGCAAGAAGATTTTGTGCAATAAATATTGTTCAAAATTTCTAAACAAAACAATATTGGAAAAAAATGTAAGATCAACATTATGATAAACATTATGATAGTCAACAGGTTATAACATATTGTTGAACAATGAATTTCATTTTTATCCTGGATTGATATTGGTACTTTGTTAGTATTTCATGAAATGAAAATGAGTCAAGAAGAACCAGATAAATATCATCAAATTCATCACTTCAACTTAAATAACACTACTTAATTATCACAACAATGTTTTTTGTTATACACATAAAATATTATGTACAGTTGAAGAGAATTTGCTAAACTGCATCCAACTAAAAGTAAAAAAAATTTTACCTTGAAAATTTGTCCATCATCAGGATATTTGTTGATGATATCTTTAATCTCCTCAACAAGAGTTCGAAGTTTAAAACGACTGAATCGTTCTTTTCTACTCCCTAAAGAAAGAAATAAGATATCCACAGTAATACTAGCTTGAATCATAACATGCTAAATTATCGTTCTCCATCATAACATGTTAACTGATTGTTCTTTATCATTAAAAACAAAATTAATTTAAAAACTCATGAACCAATGCATGTTTCTGTTTTTACAAGTAAGAGATTCCATTATCAGTTATCTGTTAACATTATTATTTACTGGATTACTCCAGACATAAAAAATTTGTTATCATAAAGGCAATCTAAAAATAAATAGCGGTAAAAATGTGGAGAAAATAGCAGACAGAATTTATAGCAACATTAGACATTTTATAAACGTTTCAGTTAAGAACGAAAACAAGAACAATTTCAGCCTCAATTCCTTTCAGAAAAATAAATACATCCAGCATCAGCCAAAATTTAGACATGCATATACTGGTATAAAAATCTCAAACTTTAAACCAAGACTCCAATCTTATGAAAATAATTTCGCAATATGAAACTAATTTAAGGTTAGGGTAGGGAAGTTTAGCTTTCCACATGATCTTCCAAGATCAATAACACAAAATATTGAAATGTTTATATTGTATTATAGAACTAATCATTTGTATAAATAAAGGTTTTAATAAAAGTTCATCACACTATTGGTTGAAGTAAAATAAAATATAAAATATAAAATAGTAAAATAAAAAGAAATTTACCTGGTTGACTCATGATTCAATTTTTCTCTCTCAAGAAATCACATGTTTATCTAAACAAAATATAAAAATACAAAAAATATACAAACAATAAACCTCTCATGAGTTTATAAACTTCTCTGAATTTTAAATAATCTAAAATGTTTTTATTTCCTTGAATAGTTCAACTATATACTTTCCACTTACAGAATATCTAAAAAATATATAAAATATCTAAAAATATATATAAAAAAAGGAATGAAGTTATTTATTACAACAGTAAAAATATGAATAAAAGAATTGCCTCTTTCAGAATTGATTAGCAACATTGTTTTAAACGGTAATTATTTCAAAAGGGAAAGAAAAGAGAATTCTGTACCTATTTCTGAGAAATATCTTTAAAATCGATCTGTTTCCTTCTATAATTTTTACGTACGTATCGACGTTTCAAATTTTTCAACAAAAAGGAGAAAGTAAATCTTGCGACATGATTAAAAGGTCGTTATTTTGCAATAAACGGATTTATCGCCCAATCGAAATCTCAATCGCGTGTCACGTGATATATTTCCGAGAATTCTTTTCGAATAAGATAATACACCGATCCGACATACTCTGACACCATTATGAATTTGCGCGCGGCCAGGAAACTGGGATCTTATTTATGGGGTAAAAAATCAAAATCAGCTTAAAGAACGTTATAGAAACAACGCTGAAAGCTTGTGATAAAATCTTAATATTCTTCAAATTTGTTATCAAGTATCTATTCATGATTTTAAAATGGGAAAAAGCAACTGCCGTTGTATCTTGTACCAACAGTACTTATAAATTGAATAAATGGAAGAAAGAGATCTGTGTTTCTCATCAAGTCTTGCATCAAGATTGTTCTTGTGAACCGCCATTTAAATTATATTTCTTTCCAAGTGTATTACGAAATTCTGAGTCAAGAGAAAGGTGGATTATAGCTATGAAACGAGAGAATAAAAACAAATCGAAGTGGGTACCAGCTGCTAGTGATAGAGTATGCTCAAAACATTTTGTTGATGGCGAACCGTCTCTTGCTAATCCAGATCCTACACTGAACTTGGGTTACGAATTGAATAAGAAAAAGCCCAGACGTACATTATTCAAGAAGCCACTCCCAACTAAAAGGAAAAAAGGTGAAGTGACTGATGACACTGGAACTGAACGATCACAATCAGATGTGTTCATGGAAGAAGACACTGTTAATCAGCAACAGCAACCAGATGTTGAATTTTTTTCACCATGCTCATCTGTCTTTTCAGACCATGCTTATTGCTCAACTCCAGCAGCACATACTTGCGAAAAATGTGATGATCAGTCAGAAGTTATCAAATCATTAGTGCGAAAAGTAAACAGACTGAATATTCAGATACAAAAACAAACATTTGGTAACAATACTGCACAGTTTACTTGGAGGAAAATTAAAACAGATGCTAAAATGAGATTTTATACTGGATTTTCTTCTGTTGCTCAATTTGATACCGTCTTCAAACTTTTGAAACCCTATTTACCTAGCATTATATATTGGAGAGGTCCAAAGAGGACCAATAAATCAAAAGCAAAACAAAGAAATACTAAGAAACCAAAGATTCTGACACATCGAGATGAATTATTATTGACACTCGTGAGATTAAGACTTGGTCTGTTGAATGAAGATTTGGCTGATCGTTTTGGTATTTCTCCAACTATTTGTTCAAATACATTTACCACGTGGATTCGTATCATTTGTCGTGTTTTAGGAGGGGCTTTAGTTAATTGGTTACCACGTGAACCCATCAGGCAGCATTTACCCTCATGTTTCAAAAAGATGGGTTATCATAAATGTAGAGTCATATTAGATTGCACTGAAGTTTTTATTGAGCGACCCAAATCTCTTCACGCACAAGCACTAACTTGGTCAGATTACAAGCACCATAACACTTTTAAGTTTCTAGTTGGAATAGCCCCATCAGGCTTTATAACATTTTTGTCTAACTGTTATGGTGGTAGAGCTAGCGACAAGCACATTGTGAATGATAGTGGCTTCTTTGAATTGTTGGAACGTGATGATCAGGTTATGGCAGATCGTGGTTTTCAGATCAAAGAAGAGCTTTTGTTAAAATTTTGTACTCTTGTTGTCCCACCTGGTGCTCGGGTGAAAAGTCAATTCACCAGTACAGAAGTGAAAAAAACTAAAGAAGTTGCAAATTTACGAATTCATGTAGAAAGAGCCATAAATCGTTTAAAAACTTTCAGAATTTTGAAATCAGTGTTGCCTATTTCCATGCTACATCATGCTGGTGATATTATATGGTCTTGTGCTGCTTTGTGTAATTTGAAAGACATGTTGATAAAGGAAAAGACTGATAAACAAATTTAATATTTATTTTTAGCACATCATGCTTTTTTGTGTTGTAAATTGTTTTCTCCCAGTGAACGGTCTCGTCTGGGTAAAATAAATTATTTGACCATATTAATTTGTCTTTTTCTTTCTGAGTTCTGTAACATATATACATAGCTTCATCTGTTTGTAATGAAGAGGATAAGAATCAAGAATGTAGCATCCTGAGGGTAACATATCTGAAAATGACATGTATAATTTTAAGGTGTAATGAGAACTGTTTTGTAGATAGGGGATTAATATGAAGACCTTTTTTGTGTAAAAGTATGTATTTTATCCTGTAGGATCTTTCACGCTTCTTGGCGGAGGCAGCCATGCATAAATACAATATATTATGGCTACAAAAAAAGAAATAAAAAAACCATCAAGCATCACAAAAAATAGTTTTCAAATAAAAATTGTCATAATAACTAAGAATTTTCAGGGTTCCCACCAGTCCTGGAAAGTCCTGGAATTTGAAAAGTGTCCTGGAAAGTCCTGGAAAGTCCTGGAATTTTGCAGAAATCTTCAAAAGTGTCCTGGAAAATCCTGGAAAAATTTTTGTGATCTCACTCTTTCTGTATTCTTGATATTTGATTGCATCCTTATTCATGTGCTTCATGTTTCTCTGTCAACGTGTCAGTTTCAGGAAATGAATGATCTTGTAAACACCAGTATTTAAAATCAGTGTCTTCAACACTAACACTTTTTGTGTTTGTTAATTGACCACATAGGTTTATCCATTACTATGAGCATATGTATATGCATTATTAGACTTGAAGTGAATTTAGAAAATTATGGATGAAATGAGGCAATTTAGTGAATGGTCTTCAAATGACTAAGGTCTATACTAAAATTGGAGATCACTGAAATGCTTTACCACTTATGAAACATTAGCTGACAGATTCAAAGTTTGTGAAATGTAACCTTGAATGTTCATTACATTACAAACGTTTACTTATTTTTTTTAGATTAGAGTAAGTTATGCCTAAGAATAAATGTATCTTTCAAATTGCGTGGCTTAATGATCCCTCTTACAAGCTATGGCTGGAGAAGAAGGACAGTTCAGTTGCAATATGTAATTTTTGCAAAAAGGAGTTCGATATTAGCAACATGGGGGAGACAGCTCTTAAATCTCATATTAAGGGGAAAAAACATCAAGAACTTGCCCAAATTTGCGTAAGCAAACCAATTACATCATTTGCAAAAAAGATTGACACTCCACCGAAAAATGAACCCCAGCCACAAACAAGCAGTGCAAAACAGGTTGCAATTGACAGCTTGCTAGTAAAGGATGCGACCACCAAGGCAGAAATTCGCTGGGTTCTTAACATGGTTTGTTCTAAGTATTCCAAAAATTCATCATCAAACATAAACAAATTGTTTGCAGCTATGTTTCCAGATAGTGAAATCGTTAAAAACTTCCAATGTGGGTCTACAAAGGCAAGTTATGCTATTACATATGGGCTAGCTCCGTACTTCCAGGGTTTATTGCTTCAAAAAATTTCATCTTCACCCTATGTGGTTGTATCGTTTGACGAGTCATTAAACAACTCAGTTCAAAAAGGACAGATGGATTTGCTAATACGCTATTGGGATAATGATACAGACCGGGTGTGTACTAGATATTTGGGTTCTGAGTTTATGGGCCGTTCGACCTCTGATGATGTGCTTGAGACTTTCCAAAATGGAATATCACAAGTTGACGAATCTAAGATGATCCAAGTTTCCTCTGATGGGCCCAATGTAAACCTTGCTTTTTTAAGAAAGTATAATTGCTGCAGAATGGAGAAGGAATTGGCTCCACTGCTGGACCTTGGCACTTGTGGGCTACATACTGTTCATGGTAGCATGAAAACAGGTGCCAAGGCTAGTGAATGGGAGTTAGAAAAGCTGCTAAAAGCAATGTGGCAGTTCATACATGATGCCCCGACCCGACGCGAAATGTATGAGAATGTGGCGGAATCAACTGAGTACCCATTAAAATTTTGTGGCCATCGTTGGTGCGAGAATGAAAAGTGTGCTGAAAAGGCAGTACATTTGATCAAGGGATATCAAAAGTTTGTAACCCATGTTTCTGCCCTGAAGAAAAGTCAGCAGCCTGATAACAATAACAAGAGTTTCAAAAACTTAAAAAAGCTAATTCATGATCCGCTGATTCTTGCAAAGCTCAAGTTTTTTGAAATGATTGCCAGTAAGTTGAATGTCTTTTTGCGAGGTTTTCAAAGTGATCGTCCAATGGTTCCCTTCCTTGCTGATGTTCTAGGTGAAATTGTGCGTGATTTCATGGGTCGAATAGTTCTCAAAGATGTACTACGAAAGGCTACAAGCTTGTACTTGTTGATTTTGATTGATCCTAAAGATAAGAATGTGAGGAAACCTGATATCAATGTCGATATAGGTTTTGCTGCTAACATTAAAATTCAAGATTCTGCTCTCAAGTCAAATGATTCTAAAGTTCTTGCTTTTAAGAAAGAGGCTGGTACCTTCCTTGCCACTTTACTATCACACCTTCTTGAAAAGTCGCCATTAAAGTATGCTCTAGTCCGAAGTGCTGCATCTCTCAACCCTCTTAATATGAGTAACAAAGCTAAACGAGACTTTTGCATCAAGCAGTTTTCTGTCCTTTTGCAGAGATTGACTCAAGCTACGAAAATATCAAGCAAATCTGCAGAAAAAGCAAAAGCACAATACACCGCATTCTTTGATGTGGTAGACAGCAATATTTCTGCTTTCAAGGACTTTGACAAAGAGAAGGATAGTTTAGATTGCTTTTTTGCAGACTTTATCGGCAAAGATAAGAATTATGTTGATATGTGGGAAGTTTGTAAAATTGTATTTACCCTGTCCCATGGGCAATCATCGATAGAACGTGGTTTTTCGGTAAACGACCAATTTTGTATCGAGAATTTGAAAGAAAAATCGCTTATTGCATTGCGCCAGGTGTCAGACCATATGTCAGCATTAAATGAAAGCCCAGAAAATATCCAACTCACCAAAGAAATGATGCAATCCTTCAAGGAATCTAGCAAAAAATATAAAGAAGCTCTTAGCCAAGAACGCAAAGAAAAGGAAGAGGAACGCAAGTCATTGAAAAGAAAGATTGTTAATGATGAGATCAAGCAAATAAAGGCAAAAGTTCGTATCCTTGAAGGTGAAATTCAAGATTTGACTGTGACCTCTGATGAACTAGCTGTGAAAGCAAGGAAACATAAGGACTTTACCTTCTTAGATGAATCGATCAATCAAAAGAAATTGTGTGTAGCGAAAAAAACCGAAATAGAGGAGCTGAAGGAAATGGAGAAAAAGCTTAATAAAAGAATTGGTTGCTCTGATGATTAATTTGATTAGTTACACTTAAAGTTTGAGCTTCACACTTGAATTGTTTGTATGTTCATTCGTTTCTCAGCAAGGTTGTGCAATGTTTCTTTACATAGAATTGAGATATCACTATTCAGCACTGTTTATTCCAAAGAATGTTGAATGTTTTAGACTTTGAACCAGTACTAAGTCATTTTTGTTTTGCATTAATTTCTTTTCTAGCTTAGCATAGCTAGTAAGATGGTCTTTTATTTAGAAAAATGTAAATTTCTAGTATTTCAGGCAAGTCAAGTAGCTAAAAGTATTTTTAAGTAACTACTTTAACTAATAAAGCTTTTAAGTGTTAATGAACCAATAAGAGTGAGGCATACAAATTGAGAGTATCAAGGCTCATCTATTTACACTGATATCCATTTCTTTATGATGTGCTCAAGCATCTTTAACTAGGGGATTTTCAGGAGACTACTAATTTTCCTTCTGCAGTTTAATATACTAAAGTTTGGAGCTTACAGTGCATTATAAGAACGTTGATTTATACCTTCCTGTCTATAGTCTACTTTGCTGAAAATTAAACTACTCTGAACACACTAGTACTTAATATATTTTGTTTAGTTTTTAAAAGTTAGTTATTTATTTTGGTGCCAGTCAGCATGGAACTTTTAATTGCGATTTTTTCTTTTGAAAGTTCGCTGTTGTCTTCAGTAGTTAACTTTCTGATTATATAGTTTGTTAAGTTTGTTTTGCAATGTACAGATAAGTTCTGAAATTTGATCAGTATATTACAAGTAGATGTCACACAGACTACTTAGTAGTAACTTTCAATATATAGTTTTCATCTTGAGAACAAATCTTTCAATAATTACAGGTCCTGTTCTTTTTGCAGTTTTGAAATTTCCTGACATCAGTCTTTAATGTGAAACCATTGAGTTACATTTTGCTTCTATTAGATGATGTAGAGTTATAGGACGATGTTGTTTCTTTCAAGCAACAGTTATCAAGGTAGTTGGTAAGGATGTGATAAATATAATAACGTGATAAATTACAAACTTTATCTAGATAAAGATTGAGTTAAATAATTGTTATTATCTATTATATCTATTATTGCTTAGTAATTGCTATTGTCAGAAAATATCTCTTATTGAGTGTAACCAATTGTCAGACCTCTGTCTACCTTAATGATTGAGAATATTTGGGTTCATCACTTTTTGAACATATGTTCTTGACAAAAAATAGGGAATTGCCGTAAAAAGTCCTGGAAAAGTCCTGGAATTTTCTTAAAAGTCCTGGAAAAGTCCTGGAAATTTGAGGTAAATAGTCCTGGAAAAAGAGAAAAAATGTCCTGGAAAGTCCTGGAAAGTCCTGGAATTTTAATTCATTTTTTTGGTGGGAACCCTGATTTTAATCTTCATTTCTTCCCAAATTTGTTGATCAAACTCAATATGATCTATTATATGTCCATGCGGAGTCCATACCATGAAGTATGTATGACTCAACTTTGTAACTGCCATTTGAACTACACATTGTGTATAATATTTATGTTTCTTATTGATCTTCATATCTTGAACATGGTAACTTGATATTCCGATCAGCAGGTGATGTGTAATTGATCGAATATGGACATTTAATTTCAACACATGCTGGTGGGCAGCCATCACACATCATGATTCTGTCAGGACTAGCACCAATAATAGGGAAAGTTTCGTCTAAATATAATCCACATTCTTTTACTTTTACGTTCTTATGTTTCATTTTCATAAATTCATGAAATTCATTGGCAGCATTTTCTTCCATGTTTCTTCCATACTTTAATGCAGGAATTTCCGGATTGATATAGGTCAACCCAGATACATTTTGGTTAATTCTATACGTATCAACAACAACTCCTTTAGCAACTTTATTCATTTTTGTAACTATATCATGACACTTTGAAGCAGTTACTACACCCTTACGAAAGGAAAACCATAATTTGTTATTGTTCTGACCGCATGTTATTTTTTCAATTTTCTTTATATTGGTAGTCGTCATGTTAAGTTTCACATTTTCTTTGAATTCTTCTTTATTTCCTGACATAAGTATGATATCGTCAATACTAACAGCATCAAATTCCTTCAAAACATTTTCAACCTCCCGAGCAAAATCGATTTCTGGGACAGCAACAGCAGTGTGAGCTATACACACAGGAGAAACATCTTTGAGAGCTTTTGCAATATCATTTAAATTAATAAGTTTTTTATTGGTGTGTGCAAGTGGGTTGAATACTTTTTTTGGAGTAGGGACTAGTTTTCTTTTGACCTTTCCACGCTGAGCAAAGTCCTCACGACTGAAATCAATATCTTTCAGTTTTGTTGGCTTGATTTCTTTACGACAAGGAAGCCATTCGTTAGCTTTGCTGGTACAAGAAGGGTTGGTGAGTCCTAACCGAACAAATGCCTCTATCCTGAATAGGGCAGCTGCCACATGATTGCATGTTTGCCCCATTCCAGCCATGCAAGTACAATGAGCTCGCATAATTTTAGCAGACTTTTTCTCTAAAATAACCCACAATTGGTGAAAAGCATCATTGATTCTTTCAGATTTACGACAGCTACATTTTATGATGCAGTAAGGGTTTTCAGAACGTATGCTGTTGAAGAAAAGCTCCTGAAGCCATCCAGACTTATGATAACTGTAAGCTTTGCATTCCTTGTAATCATTTAGGTCTTCACTACTGAGTTCACTAGGATGAAACATCAAGTAATGAAAAATGTCTGGATATAACACCATAGGCCAAAATATTCGACCTTCTTCTTCAGATAACCAACCAGATTCTAATGTATATGGGTCAGGTAAAGACAGATTATTAATAATAAGTTTATTTTTGTACTCATGCCCGAGTTCTCGTTCGATTTCAACAGCCGTTTTTACAAGTGGAACATTATTTTCACTAGCAGCAAATACTCGAGCAACAAGTTCAATTTTTCGTCCAGAAACTTTGAGACCACGTAACTTTAAGAAGTTTTTCAATTCTTCAACAGTCATACATGATATCAAATCGTAATCCATCGTGAATATTCGTAGTAATATAGCGCTTTGAAAATGCCAGAAGTACTGCTTGATGTTTATAGTTCGTTTTCTCAACTAAAAATGGCGCTCCGAGCGAAATCAACAAATTTTTTACCCCATAAGCTAGAGTCCAGGCTCCAAAAATTTAATACGGGAAAATTATGTCGGATCGGTGTATAGTAGGTAACATGTTTTGTTTTTTTTCATGTTCGAGTTGTATTGTATCATAAAAGTGAATTATCGTTGTTCATAAATATAAGCTACCTTTTTGTTGCTTTTAATGATGACTTTCATGGAAGTAACTGAAAGATCTGCATCGGTAATGATGATGTCAGCACGAGGTGGTACCTCGATTTATAACAACACATTGTGTTTAATGGATGTTTTCATGAGGAATATGAATTATCAAACTCAGTTATTCAAACTTTTAAGCGATGTTTTTCATGACATGCCATGCACAACAATGACGCAGAAACTTAAAACTACAAATTCTCTAGAGATGAAGTGTTCATATATACTCACAAAAATTGAAATCACAAAATAACGAATAACGTTTATTGCCGCACATTTTGTCACAAAAGATTTCAAAAATAATTCGAGCTCACACTCATGATGAGGACAGTCTCTTCAACGAGAAATGAAAAAATGATTGTTCTAAGTTTTCGTAAAATTTATTTCATATAAAAAATAAATTCTAAATTTTAACGAAATTCTTCAAACTTTGTAAAGAAAGAGTTTCGAAATCCGAAAGTATTAAATCACGTGTCTTTTATTTGAAAGAATGAAGCATGACGTAACCATGACCTCGTATTCCAGGCTCCTAAAAGCTTTCTTCTTAGGATGAGAAACTGGCGAATTAGATTTAAAGATAATGAACTGTTAGAAGTAGAACTAGGGGTGAAGTGTGCTGATGTCAGCAGTTGGAATCCCTCATTTGAACAATTAAAAATGGGTCAGCTGCTCCTTCCAGACCCATTTCTTATTGTTCAAATAAGAGTGTGGGAATAATGTAAGCGCATGGAAAAGCAAATACGATATAGCAGAGCTAATCCGATACATATAGTCTAATTTAAACAGATGGTTTTATCCGGAAAAATTCTATTTGCGGATTTTAGAGAATCCGGAAAATATAATGAATCCGGAAAATTACTGTAGTGTAAAAGTAGCATTAATACTCCAGTGTAAACTTAGCATTTATTACTGTAGTGTAAACGTAGCATTAATTACTGTCGTGTATTGCACTCGAAATTATAAACGACTTTAGTTTCCGACTTTAGGGAATCATTCATTTACCGAATCAGAATGTTTGGTTGTACCATCAATGACGTATAATTTGAGACTAACCTTGGTCACGTGTAATTCTAACCTGAATTCTTGAATAAAACAGGATTATGGGTAGACCATTTTCTTTACAGAACCTTTCTACGACATCTACCATCGACATCAACTCAAACTTCCAGAAATTAATTGTTGTTGATCATAAAAATAAAATTATCTCTTAAGGCCTGGTTTCACGGACATATTTTTCAAAATAATATCAAAATAATATTATTTCGGACAAATTGTTCGTTTTCGTACATATTTTTTGGCATAAAAATTAATATCATGCAAATCAGCCGGCCGAGGAAACAGATTTATTAGGAGTTATGGTTGTTTCGTTAGTTTCGAGTTAGGGTTGCTCTTATAGAGGGTGTTCGTCTCATATTTCCTGCACAGTGTAAATATGGAACATTACATCATTTAAGATACATGCGCTTTATAAATGGTACCGTAGTTATGAGTTGACGTGAGATGTTGGCGAGATGTGGGGCTTGAGTAGGTGAGTAGGGATAAAGTTTAACAAATTTTGTCCAACAAACAAACTCGTGAGCTGGCTGTTTGGTTTGTCTGTCGCTCCTGCCTGGCGCGCTCCTCCTCACACACTCTGGAGAGTGGTGTAGTGAGGTGCGCTGCATGCAGAGCCAGTTGTTTGGGTATGGTAGGGCCTCCTCCAAGCGTAGGGGTTGCGTGGGGTGTTGCTGCTTGGCCTGGGTCTAGGAGAGACCGACACACACCATGTGTGGGTGTCTCTCTTCTCCCCTCTTCACCACACATCTGATAGGAGAGGGGAATATCGTTATGGTGTTGTTGTTAGTTTGTGGAATATGTTTAACTATGGATTACATACTGCCAATGTTCCTAATTCTGAATGGCCTTCTGGTCACAAAAATATACATCCATAATCACCAAAATCACCTTATTGCACACCACCAAATTAATACATGGTTGTATTTAGCGCGACCCAAATTTATGTGATTATAAATTAAAATGTGTATATGTGTGGACAAAAATGTAAAAATTCTCATCAGATGTTTTATATTTCTGATCACAAATAATTTCCTAAGAAAACGGGTTTAAATTGATGGTATTGGCCCGTGAGAAAATTTCATTAACCCTATACTAACTGGTTATGAGGGCATTACCAGAGAATATTGACTGACGTCGTAGTCAGTACGTGACGGAAGTCAATATTCAAAGGTAATGCCTGGAATAAACAGTTAGTATATGGGTTATTACCCGCGTTTGAGTTTGATTCTTCAAAATTACTTTGTATACCAAAAAATTTATAAACGAGCTTTTTGTCCCATTTTTGTGTGACATTCGATTTGTTATTGAAAATAGAAAAAATGCAATGAGTTCCCTTATTATTTTGTCCTAACAATGTTTTTTTACTGTCTATCTATCTATGTTTTTTCTGTGTTTGTTTACATTCATGACTCTTATTTTATAAAAAATGACACTTCAGCGGGCTGTACCGGTGAGTATTGACCGGAGTGACGTCACATTTAAGCGCAATTGACCAAAAGGATCGCGCAAATATTTTGTATCTAATAAAATACAAACAGAGATCTAACCCAGGTACGAGATACGTTAAAGTTAAGATATTTTCCAAACTTTTCGGGGTTTGACTGGACTAATCCCAGCACACCCTTCTAATAACGTGTACGTTAATTCCAGCTCCAGCTGTCCAAAGAGATATAATAATCATTAATAATATAATAATCATTGAATGCAGTTTCGAATCCAGCTCAGCACCCAGAAGTAATTGTCTGCCTCATGATTGTCCATTTTTTTACCGTAAAAAAGTTTTTTAAAAATGTTAGGGTTAGAATGTATTAAAAAGCATGTTTTTTAATAACAAACCACAGAAACTAATGGAGATTAAATTAATGTGATACAAAAATTAAAGAGTGTTTTTATTAATGCGAAAAAAAGTCCATCCGCGTTAATAACCACTCAGTGTTAATGAGTGAGTGTTTTCTATAAAACAAATTTAAGAAGAGTGTTTTCTATAGGAATGAAGAGTGTTTTCTGAAGAGTGTTTTCTATAGGAATGGCAAACAATATCTCCTGCTGTTTCTATAAAAAAACAATCCTCCACAGAGAGTTTTTGAAGATTTTGCCCACTGGGTATAACCAAAAGTTTTTGTTTGTCTTTTAGTTTGATTGGCAGTGCGGGATGTGCAATGTTTTTAATTTACAGACAGCTGGAATATGGGTTCGGAATTAGGAAGCCTTTCAGAATTAGGAACATGGATGGTACAAAAATTGAGGTTTGATTCATTTAGCTAGGCAGTTCCCTGAAAAATTCTCGGTTCGTGTTCTCCGACCGACTGCTCTTAATCTTAAAAAAATTCAAAAATTTCAGTCAGCTCTCAGTAATGTCATTTCACACAATAATGAAAATTTCATATCCATTTCAAATAGAATTGTAATCGCCAATCACATTGTCACCCATCAAACCTTTTCATTGACAACATGCACAGTTAAGGTAAAGAATGCGTTAGGCTTCATTATATACATAGCTATATACCCGTTCTAAAAACCCTATGGAGTTGCAAGAGATAAAATGACAATTTTGGATACCGACTGGCCGGCCGACTCAATTTAGAAGAGAAGTCAAGGACGCGAACCAATAATTTTCAAGATGAACTAGACATGACCAATCGAACATAATCAAATGAAAAATGGTAATCAAACAATTTGTTTCGATTGCCAAATCAAACACTTATTAAATCATAATCGAACAATACACCTTTCCCGAATTTCTATTTAAACGCCGTGTTTTTGTCTAGTAAGTACATCTGGCCTCGTTTTAGATATCAAAATTGCCTCTAATCATTCTACTGGGAGTTTTAGTAATAGAGATAATTACTAAGTAATAAAGTTAAAACATTGAAACAATAAATTTCATAAAAACGAGGTTAGATGTACTAACTAGGTCAAAACATGGTGTTTAAACAGAAACTCAGGAAAGGTGTATTACTGTTCAATTATCGAACATTGTCAAATGCTAATTGAATGTCTTTAGTATTATGTGGCCACGAGGGGACTCAGGCAAATGGAGGCTCAGGCTCACAAATGGGGGAGTTTAGATATTGGAGGACACCATGTGAAAGCTGCAGGGAAAATGTTTAATTTGTCATTTGGAAATGAAATTGTCAATTGTGTATTTATGTTGCAATTTGTTTAGATAACAAATTATTAGATAACAAGTTTTAAGTTTCCAGGTTGGTTAGGATAGATGATATACAGATAATAAATATGCCACCACTCCCTTCATTGTATTGAACTGTTACATATAGAACTGAGGGTTGCAGTGTGCTGATGTCATCAGTTGGAATCCCTCATTTGAACAATAAGAAATGGGTCTGAAAGGAGCAGCTGGATTTTTCTTGTTTGAGGCAATAAATCGGTTTTGGACCATGTTGATCAAGAGTTTCATTTCCACTTGAGATCACTAGTACAGCCCAAAAGAAACTTTATGTGTTCACAAAGAAATGAGTTATACCACAAAAACACAGAAGATATTCATAGAAAGCATTGAAGCTTTATGGTTTTGTTTTGTTTAACAGCAACATAAATTCCAAGCCTCAAGAGTTGACTAAAAGACTCTTGATATGTCCTGCTCCTGAAGTAAAAAAATACACAAACAAGCTCCAAAATGTTTTTGTATGTAATGTAATGTTTTGCTTTATATCTGATCTATTGGTGCATTTTTTATTATTTTGTATATCATTGTCTGACCTTTGAAAATCTGATGCTAAAATTGCCAGGCTTTCCCAACTTTTTAAATAAAGGATAATTCCTTGTTGTTTTGGGCAATTAAAAAGCGTTGTATGTAGGCTAGAAACTATGAGATGGTGAGAATATGTAGCTCCACGTGAGAAAAATCTCCCAAATCCTTCTTTCAAGGGAGTATAGATAATAGATATCAACTGCTTTCAAAAAGTTATATAATATCAATTAGTTATACAGGAAAAAGTATACTGTCTTTTTACTTCATGAATTTTCCAGATGCAGCATCTTTGCACCATTTCTAGTTCTTGAACCAGTCCATGCTGTAAGGATGACCATAACTGTGAGCATAAGTCCATGTTTGGAAAAACCCACCTTCGCCATAAATGTATCTTATATTGACTCCTAACCATAGGCATATTCAGGGTCAGTCAAATAAAGTGGGGCACTCCAATGTTATGATATTTCTTTTCAGTCTTACGTGTCGATTAAGTTATATGTTTGCACTAGTATACCGTGTAAAAATTTTTTACATCTTTCCCAATAAGATGTTTTTACACGCTATACTAACCATTTAATAATAACTCTATGAATACAAAAACGCAGTCCAAAACGCCGCCCTAAAATCTTTCATCGATTCGTGAATTTTTTACCCGCCATTTTATATACCCGAAGTTGCCGATTTTTCACGGTCCATTTCTCACGCGTTTGTCTGGGGAAGTTTGAAACTGCACGAGCAAGTTGGTTTTTCGTTTGCGTATTAGTAATAGTCCCGACTCCACATTACGGGCTCTTTTGTGTTTTCCCGTGTTTGTACGCGAAAGAAGACAATGAAAATTCTTGACGGTGGAGGATGCAATGCAATGGTTTTTCGTTTGAAATATTCTCAACGATCATTTTTGTTTGAACAAGAAGAGCGAAGAACTGTTTTTTGTTTTTTGTTGTTTGTTTTTGTTGTTTATTCTGTTTGTTTTTATTTCGAAAAGCGAAGAAGAATATTGTTGTTTGTTGCGAAAGTATTAGTAAAGTTACTACCAGTCACATGATGATGATGCAAAAAGAAACGAGGGTTTAAACAAATGTAAACGAGGTGTAGACAAATCTGATTTTGTTTTCGTAAAGATTGATTCGCGAGACAAACGAAGAAAGGAAACGAAGTATTATTATTAAACAAATTAACGAGTGGAAGAAACAATGTATGGTTTATAAAAGCAGAAACGTGTACTGTACTGAAAGTGAAGAACATCTTACTTATTTATGCTACAGTTATTAAATGGTTGCACAGAAGAAGTTGACAAATGGTTTTTAATATATTTCTTTTTCTTGGAATTGATCGTTTTTGTAATGATGGAATTAACGAGTGGAAGTGCTTATACATAAAGAAGTGAATGAAAACATGAACATATGTCGTTGTTTTTGGTAGTAATGGTGTGCTGGAAAGTGAAGAAACTGTTAATGGAATTGGAGGATTGTTAACGAAGTGGAATTTACAAATTTAACAGTGATTAAAAATGGTTCCGTCGTTGCAATCATTTCGACCATGTGGGAAACATTACCAACATGTTTTGGAAGAGCTAAATTCTACAGTAAAGGGTTTTGCGTTACGCTGAGATATTATTGCTGCTGTGTTATTGTTGTTGCTTATTTTTCAAGCGAATTTTTGTGTGGCTGTTTTCAAGAAAGTTCATGCTCCCCCTCTCATGATGATGATTGATTATCATCAACTCTCCCCCTCCCCCCCCCCCCCCTCCTAACCCATTGTAGGTTTTTATATTATACTTAACACATCGAAGTATTTTTAGCCTATCCATTTTGTTGTTTAAGGTATGTTTTTATTGCTATTTATACTTTAAAGTGTGTTGTTTGTTTTGTTTTTAATGGAGTAGGGAGATCACTTAATATCTTTCCTTTTTACTCTTCATTGATTACATCTACCTATTCTATAATGGCCATAGTCATTGCTGCATCTACATCTTACTTCTTTAGATTCATCCTCTGTTGTTTGTTGTTTGTTTAATTTTGTCTGTGGGTGGGGGGAGGGGAGGGTTTGTGTGATGTATGATTTCTTATCAAGTTGCTGTTTTACTGCATCTGTGAATTTTACGGTAGCCTATTAATTATTGTTACTGGCTCTATATATGTCATTTTGGAATCCGCAGCGTGAATTTAAGCCATGGTTCTTATCTTGATTGTATAGTGGAAAAGTTTTGGCACATGATATTTATTTATCAGTGCTATTTTACATTCTGCAACCATTTGTTCTGTTTCTGATGATCATGTACTTGCTTCTGTTATATACGATTTCTTTCTTTTAATATTAGAAAATTTAGTATAAATAAAAATAATAAACGAAGAAGAATGAATTTCCCAATCATGGTTTTAAATCATGGTACAAGCGATTGGGAGAATTCATTTAATGAATTTATTAAAATAATATATTATTGCCTTATTTATGTTGAAACTTTAGAGCGAGATGGTGTGGTTTCAATGATGATTGATTATCCCTGTCCTCTACCCCTACCCACACCACTTACTATACCAAGAGAATTATAACTGACCACAACACATCCCAAGCTTTTTCAGATTTTCTTTTGTCCTTCGAGCAATGATTTTATTGCTATTATTTCTTAAAGTATATGCTGCTGATTTGTTGTTTGTTTTTTCTTTTGTTAGCGTGTGAGGGTGACAATTAAGATCATTCCATTTTGCTGTATCTATATCTTATCATATTTCTTTCAATTTATCCCTGTTTGTGTTTTTGTTTGCTGACTCTATGTATGTCGTTTAGGAATCCCCAGGCTGAATTTAAGCTACGGTGCTTATCTTGGTTCTATAGTGGAAATGACAGGGCACGTGATAATTAGTGACTTAGTGAAATTTTACATTCTAAGAGATTTTTTTCTGTTTCTGATGATCATGTATTTGCTTCTGTTCTATATGATTTTTTTCTTTTTAGATTTAGAAAATTTAATAAAATGGAATATATGACCAAGGAGAATGAATGTGCCAATCATGGTTTAACATCATGGTACAAGCAATTGGGATAAAGCATTTAATGAATTCATGGTGGAATGACTCTTCGGTTGAATCCTGAGCAGGTATAATTTTTTTACGATTCACATTTGATTCAGGTATCCCGGGCAAAGGCATAATTTTACGGTTTCACACAATAGTTGGAAAATGTAACCGAAACATATTTAGGTTGCATTTTTATATTTCTTATCAAGATTCTTGAGTAACTCTTCATTCAGGTGAAAAACGTAAAACAACAATCTTAACAATCTACGGAAGCGTATTGTAAGTGCTAGCTTTCTACTTTCTTTTCTGTACTCATTTCACAAATTCAGTATTTTGTAAATTGTATTTCCCTAATATTGTTTTATATGTATTGTTTTATAATATTATAAAACCTGTGTTAAGCGATTGTTAAGATTGTTGTATGGAAGCGTATTAGTGCCATTTTCTAGTTTCTCCACATATAAATTTCTATGTGAAATTTTTTTGGTTCATATTTTTTTTAAATCTCCACATAGAAATTTCTATGTGAAATTATTTTTGAATTTTTTCTAATATTTCCACATAGAAATTTCTATGTGAAATTATTTTTGATTTTTTTCTTAGTTTCTTCACATAGAAATTTCTATGTGAAATAACTTTTCCTTTTTTCTAGTTTTTCCTAATAATTGTCTTGGGTAAACATAAATTGAAGTGGCATGAAGTAAAGTGTATAGGCACTGAGTAAAGTGTATACCAGTGTTTACAGCAAGATGGTGACTACGAATGATGCACACGAGAAAAGTGAGGGAAAGTTTCCTGCATTGTTGTTATTTTTCAAGTACAGTGCTGCAAGTTATTTTGCTAAATCTGTATGTGATTATTATTTAAAAATGGAAAGAATCACAGAATATTTTGAGAAAGGTTACAAGTATAAAGAAATTACTGCATTGATGAATGTTAAGGATAGAATCAAGATAAGGTTAGCTAGCTAGTTGGGTCCAATTGTAGCTTTACCGTGTGATTTCATATTTTCTGAACAGAATCTTTCTAATTATATAATGAAATCATTCATTACATTATTGTTATGACAAATGGATGGTAAAACTCCTTTATTATTAGTTTGCGACAACTGAAGAGACATTTGAAAACCTTGAGACTATTCAGAAGAAAAACAAACTGCTCATTTAAAGATATATGTGATATTGTTCAGGTTAATTTCAGGTTAATCTTCCTTACCTTTTCGATTCTTTATGATATATTAACTTATTTTTTAAAGGATATATATAATTCAGAATATTGGGAAAATACTTTCTCTACTAACAATAGGGGTGGGGGGTGGGGGGGGGGGGTGCGAAAAGGAAATAGCGCCGCTATAGCTAGCTGTCTACACATTCTAACACATTTGGTAGTAGTAGTATATTATTTATTCGCGAATTACTCAAAAAAACTCATGCAATTGTTAAATTGCAACTATGTCAATGTGACAAATGGCAGGAAACTCCCTAAATTAATTTATGTGTTTGATATGCACTTCCATATTTTTTTTAACATATTGCTGTTGCATGGTCTTCTTTAGGAAGAAATAAATACCAGTGGAAATTTGTTAGGATATAGTCGGATGCATCACAAACTAAGAGTTGTGCACAAAGTTCAAACTAGCCAGTAAGTTATAACGTTCTCCAATTGATGCATGTGCACATGAATTTGTGTGTGTTAAATTTGTGGGATGTTTAAAAGGCTATTCTTTACATATTCAGCATCTACTTTCCTTTTTTCTTCATATTCGATGCTTTGTGATCTGAATGTGCAACAGCCAAATGCCCATCAAAATTTAATTTAGTAAATTTTAATTTCATTAGGAATATCGTCAGAGAAATCCAGAATATTCTCGATCCAGAAGGAGTAAAACAAAGAAAGGCAAAACGATTGACCAAAAGAAAGTATATAGCAAAAGTTAGCAACACACCGATGATATTGAAATGTTTAAGCAATTTTTGTTTTTTGTCTTCAGTGTGGGTTTTATAAGCTTGATATTTTTTGTAATGTTAGGGACCAAATTACATATGGCAGATAGATGGCTACGACAAGCTTAAACCATATGGTTTTTGCATACATGGATGTATAGATGGGTCGGAAATCATTTTAAATCTTTTTTGTTTATTTTTGAATGTATAAAGGTGGGATTATAGGGCGTGAAAATGAAAACATATAATAGCTACAGTTGTCACCACATTTTTTAAAAAGTGGCTAGCATTTGCCCTGAAATCTTAACCAGGGCTAAGTACATATTAAATGAATTGAACGATGTTAGCTCATTTTAAAGGGAATAAATTTGTATATTTGAATAAATAAAGGTCTATATAGATATTCCCGTAAAATGCTTTGGCTTGAAACTGCATCATCAAACAATGACCCAAAGATAATTGCAAAATACTATCTCGAATGTGTTAGAAAACTGAAAGGTTTTTTTCATTATTTTTTCATTTTCTTTCAATTTCATATTTTCATATTTTCATTGGATTAGTTTCTATTCATAGAGTTTCTTAAAGTTATCAAAATCTCGTACTTCTTGTGACATATTGAATATGTTATCCCTTCTAACGTTTAGGTACAGCTAGAGTCATACGGGGTGATGCTGGTAATGAAAATGTCAGAGTTGCTGCAATTCAACGATTTTTTAGATGCTACCACAATGACAGTATGGCAGGAGAGAAAAGCTTTCTTTTTGGAAAATCTACCTCCAATCAGGTACACATTTCTAGCAAACAATTTGTTGGTAATCGAAGCTTTCATCCTTGGAAAAATGATTTAACTTTTCCTTACCTCTGTGATTCATTATATTTTGTCCTTTTTCTGTTAATTTCAAATGAATTTACTTCACTATTTTAACTAATTTACTAGTAATTACATGTTTTGGAGTAATTATAGGATTATGAACAATTAACAGTTGAAGTTCACTCTTCCAATGGGGCTGTAGGAATTTAAATTTAATACGGTATAGTACTAAATTTAAATTATGGTATTAATTACTTCTATATTTCAGCGTATCGAAGCCTTTTGGTCACAATTACGGCGATGCTTTGGACAGTGGTGGATGAACTATTTCAAGGTGCACACTTTTTATGTATTATTGCTCCAAAATAAACCAACTAATGCCCTATTTGAGTCCATGTCACTTGAATTTTAAAGGGTTCTATCTCTTAGTCTTGTATTTCCACTATTTTTAGGATATGAAAGATGAAGGAAGTTGGAATGATTCAGATCCTGTTCAAAGGTGATGTATTACTGTACTTTTCTTGCTTTATTCTCTTATTGGTTTTATTGATTTATTTATCTATTTATTTATCATGTGATAATGCAGTGTTCCGTAGACTGGATGGAATGTAATCTATCTAATGCTTTTCGGCTTTCAGAGAGTGCTTGAAATTTTGTTATACATTTGTCATTAAAAAAGAGCTTCGAGAAGTTATGTTGTTGCATAATTCACACCGTATAAGACCGTATCCTAATCAAGAGTGCCCAAGTGGAATTCCTGACATACTATTTAATTTGCCTGGGTACAACTGTGAGCATCGAAAAAGCATTTTTAAATGATGTGTCTCTTGCATTTCTATCTCCTTCTCCCTCTTTGGTAATTGAGAAATGATCTGAATTTTCTTTAATTTTTTTTCATTCAATTTCATTATAGGCAATTTAAACTACAAGAGGGAGGTTGCATGCAGTGACATCAAATTAGCAGAACAATACAGTGTTGCCACATCTCCGTTTGGATGTAATAACTTTGAAAAAGTGGCCCTTCATTATATGCTTCAATATAATGCAACTTTCCCAAACACTGCAGATGAAGCCAGGAATTTGTATGACAGACTTCTTGCCTTTATTGACAATATATAGTAATAACCTCATCTAGTCTCCTTTATCTCTCCATCTAAAACGAAAGCTAAACCTTAACTGACAGTGATTTCATTTAGTGTCCCAAAATAAAATCAACCAAAACTGCTTATTATGAAAGCAGATATGCGTTTAGGTCCTTAGAGATTACGTATTCGCCAGTGAATTTTAATAATTTTCAAGTTTATAAGCTACGCGGAATTTTTTGGATACTGCGAGTAAATGGACGCAGGATATCAAAGTACGAAAATAACAATTCATTCGTAGGATGAAGTAACCATATTAGACTTGAGAAGAAGAGCAGTCAGTATGCGCACGATAAGTAGAATGCCGGATAAGCGGATCTTTCTGCATTTCTTGATGAAGATTGTTTAATCCCATGGCAAGACGATAACTAAAATAGACCTTTCCCGAATTCTGTTTAAACACTGCATTGTGGCTGAGTTCTCATGTCTAACCTCGTTTGTATGGAATTCATTGTTCTACTGATTTCATTATTTTATAACTTAATAATAGTTTATACTATTCCCAATTCCCATGATGATAGTTAGAAGGAATTTAAATATTCAAAACGAGGTTAGACACGACAACTCGGTGGCCTCAATGCAATGTTTAAACGGAAATTCGGGAAGGTCTATTATATGTTTGCTGGTCAAGTCAATACGCATTTCCCGAGTCGATATTTTGCCAAACTATCCAGCCCCGCCTCCTAGGGAAATGTGTATCGCGATCGTGTGCAGGATAAACGAACGGATTCCGAGTTATAACGCAAAGTAATCGTTTGTATTTCAACTATATCTATATGTTACAAATAAAAACTAAAAACGGCTAAAAACACCGATTTTAATACAACTGTTTTAAAGCATACAAATGACTGCTGGCTTCGTGTTGAAAATTAAATGAAAAGCGTTCTTATAAATAACTGAGTTTTAAAAGCAATAAACAAAATTACTACACTTTTGATACTTCAAAGACTTCTTATGATATAACCATATGTACAGCCTCGCCAAAACATCATGATATAAAAACAATATATAAAAACATATGCTACATTCACTGCAAAACCATTTGAATTCTTCCTTCGAATTGGAGAGGGTTATAAACCGTACATTTTAACAAAAAAAGGTCAGACACTTTTGCTTGAAGATGAAGACAGAATAAATAAGTGTCTATCGAAAATGACACAATATACTTCTGCAAAAACCGCTAAATAATCTTCTCGCGAAAGTTCCTAG
Source organism: Turritopsis rubra (assembly GCA_039566895.2). NCBI lineage: Eukaryota > Metazoa > Cnidaria > Hydrozoa > Anthoathecata > Oceaniidae > Turritopsis > Turritopsis rubra. Next base: position 18,283,127 of record CM077617.1, on the reverse strand, counting down.
CCTTGAAGCAACTGAGATAGGATCCAAACAAAAGATTACGCTTTGTTTCCGTAAGTTTAAAAAAGAAATATAGCTTTTGTAAAAACGTTGAAGCAATTACCAACAAATAAATCATATCTCATCAAAACCAAAATTTAAAGCAATTGCATCCTCGAATGCACGTTTGATTTTTTCCACAGTGTCATAATGCACTGCTATCTTTAATGTGAGATCACACGTGGAAACGCATGGTTTGCATTGGCAACATGAAGGACAATCGTGCAAGAACTCAATTTTCACCAAACTTGGCAATCCAAGCACCGGAACCGACGGTGAACCAGTCATAAACTTCATGACTTTTTCCATACCTTTTTCACCTAAATAAAAATCATTGCGTTGGGAAAACTCAAAAACTGATTGAGAAACAAATTGATTGTAAAAGGGTAATAACAGCGCTTACCTTCCTCATAAGATGATTCTAAATAATCAACCAGTGCCTTAAATGTGTTCACTTCTCTCGTTTTTCGAGAACTTCTATTTGTACTGTAAATTGGTTCCAGCAAGTTTTCAACTTTTACAAATGTCCAACATAATTCACTGTTGGGGCAAAATACAAACTTAAAAACTTCCTCATTATCAATTGCAGAAGTCCATACATCTGCAAACCTTCAACCAACTGCTGCAAACAAGGAAGGACATCATTCAGAACAGCCTTCATGAAAATGAATCTAAGAAATCAAGAAACATAGCAACCGAAACTCATTAAACAAATTACTAGCTACTCTTTAGTTATCATTTTCATGTATTTCAAATGAATTAATAACCTGCAATTGATATCTGCTATCAAAATCACAATAAAAAGACATAAAAAAGTTGGACATTCTAAAACATACTTTAAAATATTTTCCTTGGCATCTATGGTGACCTTGTTTGGTATACCCCGGAAACCAATTTCCAACAATACATCTAAACCTTCATCAGTGATACAATAATTTTTCAGATTTTCTGAACTTTCAATCTTTTGTATCTACATAGCAACATATATACCAGTATATACCAGTATAACAAGTATAATATTTAACAAGCCTTGTCTGCATTTCTATTGAAATAGGAGAAATTATTGTGACAAATAAATTTCTGATTGCAAAGTTTGTATATAAGTTTGCAGGAAACTGCACCACCTGATGTTGAAGCATATTTTATTTTTGTCTTTTTTAAGCTTACTTTCAGTTTTTTCCAAATGAATTTCTAAAGAAAGTAACAGAAAGAAACTTACAAAATTGTATGCTTTCGATAACTTCATTTCATGGTCCATTGTGACTGGTATGTACTTCAGACAGTGTTGCAGACCTCCAATGAAATATCTGTATACCCATTCAGTAAAAAATGGCGGTGCTGGTCCGCTCATACAAATTGATGATGCCATCAGTTGACCTGCCATTTTAAATTCAAGTAATACAGAATATGGTACTTTTCCATCATCATAATCAACAAGCAAGTCATTCCTGATATCTTCAAGTGCTTCTAAAAGCCAATCATTCAATTCAATAATTAATAATCAAATAAATTATAAAGCCATTAACCATATGAATAGGGGTATTATTCACACTATTAATTGAGAGGGCCTGAAAATGGCTCACCCTCCTGTATCTTCGAAATGAAATGAGGTTTTGAGACAAAATTTAGCAATTTAATAGGTAATTTTCTAAATGCACAGACACACAGACACATACTAGATACTTTTAGTGAAAAACTTGATTCTAGCACCACCTTAAAACTACAAGACTCACATCACTGCAGGATTCCAAGAACATATGCAATACATAATATCCCAAATTGAATTTCTATCTACACTAACCTTATAAAACATAGTATATAAACAAACTATAACATCAATATATAAATAATCTTTTTTACCCGAGAAGAATTCTCTTGATAACCCACCCTGGCCAATTCCACTTTCACCATAAAAGTCAACTGAGAAGGAGCAACCAAGTTTATTTTGAATCCATGGTTTTTTTATCCTTTCACAAAAATCATTAAATACATAATTTCGACGCACTTTGATTTTCATAGCATGACTTTCATCAACAGAACATTTACCAACAATATCTTTCAATGTTTTCTCAATGTCTGTCACATTAACTTCTTTTCTTTCTAATAACATAGGCAGTTCCATATCACTATCATCACTAGAGTTACTTTCAATGACCAATGGGTATTTCGCAGCTGCACATTCTGCTGCATGTACTTCTATTGTCTCTGCAGGATATTGTTTAGAGCAGACAGGACATAAAATTAATCGGCACTCCTTTTTATCACTGTACAAACCCTCATTTGAACAATGGGGCTGCTGATTATCTACATGGTCTTTTATCTGAATCTGAATATCCATTGTGAAATTTTAATTCTCAACTTCTTTCATGTATAAAATGTGTTTCTCAAAATCCGCTACAATAGCATTTGGGTCCACTACAGTGGCTGTTGGTAAACAAACAAGAAGCTCAAACAAATCTGGTTGATCAATTAAACTTCCCACCCAGTGATAAACTGATTCCATTTTGCAGTGTGATGGAAACAGACGTGTCTGCCTCGCCAAAGAAATATGATGGACAGTAATTATGCTACAATCTTGTGATAAAGACGGCTCATCTGGAAGTAGCTGCCTTCTTCTTTCCTGCAGTTGCTTTCGAATATTATGTACTCTCTGCTCTTTCTTTTGTTTCTCAAATTCCTTCTTTTTTTCTTCTTCTTCTTTTTGCTGAGTCAGTTTGTCTTTTAACTGATCAGCTTTTAAGGACAGTTCAAATGCTTTATCTCTATCATTTATAAGGCCCCTCCTATCTTCTGATATCGGCGTAGAGGATCCAGGTCCTTCCTTAGTTGGTATGTCAAAATCTGAATCATCTGAATATTCATCAAATGTTAACAGTTTACTCATCAGCAAGAATTTCGGCATTTTTTATGCCTTTAAGTTTTACAAAATCATCAATTGATTTGTCCATGTCTGTTATTTCTGTCATGTCTGCACCATACAAATAGAATGTCATCAAATTTGAGCTGCCTATTAAAAAAATACAATTATAAATACAGTTACTTTTTTTGTACACATTATTGTATGCATAACATAACCTACCTTTACTGTTCCTTTTATTTGAAAAAACATTGTTATCATATCCTCAAATACCAATTTCAACTTGGTCTCCCTCTCCCATTCTTTTTCACGAACACCACCCCCAGAAGATAACTTCACCACTATATAACCTTTTTTAGATGAAGAACAATGGTGCCAGCCATACTTGATTTTCAATGTGCTCTTTTTCTTTTTAGATTCCTTACCGCATTTTTGCCTTCCACGGACAGCTGCAACAATATCAGTCAATTCACCAGCTCTATCCGAGCGATATTTTTCAATAAGCAGCCGTGCATCTGACAAAGCTATACCAATAAAGGCAAAATCTTGAGTGCTAAACAAATGAATAGACTCCTTTGACACCTTAAAAAAGAAAAAAATATAGATGAGAACAAAGTTTAAGTCAAAAAAACAACAAAAAACACACACACACACACATCAGATAAATATACCTTCCATATAAAAATATAAAAAAGTTTTTTTTAACTTTCTTTATACAATAAATGTTTTTCAAAAGATCTATAAATCCATAGAAATATTATTATTGCATTGTTGTTGAGATCACATTAGGTCAAAAGAGTAAATTACGAATAAAAAAGTAAACATGCAAAGTATATGCAAAGTTTTATTTTTCGGGCTGTTAAGAATTTATAAATAGATGATTCTCTTGTTATATAACATTTTGTGCAAGCCACTTTTACACCAAATCTTTGCTTAAAGCCCTTCGCAGATTTTCTACTTTGAATTATTTATTATCACTATAATAGTATAGCTACGTCACAACGGAATTCATCAAACTAGCCAGCTAGCTGTTAAAAGAGAGAGAACTTACCCTCGAATCTTTAACTTTTTTTAGCGACTCATCGTCATAACCACGAAGCTTGAGGAATTCTAAAATCTAACAAAAGAAATACTGAGTACAGTTAGTTGATACTTCAGCGATTTTCACAAAGAGTTCAAGCGGCTTACAATCGAAATTTTATGGGAAAAGTGACTTACCTCTTCGTTGCTTCCAAGACTCACATCCGCCATTTTTAGTGCACGTGCAAATGATAATAATAATGGAAAGTCGCATCCAGCGTATGTAAAATTTTCAAAAACGCAGAACATTTTCGCATCCAGTGTGTATGTAGAGAATTTTTTTAACAATTTTTAAAAAAATAATTTCACATAGAAATTTCTATGTGAAGAAACTAAGAAAAAAATCAAAAATAATTTCACATAGAAATTTCTATGTGGAAATATTAGAAAAAAATCAAAAATAATTTCACATAGAAATTTCTATGTGGAGATTTAAAAAAAATATGAACCAAAAAAATTTCACATAGAAATTTATATGTGGAGAAACTAGAAAATGGCACTAATACGCTTCCATACAACAATCTTAACAATCGCTTAACACAGGTTTTAGATATTGAACTAATGATACAGCATAGTTATACTTGTCATCTCATTTAGGTACAACAATATTAGGGAAATACACTTCTGAATTTGTGAAATGAGTACAGAAAAGAAAGTAGAAAGCTAGCACTTAACTTTAATAACCTTTCGATGATTTCCGTAATTTCAGTATGCGAACTACACGAAATAACCTTACGCAGATTAGTTTTAGAGTGAGACTCGCATAAATATTTCCATTACAAATACCCGCCGCGATGAACGAAATGACGCTGACGAACAAAGATGCGTAAAACCGTGGAAGACGTCATGATAAAATTGCGTTTCTCTGAAAAACCCGGATTCTCTATTGTGACAGTACTCAGAAAGGCTGCATGCAAAGTCATAAAATATGACTTTCGGTGCTTTCTCCATGTGCGTGTAAAGTGCCGCTGAAGGATCCTTCCTTCCTTCCTTCACTTCCGGAAAGTGTCCGTTAATGGGGCAAAAAAATAAAAACAAGTAACATGTCCCCTTTTTCCCCACTTGAGGAAAACGTTTCTGGCAATGCACATTTGGTATGTCATCAAAGTTTCGTCCACTGGATTTCTCATCGATAGAAAATTTTCTATTCTTCCGAATTTGACAACCATGTGTCTCGAAATAATAGGCGCGGGCAAAGCGTGCAGGGTTGTATGTACCAGGGAAAATCACAGATGGATCAAGCTCCACATCATTTTGATGGACATCTTCAACAAACAAAGCGCAATAGTGCAGTAAAGAAACCGCACTGCTTCTAATGGTATTTGTTGAGATGTACTCTTGACGTAAAAGTTCGGCAAACTCCGGACAGAAAGTATAAATTCTCTCGCAGAATAAAAGATATTCATCCTCGGTCATTTCACCATTAAAACATTGGCATACGATAGCTTTACTTGTACGGAAGAATAGCCATCAGAAAACATTCGTTCGAATGCTGGAACAGACGGTTCTGGCAAAACATCAAGTAGTGCATCGACGAAAGTGGAAGTAACATTAGGCTTCGAGGTAGAATGTATGATATTACTGCATATATCCTTCAGCAAAGATTGAGCTTCTTTAAATAATCCACTATTTGTTGGATCTAGGTTGGAGATGAATGTTCGATCAAAACGCCGATTAGGAGTTGTTACAACTTCATCACCAAAAGCAGTTTCGATGGGTTCAACAAATGCATTTCTGAACTCAGTCCCAATCTTTGTTCCGTCGCAAGCCACAACCTGAGGTTGGTCTTTGCACCAACGGCATTGTTGTCGAAATTCGATCTTCATATGGGAGGACCAAGCAAAAAACCACTCAATAAAAGTCTGTGTTGACATAAAAGAAGGACCTTTTGGATTTGAATGACGATAGCGATTATTGATGCAAGCGACAAAACCACGAATTGTTTGTTTGCTTGTCATAACTGTATCCACGAATTCCCAACATAATAATACTAGAATACCACGTTAATGTGTCCCATCACCACTTAATTTTATAGGCCTGTTCAAACAGAACTCACCAATTTCATAACCTGCACAAGTAGAACGAGACAAACAAAAGATAGAATTTTCGGCTCCATCCCAAGTTTTCAAACAAGTATCAGCAGTACACTTCCGAAAGAAGACTTTACATTCAATACAACCACGATCAAGGTACAAATTAATACAGTGACTGAAACGTAACAAACCATTTGGGTGAGTGTCACTGCACCATCCAACCTGAATAAAATATCAAAATGTGTACATCTTGCTTGCAGAGTAACGCAGAAAAGTTACATATGTGGTTTTCTATTATAATGCAATGAAATGAAATGGATAGATACATTACCCCACACGAGCAACATTCCTGAGGAAGATCAGGAACAAAATCCAGATCCCCAGAGAAATTCCTAACGTTGATGTCTTGTCGCAATGCAATATCATCTAATAATTTCTCGCTGAAAGGATTACAGTCTACAACTCTTTTGCTGGGTGCATTTTTACCAAATGTCCATGATCCAGTCTCAGCATCAAACACATTTTCCCACTAAAATGTAAAAGAAATGATTAATAGATATTGACACAAAATTCTGTCAAAACGAGCTAGACCCTTGATGTTATTTCATAAAAATAGGAACATTAAAACAAACAACAAACAAAAAAACAATCTGTAGAAATATGGTTAAGCACCTTTTCGCAAGGTAAATTTACTTCATTAGTGCCATCGATATCATTACAACTTTCAGTAATGTCATCACCAACGTCATCTAAATCTGAATCTTCCGAATCAATATTGTCAGGTATATTTTCTACAAGTTTGTAACATGAACTGAATACCTGTAGGTGCTGACATACATTTTGACTGTCTAGAGATGTTACGCTCCGTGTCGCTACTTGGTTGACCTGACAAATCGAGGAGTGACATTTGACTACTTTTCTGCAAGTTTTCGCAACCTTAAACACGGTAATAATTGAGGAAGAGATACTAGAAACAACAGAAAATCTTTCAAAAGTAACAACGTTTGCCTTGTGAGACTGGATTGCCGATATAACCTTCGCAACATTTATAAAACTGTTGACTTCATCTTGATCATTACAGACATATGGCGTATATTTTAGCAGACTTCTTAACAGACGAATATGACAACAAGTCTTCACGTCATCCAACGATGTCACCAGAACGCTATAACTTTCACAGCTACATCGGAAGGATGGCTTTCCACCACCAAAGTCAGCACTAACATGAACAAACTCTTTTTCCGGGACAAAACAAATAGAGTAAAGCTTTTCCAAAATGTACTTTTACAGTTGTTAAACAAAGTCATAAAGACGTTTTGGACTCACCATAAAATTTCCGGTTTCGGAGCAATAGCTGTTCATCACTATCACTTGCTTTAATTCAGTGAGCACCCTCCAACATATGACTCCACGTCGAAGCAGTTCAAATTGCTTAAATACTGGCAACTCACAACCAATGTTACTCCAAATGGTTAGTGATTCCACTTCAGCTGGATTGGACCGATGTATCATTAGTGCCTCTATATTATGTTGAATAGTATCAGGATAACAAAAACAATATCTACAAAAAACCAAACCAAAATTTAAAATTGTGAAAATGTTTATGAACATGAAAATGTTGTAAATTGGGGATGAATAATTGATCAGTGATTTCATAATTCAAAAACTAACCTATGACTTCCTTGTTCTTTATGTTCTGTTTTTTCTTCCCACTCCTGATTTTTATGGAGAACAAGGACAAACACATGGTTTATTATAGAGTGAGTACTATCTTGGTTCACATTTAATAATTTTTGCAATGACTTAGCAACAGATTTTTTATTGCTGTACAAACATCTTGTATAAAGGTTGTAGTTAATTTTATCTAAAAATGAAAAAAATGACATATTAAAGGTCAAATTTTCCATCACAGGCAACTTCAAATGGGTTTTCATACTAACCAGATGTTTTTCGTTGAACAAACAGTTCTTCATTTCTTTGTTTTTGGGCAATCACATCATCAGCAGTATAGATATTAATAGGGTTAAACTTTTCAATTGATGTCAGTTCTCTAATTTTTTCAGCATGTGAACTTTGAAATCCAGCAAAAGATCCATACTCAAAATAACGGCTGACAAATGGAGAATCACCACTATTTGTGCACTTAAAAACTATATGAAAATATAGACAGCGAGACAGCGACAGAAGTGCATCTTCTATATCAAAGAAACTATTTCCAGGTTTAAGAATGTCTTCTTGTAACACCAAATATGCATCAGTATACAATTTTATTGCTTCTGTGCATTACAGAAGTGTTTTAATTGTAGAAAAGCACTTAGTATCTAAATAATCAATTGAAACAATAAAAGCAAAAGAAAGCAAAAACACAAAAAACACATGAATGACCATATGTCACATTTCTCAATCTTCATAGGTTTATATGGATTATTATGTTGAACTGACTGCCGATGTAAACCTCTAGAATTCAAAATAGGAGAATCTCAAAGTGGCCTTAAAAAAGATTGTTTGGTGGCTTTAATAAGTAAATGTATTTAAAACATGAAATCAACATGAAATCAACCATTTTCGGAGTTTAAAGTCTTTCGTTAAAAAATGGGTTAACTTGGAGTTACTTGACTGTACCTGCATCTTCATCAGACTGCTCCAAATTTTCCGCCACCACCAAATTTTCCTGAAGAAAATTAAAACGGTTTTAAGAATACCAGCTGATTATTATAGTCTGACTGCCCAGACACACCAGTAAAATGTTATGTGTATTTACATTATTTTCTGCAAAAGCTGAGGATAGATCATGCTAGTTCCTTAGTTGATCATCTTCACCATAATCATATCATCTTCCATCAGGGAATACATTTGGACCGGCAAATCATCCATCATGTATGAGATATAAACTTCCACAAATATAAAACAAAAGGAGATCTCATAAAAGAGGATTTGTACAAGGATACTACTATAGTCAGGGAGTACTACAAGCTAGGATATTATCAGCGTCTTAAAATATTCTCCTAAGTAAGATGAAAAAAATTCCTTTATCTAGATATCATACAAGATATGTTGAGTTCAAAACAGCCCACCTTCCATCTTTCCAAAGACACAAACACAAAATTTTCTCCTTTACTGCGTGGAGCTTGTTATCCAAAAATTTTGTTTGTACACACAGCAGCACCAGTGTTTTTGTAGCTGTCATGATCGCCTAGACACACTACATTGCAACAGGATTTTTTTGAGTTGAGGCATCAGTATTCTCTGACTGTATATTACTCAAATAATAATACATACAAAATACAAAATACAAACGAAACATGAAATTGGGTTCCTTAATTATTCAGTTCTTCGAAATACCACTTCCTTTTTAATTTTCCAACTATGAGCACGTGTGAAAAAGAAAATGTAACAGGCCGTGGAAGGAAGGGGCTTGGAACCAGTGTAAATAAATGAACAAATAAAGCAAAATTTCGACCTGTATTGTGTTTCTTTTTCTGTTCTCCTTGACCATTCTGTCCTCCATACATCATTCTCGCATGCTTTTCTGCTGATATGTTTACGTCTGTGCTGCCATTTACAATATCCCTCGCTTTCGCATGTTGGTGTGATGCAATATTCTATATATAGACTGTGCAGGATTTGTGATAAGAACTGTATGTATAGCTGAACAAAACAAAGAAGAAACAAAGAATATGTAAATGGGTTAAAGATTAAAGATCAAAGGTTAAAGCGCAATTTTTAATCACCCTTCTTGTACTTTTTCACCAATAGTTTGAAAATCTGGCAACCAGTAATCTTTCCATCCATTTCGTTTCATGGTTCTTCCACATATCTTCCAAATAAATAAATTACATACATATTTACTCACCTCCATTTTGGGTCCTCTTTTATAGTCCTCCGTTTTGGATCCACCTATAGGGTCCTCAGTCCTCCTTTTCCGGTATGCCGCTTAAATTCAATGCGTCAAACAAAAGATTTATCCATGCGCATGCGCATGGTTGTTTTTTTACTTCATTTTTCAGTGGAATTTTTTTTAAAGTCAAATTTTTCTAATGTTCCAAAAATTTGGAAAACTTTTTTTTATACACAAAATGTTTCATATTAATGTTCCATATTATTTTGATATTACTTTGAAAAGATATGTCCGTGAAACCAGGCCTTTAATGATAGTAAAACAAACTTGTGACCTGAAAATTGTTATCAGATTACCTAAACAACAACAAAATCACTATTCAGACGAAGGTAGGTTTGAAGATCCAAAACACGTTAAATATGACCATTTTCTTACAACGAATAGCCTATTCTCCACAAGACAGAATCGTCGGTACAGACCTGACTTTTTGGGCGGACTTTGCGCATGCTCTATATCTCAAAAATCGTATTTTTAGACAAGATAAATCTTTAAACAAAAGTAACGGTGTTTCCATTCGTTACGTAGATTTTCATAATTCACATGAGGAAAAAAATTGTAGTGATGAAGGCATAGCGGGGCTCTTTTGTTTTTGTTTTTGTTTTTGTTTGTATTTATGACTCGCAATGAACATGGGCAACGAAAAACCGTTTTTTATGTCATTCGATATTTCTTCAAATGTGCGTTTTCAAATGTGCATTTTCAAATGTGCATTTTCAGTGGTTATGGGAGAAATTTTGGAAACGATATTTGTAAACCCTACAAACAAACAATGGAACAAATTTCGACGTTGAAACAACACACATAATTTACGTCGCTTTGTGTATTAAGCTTGGTTTTGTTAGCAGATCCTTGACAACTGGTATGAATATGGACTGCAGGTACTTCTTCCATCTCACTGTGGGATAAGATTTTTTCCATCTCACTGTAGGATAAGACTTCTTCCTTCTCAAAGGAAGGAGGAGAAGACAAAATTATGCGCAACTGAAGCGTCCATAGATATAGAAGAGAATATCGAAGAATATTCAAAATTAAAAATATTCAAAACTGGAATAGTATTATCGGTTATTTCCATGCTGTTGTTGTTTTGCGTTATTATTTCCCTGTTCTTAGTTTAGTTTTATCTCCGTAATATTTTATTTATCTCCGTAATTTTATTTGCCCGCTGCCTGCATTTGTTTCTTTTATTTTAAACAATATCCTGTTTTCATTTTCAGCGCGCATGCGTAGGAAATTATGATATAGCGTATGACTTCACAATTTTCGTAAATTTGGACCAAGATTTGGGTGACTTCTTCTTTCGGCAAAAAAAGGGCAATTTTTGGCAAAACTTGTACCAAATTTCATAATGCTTCCATTTTCATGAAAATATTCATGTGGAATATTTCAATAGTGTTGGTTTCAAATTTGTGAATCATTTTGGAAATTTTCGTTTTTATCATTCTTTGTTACTTAAGAATTATTAATAAACTAGTATACCGTGTAAAATTTTTTTACATCTTTCCCAATAAGATGTTTTTACACGCTATACTAACCATTTGATAATAACTCTACGAAATACAAAAACGCAGTCCAAAACGCCGCCCTAAAATCTTTCATCGATTCATGAATTTTTTACCCGCCATACATTTTTACCAAGCATTGATAACCGGTGTATTGAGGTAAAACTATTGATTTCTCCTTTATTTGTCGCCAAAAATAGAATTCACAGAACACGGAAGAAGTTTGATTGTTAAAAATGTTATTACATGTTTACGTCGAATCATATTTAATGTAAAGTTTTACTGAAGAAATCAATTTGAGCCATAACTCAAAGCCAATATGGGCCCCAAACGGCAACAGTTAACGAAATAATTATGCGTTTAATGTCATATATATTAAGCCCAGCGAAAAATTGCACACAAATTCAATTGTGACCGACATGTAGTCGGCAATATATTTTAACGCCATGATAATGACGTCATAGTTCCAAGTCCCTCAAATAACTTGCTACAAAAAAAATTAAGAAAATAAGAAAATTTAAATAAAAGGCTGTATTTTTTCGACTTCTGAATCCTAATCAATTCTTAATTCTTTCTACTTTCTAACTTTATAGTCAACCAAAAATAATTTCAGACTTTGTGGTAAACATATTCATAATTATCAATACTAAATCTCAGATAAAAATATTCACAAATTGTAAAATATCTCACTCACCCCACACTACAATACCCATCGCAGAATTAACTTTTGGAATATATACAGATTTACGTATGTAAGATATAAGGTATTAACTAAATCTTAAAAAGAATCATACCTCCGAAGAATGTTTCTTTCTTCAAAGCTGAGTTTTCTTTCTCTATAAATTCCAGGAACAGAGAGATCGCCAATTAGAAAAACGCCATCGGTAATTAATTTTACTCACTGCCAAAACCAACAGATTAATCAAATCTCTAATCTTTTATTACTTCTTGACTTTCTTCTTTCTATCATTGTATTAAAAAATACCATGCTCGACACTAAATTTTCTTTCTTTTATTTGGAAATCTAAGAAAACAAACCAAAACTGGATAAAATGCCGTTTGATACGTCTTCAACCTTCAACATTACACACCATAAGTCGTTAATGTGTAAAAACTATTCTTCGTAATAAAAACTCGTTTATTTTATGCATGTTTCTTATTATTACTTCGTCTTAAAAAATGTAAACAAACGCTTCTTTTTTCTTCAAACAACTATTTTACATTCGTTGTCAATAGCTGCTACGTTCGATTGTAATTCGAAGTCTCCGCCTGATATGCTATATCATGTCTTCCCTTACGTATTTTATATCATAAAACAATTATAAGCACTAAGCCGGAGTGCCTTATCCTAATACGGAACAAAAATAAACAAACATCCATTGACGAACTTCCCGAAAATTTTTACTTAACGTTCTTTCTTTCAAAGTTAGGTAAGAAAAAAGCAAGATTTAGTATTAGTATAAGAAGACTAGTATCCCGGGTAAAAACATTTTACCGGTTCACTTTCCCCAGGAGCTACCGCCATCCCGTGATTTTCCTATCAATATAGGGGTGACCGAAAATAAAATCACACAATCGAAACGGATAAGTAGTACCACGCTATAGAGCTCGAAAAGCTGATCAAGAAAATGTATGGGATCGCCTGTGTACGACTTACGGTTACGGAGATATCGTCGATCAAAGATTTTGATGACGTCACACCCGTCCCCAAAAAGTTTTAGACCCAATTTGTTTTTCGTCACCCTTTTGCCAAATTATCGCGGACCTCAAAAACGTCAGTTATCATCATTGGTTCTCGAGATATTTGACCCTAAACGTCGCGTTCCTTTGGGGGTGCAATGCAATGTCCCCCGTGCCAAAAAATTCATGTCGCGTCATTTGCCACTACCAATATACTAATACTGAAAAAAAACGCTTCTCGCAGCAGCGTGGTTTTACGCGCTCCTCCTGTGAAAATGACCGTCAAATTTCTTAAAATGTATCACTCTCTAAAATAAAAGTGGTATGCACAACTCGCTATTATATATAAGATATTGAAACGAGACAACGTTGTTGTGAGGTGATTTATGAAAAGATCTATTTCGAACTCCTCCGCAGACTTTTTTTGCATTTTTTTTTAATTTCATATGGATAACTGTTTTAATAACACTGCTATGGAGTATCACTCAACAGCTATTTGATATTATACATCTTATTTTGCATCTCAGGTTACTTTTAACATATAGTGATGCCACTGCTGGGGCGTATTAAGTATACAAGGGCGTACTAAGCTAAAAGTTGGACATCTGAGTAAATCGACTGTTGGTTTTTGGTCAAATCATACTCATTAGCCAAACATTGGACAGTCAAAGATGGGGTTGAATGGCAACAAAGAGTGGAACAGCCTGTGGTAGCAAAAAAAAGAGTATTCTTCTGAAATGGTCCATAAATTTGGTTGCGATGAAACCCTTACTATTGGTCATATAGAATCACATGAAAGTTTCTTCTTCATTACCTCACAAAATGATTTTGAGACAGACAGAAGGGAAGAGTCTGCAAATAATATTAGGGACTTTAATCTATCTATATATCTTAATATAAATGTTTGTGTCTGAAACCTTTTATATGTGTTAGCTTCAAAACAATACACCTTTGCCGAATTCACGTTTATATATCGCATCTTGACTCAGTTGTCCATACTGGCCTCGTTTTGATGAGTTACATTGTTTCAGGGTAGTTACTTAGTTCTATATTTTGTTCATTAGCAAATCGCAGTGGGACAATATTCGTTAGTTTTCCACACTGAAACGAGGTCCGTATGTACAAGTGATTCAGAAAGAAACATTTTCCCCTGGGCGTTTATTTAAAAACCGAACATTTGACGTGGGTGTTTATTTACAATTTTTGTATATGTGTTTTCTTTCTAATATACTTATTGTACAATATTGTTCCAGCATCTTTATATCAAAACAGAGAATATATTAAAAGCAAATACTCTTATACTGAAACTAACAGCATTTTTCCCTAATATCAAATAAACATCCACATGCCTTAATTTTTAAGCACCATATCTTGGACGTACAGACCAGGGCATTTATTGTCCATATAAAGAATTTACCCTGGGCGTTAAATTCGATCTTTTCGGTGTTCATCTACGAAATTTATAACTTTTGGCAATTGAGACTAACCTCGAAAAATAACGAATTCATAGAGGGCGTTAATCTTCTCCAATGGAAACTCTTATGAAAGCATTAGAACGAACAAGGTATAGCCTGACTCTTCGCTGTTACATGAGATAGACATTTAATACTCTAAATTGTTTCTGTGACAACTTTAATTTGAATTTTTTTTATCAAAGACAAAACTTGTATCACAAAAACCCACTATTCATCTATTGATGTTATTCTTACAAATAAGCCAAGATCTTTCATGCACTCATATGCAACAAAAAACCGGCTTGAGTGATCGCCATTGTATGATAACTACTTTCATGAAGAAACACGTAAAAAACCGTAAAACATAAGATCACTAAATACAGGAGTTACAAGAATTTCAATGAGAAACGTTTTCTAGATGAAGTGCAAAAAAATGGTTTTTCTTGTGATAGTAATAATCCAAATGAACAATACGAAAATTTACTACGGAAATTTCGTAGCTTATTCATGCACCAATAAAGCAGAAAACTGCAGGAGGAAATGATGATCCGTTTATAAACCGAGAGTTGCGTAAGGCCATATTTACACGAGAACTGAGTTGAAAAATAAATTTAATAAAAACCAAACCATTGAAAACGAAAAAAATATAAGAAACAAAGAAATTATTGTGTTAATTTAAGGAAAAAGGCTATTAAAAGAATCCTACCATTTAAAATGAAAATTTGTTATTTGTTTATAAACCAGGAAAAAACAAGATTGCCATCTGACCGTTTTGACATAAATGAATCACTGCTATGCAACATTGCAAAAACGTTCGCCATTACAGCCTTTCGCTTCGCTCCTTCGATCCAATATTCAGTTATAGCGTCCAGTCCCCACGCACCATGTGACATATGAGTGGACTAACGAATATAGAAAGATTGTACTCACCATGTGGAGATCCACTTGTTTTGACCTTTTGTAAGGCTCATTGAACACATTTATCTTTACCATGATCAACCACAAGTATAAGATAGGTAAAATAGCAAAAAGTTTTGTTTGTGGAAATAACAATATATTTTTTTTAAACAGTGTTGTATTTAATATAATATTAATAGTACAATTAAAAATAAAAAACTTCCTGATGTTCGCTTTAAATATTAAAGGCATCATACAAGTGGCATAAAAGCATTATTAGAAGAACTCCAATAAGTTAGAATTCGACCATGGTTTGTTTCTACATGTGTGAATATAATAAGAGGCACGTAAAGCAACCTCTGCCATCTTTTTAAAACATCTCTCAAAATTAATCCCGTGGTTACGCAACAGTTTTTGTAAGATTTTCTGTTCCATAATAATCTTCTTATACTAATACATTTTACCGGTTCACTTTCCCCATGAGTTACCACCATCCCGTGATTTTTCTATCAATATAGAGGTGACCGAAAATAAAATCACACAATCGAAAAGGATAAGTAGTACCACGCTATAGAGCTCGAAAAGCTGATCAAGAAAATGTATGGGATCGCCTGTGTATGACTTGAGATATCGTCAATCAAAGATTTTGATGACGTCACACTTGTCCCCAAAAATTTTAGACCCAATTTTTTTTTTCGTCGCCCCATCGCCCAATATCGCGGACCCCAAAAACGTCAGTTATCCCCGTCGGTTCTCGAGATATTTGCCCCTAAACGTCGCGTTCCATTGAGGATGCAATGCAATGTAACCGGTGCCAAAAAATTCATGTCGCGTCATTTGCTACTACAAATATACTAATACTGAAAAAACGCTTCTCGCAGCAGCGTGGTTTTACGCGCCCCTCGTGAGAAAATGACCGTGAAATTTTTCTAAATGTATCACTCTCTAAAATAAAAGTGGTATGCACAACTCGCTGTTAGTTATAAGACTAGTGTAGCGTGTAAAAACATTTTACAATCTTCCATAAATTGTTTTTACACGCAATACTGCCATGATAAGTCTGTGTATATACAAAAATTGTTGTGTTTCTCCATGTTGGAATTATATCATATTTAACACAAATTTGTCGTATAAATATTTTGGATCGATCATTCAAAGAATGCTATTAATCCCTACTTTTCAGTGCTATCTGGCCTATTTAGAGATTTCTAAAGTTGTACAGGTAAACTAAAAGCTAAAATTCCAATGTTCAGAGATTTAAAAAAGAGACAATACGACGTATACTCCTACCTAACCAATGTATACTCCTACCTTACCACGGTTAATCTTCTGACATATAAGAAAATACTTTCAAATTTCCCTATTATCTAATAAAAGCAATACCTTCTGAGACGTTTTAATCTTTCAAATCTTTATTCTGCTATGAATTGTGGATAATCAAAACCCAAAACTCCACTTGTGCATCATGATACAAAAACCATGTAAATATGTATATAACCATGATTTACACATTCCTTCTTGTATTACATTCATCTATACTACTCAATTTTCTAATCTAAAATAAAAAGATATCAATCAAATACTATCAAAACAATATAATAATGATCTCGCTACCTTCGTTTCCCTAAAGGCGAACCTTAATAATAACAATCCACATACTACAATGAAATACCAAATAAACTGCTAGCTACACATTTCGGCATAGTAGTCAAAACTAACTGATACGAAAAAGCTACATTCAAACACATTAAAAAATACACATCGGTAGAAAATGATGAACTGATAATACGAACACATAACAGGTCTACATCGATTATCTCTCGGATAGAATAGTTACTGACACGGATCAATGTTGTTATTCTTTATTACTAAACTTAAAGCGTTGGATAAAAAAATAAAAACAAAAACAAATACTTTTACACACATCGTCTTCATTTTTCGTTTAAAGAAATGAACGTTTAAAAAATTTGATGAACTTTCGAACGCAAAAAATATTGCATTGCCTTCTCCTCCGTGCGGCTTTATGATGTCTTCCTTAAGGTACAAAAACTCCACGAAGTAATAAAACTCCGTAAGATGGAGCTAGAGATTCTCCTAATGGGAGATTCTCCCTATACTAACACGGAAAAACATACATCCGTTGACGAACTTCCCGAGAAATTTTACCTAACGTTCTTTCTTTAAAAGTTAGGTAAGAAAAAAGCAAGATTTAGTATTAGTATATATACTAATAGCGAGTTGTGTATCGAGACGAACGAAGAAATAAAACGAAGGATATTGCTTATTATTAAACGAATTAACGAGCGGAAGAAAAAATGTATGGTTTATAAGAGCAGAAACGTGTACTGTACCGAAAGTGAAGAACATCTTACTTATTTATGCTACAGTTATTAAATGGTTGCACAGAAGAAGTTGACAAATGGTTTTTAATATATTTCTTTTTCTTGGAATTGATCGTTTTTGTAATGATGGAATTAACGAGTGGAAGTGCTTATACATAAAGAAGTGAATGAAAACATGAACATATGTCGTTGTTTTTGGTAGTAATGGTGTGCTGGAAAGTGAAGAAACTGTTAATGGAATTGGAGGATTGTTAACGAAGTGGAATTTACAAATTTAACAGTGATTAAAAATGGTTCCGTCGTTGCAATCATTTCGACCATGTGGGAAACATTATCAACATGTTTTGGAAGAGCTAAATTCTACAGTAAAGGGTTTTGCGTTACGCTGAGATATTATTGCTGCTATGTTATTGTTGTTGTTTATTTTTCAAGCGAATTTTTGTGTGGCTGTTTTCCGGAAAGTTCATGCTCCCCCTCTCATGATGATGATTGATTATCATGTGGGTGGAGGGAGGGTAGGGTTTGTGTGATGTATGATTTCTTATCAAGTTGCTGTTTTACTGCATCATGTGAATTTTATCGGAGCCTATTAATTATTGTTACTGGCTTTACGTATGTTGTTTTGGAATCCCCATTTCGTATTTAAGCCTTGGTGCTTATCTTGGTTCTATAGTGTTCTCGGGCACATGATATTTATTAAGTGCTACTTTACATTCTAAAAGAGTTTTTTCTGTTTCTGATGATCATGTACTTGCTTCTGTTATATACGATTTCTTTTAATATTAGAAAATTTAGTATAAATAAAAATAATGACGAAGAAGAATGAATTTCCCACACCACTTACTATACCAAGAGAATTATAACTGACCACAACACATCCCAAGATTTTTCAGATTTTCTTTTGTCCTTCGAGCAATGATTTTATTGCTATTATTCCTTAAAGTATATGCTGCTGATTTGTGGTTTGTTTTTCTTTTGTTAGCTTGGGAGGGAGATTAGTATTATAGGAGTAGCGCGACGTCAGAGGGTACATTGCATTGCACCCTAAATAGAACGCGATATTTAAGGGCAAATATCTCGAGAACCAATAGGAATAACTGACGTCACTTTGAGCGTGCAATATTGGCGATGGGGTGTCGAAAAATTTGGGTCTGAAACTTTTTTCACACCCGTCCGGGTGTGACGTCATCAGAATCTTTGATCGACGATATCTCCATAACGGTAAGTCGTACACAGGCGATCCCATACATTTTCTTGATCAGGTTTTCGAGCTCTACAACTTAGTGATACTTATTCTTAGCAATTATGTGATCTTACTTTTCGTCACCCCTATGTTTTAAAAGAACACAGGTGAAGATGGGGGTGTAACTCATGTAACTCATTGGGGACGGGTGTGACGTCATCTAAAAATGAACTGGTAAATTGTTTTTACCCGGGATACTAGTCTTCTTTACTAATAGCGAGTGTGCATACCACTTTTATTTTTAGAGAGTGATACATTTTGAAAAATTTCACGGTCATTTTCTCAGGAGGAGCGCGTAAAACCACGATGCTGCGAGAAACGTTTTTTCGGTATTAGTATATTAGTAGTAGCAAATGACGCGACGTGAATTTTTTGGCACGGGGAACATTGCATTGCACCACCAATGCAACGCGACGTTTAGGGGCAAATATCTTGAGAACCAATCGGAATAACTGACGTATTTGGGGTCTGCGATATTGGCGATGGGGCGACGGAAAAAAATTGGGTCTAAAACTTTTTGGGGACGGGTGTGACGTTATCATAATCTTTGATCGACTATATCTCCGTAACGGTAAGTCGTACACAGGCGATCCCATACATTTTCTTGATCAGCTTTTCGAGCTCTTCAACTTAGTGATACTTATTTTTAGCAATTATGTGATCTAATTTTGGGTCACCCCTATATTGATAGGAAAATCACGGGATCGGAGTAACTCATGGGGAAAGTGAACCGGTAAAATGTTTTTACCCGGGATACTAGTCTATATACTAATAGCGAGTAATATTGCAATATTGAGCGATGAGATGACGAAAAAAGAATTGGGTCTAAAACTTTTTGGGGACGGGTGCTACGTCATCAAAATCTTTGATCGACGATATCTCCGTAATGGCACGTCGTACACAGACGAACCCATACATTTTTTTGATCAGCGTTTTGAGCTCCATAGCGTGGTACTACTTATCCTTTTGGATGGTGTGATTTTATCTTCGGTCACCCCTATACTGATGGAAAAATCACGGGATGGTGGTAACTCAAGGGGTAAGTGAACTGGTAAAATGTTTTTATCCGGGATACTAGTCTATATACTAATAGCGAGTTGTGCATAATAAATTTAGTTTGGTCAGTGTGAATAAAAGGATTGGGAACGAAATGGTTGTATGGACTGTTATATAGTGACATTTTAGATCGTGCGTAACTGAGTTGTGACTTTAATGGCGATTAGTATTATAGGAGTAGCGCGACGTCAGTGGGCACATTGCATTGCATCCTAAATAGAACGCGATTTTTAGGGTCAAATATCTCGATAACCAATGGGAATAACCGACATAACGTTGGGCGTGCGATATTGGTGGTAGGGTGTCGAAGAATTTGGGTCTAAAACTTTTTGGGGACGGGTGTGACGTCATCATAATTTTTGATCGACTATATCTCCGTAACGGTAAGTCGTACACAGGCAATCCCATACATTTTCTTGATCAGCTTTTCAAGCTCTACAGCTTAGTGATACTTATTCTTAGCAATTATGTGATCTTACTTTTCGTCACCTCCATATTGTATGAGAGAGGGTAAGCACGGGTGTTGGGGTAAGTAACTCAAGGGGAAAATGAACCTGTAAAATGTTTTTACACGCAATACTAGTCTTCTTATACTAATACGCAATCTTGCTTTTTTCTTACCTAACTTTTAAAGAAAGAACGTTAGGTAAATTTCTCGGGAAGTTAGTCAATGGATGTTTGTTTTTTCCGTATTAGTATAGGGAGAATCTCACATTAGGAGAATCACTAGCTCCATCTTATGGGTTTTTATTACTTCAAGGAGTGTTGCACCTTAAGGAAGACATCATAAAGCCGCCCGGATGAGAAGGCAATGCAATATTTTTGCGTTCGAAAGTTCATCAAATTTTCTCAACGTTCATTTCTTTAACCGAGAAATGAAGACGCTGTGCGTAACATTTTTTGTTTTCATTTTTTTATTCAACGCTTTAAGTTTAGTAATAAAGAGTAACAACCTTGATAGGTATCAGTAACTATTCTAACCGAGAGATAGTCGATGTAGACCTGTTATGTGTTCGTCTATTTTTTAAATGTATTTGAACGTAGCTTTTTCGTATCAGTTAGTTTTGACTACTATTCCGAAATGTGTAGCTAGCAGTTTATTTGGTATTTCATTGTAGTGTGTGGATTGTTATTATTAAGGCTTGCCTTTAGGGAAACGAAGGTATCAAAACAAAGGGAGCTGCTGGTGTTTCTGGATGGGATGCAGATGAATGACGAAGGGCTATAGGAAGCAGAATATTCGGAGCAGCGAGTACAGATTTACAGATTTACTGATTTAAGGTTTACAAGATTATTACGTGCTACACGAGTAACCGACTCGGATAGCTTAGAATCACTTTTTGCCTGCAGATTGACACTCCTAGATAAAAACCCAGGACTGAGACCATAGGGGAAGTTGTACGACATATAGTAGGAAAAACTGTGATGATGTGTCTCCGGATATAATATAAGGATATAATTCGTGCAAAAGGCAATTTGCAGCTTTGTGCAGGAATAAAATCTGGATGTGAGATTGCCATTCACGCATCGGTAGACCTTTTCAATGAAGATGATAGCCAAGGCTTGTTACAAGTAGATGCATCAAATGCGTTTAATTCTATCAACCGAGCAGTAACTATGCACAACATGAGCATTCCCTGAATTTTCCACCTACATTTATAACTGCTATCAGACACCGGCACATCTTTTCATTTCTGGCGGGAAAGAGATTCGATCAAACGAAGGGACCACTCAAGGTGACCCAGTAGCGATGGCCATGTACGCCATTGGCATACATCCGGGATAGTATAGTAAATCATGGTCCTTCAATCGGTTACTACCCGAAAGCGTCGAAAAGCGTTTTAATAATAAAAGAACAGCATCTACAGGAAACACAAGAAATTTTCGATCAGACAGGAGTTATGATTACATCAGAGGGAAACAGACATCTAGGAGCTGTTGTTGGAAGCAGTCAGTTCAAAAATCAATATGTTTCAAGAAAAGTCGATCAGTGGGTTGAGGAAATCAAAATACTTTCAAAAATTGCACAATCGTATCCACACTCCGCTTACACAGCCTTTGTGTTCGGCTACCAACACAAATTCACATACCTTATGAGGACTGTTTCAAATATTTCCGCCGATCTACAACCGTTAGAGGACGTCAGTAGTAGCCACCTTTTAAAAGCATTGTTGAATGGATATGTCTGTAACGATCAAGAAAGAAACCTTTTTTCGCTGCCAGTGAAACTTGAGGGCCTCGCAATTAATAACCCCTGCGAAAGAAGTGACATTGAGTATGGGAATTCGAAAATGATTACGAAACCATTGACTGAGAAAGTGAAAGATCAGATTAAAAAGTACGATGAGTAAGTGGAAATTCACCAGAACAAGACACACTCGATCATCCAAGAGCAAAAAAAGCAGAGAAACGAAAGTAGACTGGAAGAAATTCAGTCAAAAATAACTAACAGGATAACTACTAGAACAATCGAAGCGAGTCAAGAACTGGCAGCCTCAAGTTGGTTAACATCTTTGCCAATAAAGAAATATGGCTTTTCGTTGGACAAACAGTCATTCTGGGATAGCCTCTACATAAGATACAACATTGATACAACGTCTGCCAACAACTTGTGTATGTGGAGCTCCATTCCGACTGGAGCATGCTCTATCTTGCCCAAAAGGTGGCTTGATTTCTATCCGCCACAACGAAGTCAGAGATTTTACTGCCGAACTATTAAAAGAATGCTGTAAAGATGTATCAACCGAACCACTACTGCAAGAACTGACCGGAGAAATCTTTCTACCCTCAACAATCCAAACGAATGAAGCAAAAGTAGATGTTGCTGCAAGAGGATTCTGGGTCAAAGGACAAGTAGCGTACTTTGACGTTAAGGTGTTCAACCCAACTGCTAAAGTCTACTTGAATCAGAGTCTATCTGCAGCTCATCGAAGCAACGAACAGATGAAAAAGAGAAACTATAAGCGGAACAAGCGGATCAACAGCATCGATCAAGGCAGCTTACACCATTAGTCTTCTCATGTTTTGGCGGTATGTCTCGTGAATGCAAGACGTTTTTCAATAGATTATCAGAATTGTGGCAGAAAAAAGAAACGAGCAAATTCACCGTGTGAAAAACTGTGTCAGGTGCAGACTCAACTACAGTTTATTGAGAAGCCAACTGCTATGCCTTCGTGGTTCTAGAGGCTTGAAGAAACTATTCGAGAACGACGACATAAATTTAATTTGAATTTAAACGACCGAATGTCGCCTAAAATGTTTTTGATAAAATCGTTGTGATTGGATTGTGTGATTATATTTTTGGCACTTATGTTAGTTTTGGCATTTGTCATGGAAAGATTCTGATTTATGAGAGGGCAAAATTGCCATTTACCACAAGATAAACATTTGTCCTGTTGGATGATATGAAAGTTAATGAGTTTATTCGACGCCAAAGTCTCTTTATCAAGTCGTCGAGTCGCTTTAGATGTTGATTCGTGACGTCATTAGCCGACATTCAAGTGGTCGAGTCGCTCTAGATGTTAACTCGTTTTTCAATTAAAGGCGTTTTAGGAGTTGGAGTCGCTAAATGCTGTCGCTTTTGCCACGTCATAGTGTAATTCGAGGCGCTTCGGAAGATTACCCGTTTAAGATGTTCAGTCGGTTCAGAAGATGAGGCGCTGCAACCTAGTTACCAATCTCTCAAATTTCGATGCTAGTTCTTACACGAAACCAGATGTTTGTGTCTCATTTACATAAGTTTACCTCGTGGTGTTTTCAAGTGGTTGCAAGAGAGACAGAAGGTAAAGAGAAGAACTTCCCTTCTTCTTTCAGTTATATATATTTCATCGTTTGTAAGAAATCGATTTGAAAGATCACTCATCTTTACATAAAAATATAGACCTCACACTAACACTATGGCATACTTTGTTTAAAAAGATATAAATCCATGTTGTTTATTTAGCCTGATTTCAAGTAAGCGACCCACGAATAATAGGATTCGGAATACACAGCTCACGAAATTTTAATAGCTTTTGATTTGAAAACCGACAAATTTTGAAGAGCACTTCATCATCTATAACGACCCAACTTCTAAAACACCTTTTACTTGAAAAACGAGTATTTATCTAAAACGACTCGATATCTTGAATGTCGACTAATTAAGAACCGCGTTAATTTGTAAAATGATTAATGACGTCACGAGCCAACATCTAAAGCGACTGTATGACTGGATAAACGAGATTTTGGCGTTGAATTAACTTCATAGAAAGTTCTGCTTTGGAATAGAAGGTAAAGGTCATAGTAGATTGCGGATCTGTTGGTTCGGTGTTTTCTGTTGGTTCGGTGTTTTTTTCAATTAATAAAGAATCACTTGGTAGAATTTTTACTTCCATGTACGTTTGCTGTAGATCTTTCAAGTAGTAACCTCGCTTAATCATAAATATAATCAGCTTGTTGTTATTTTTTTTAGTGCAGTCAAAGAGAGCAGATACGAATATTACGTATCCCTGTTATTCTTATCAAGAAAAAGAAGAAAATAAATTCTGGCGAGAAAGATGATGTATATTATCCTCTTGATGGTGATATCTGTGGTCACACGACTCTTGATAGTGATATCTGGAGGTTTAAAGTAATTTAGTCCATCTTCTCTGTTAGGGTGGCAACTATTAGCGATCCACTTTCCGTCAGTAGATTAATACGAGACATTTAAATCGATTCGCAATGTTATAAAGTCGCTGGCATGACTCAGTCTCAGTCAGGTTCTGAACCCCCTGCTCTGAAGGTATAGCACTATTGATATTTTATACGTAATTAGATTTTGTTCGTATTTTAACCGGGGGTCATTATTAGGACGGGGATACAACAAAAACTCCAAAATTTAGCAGCCGGGAGACGCTTATTTGGATAAAAAACTTTGTGATGAAAAATTAGTCTACATAGCAACATCCACATGGTATAAACGAAACACTCACTGAGAGTCTGTTCATCTGACAATTCCTCCTCACTTCGTTATGAATTTACGGTGAAAAGCCTTATAAAAATGTTTGAAAGAACGAGGCATAACTTGACTCTAGCCTCCTTTACCAGACAAAATATATAAGGTTTTCACCATAAACTTAAGTGAGGCGATATTGCAAGACGAACTATATGTTAATCACTAAGCCATTTCCGATTCTGCTATATAACTTGGATCTCCATGAATCTCGAGCATGAACTCTTTGATATAATGACAAACTATTACCAAAATATACAGAAAAGCTGCGACCTCCGTAAAAATGTTTGATACTGAACAGGAAGCTAGACCTATTACATCAAAATACGACGTACTTTTTTCTTCACACCACAATCATGACTTGAAGACGATTAAAAAATGTCTGAAAAGCCTGTTTGTATATGACCTCATCACATCAAGCATGTGGGCATCATGCGTGGACGAACTTTCCAGCAGCACAGGAGGAAATTCAAATCAGTTAACTTTGTTTATATGTTTACCTGGTTTCTTCTCCGTTCACTGTGGTATCCGCCATGTTTCTTTTACCTTCGATGTTATCTCCGCCACAATCGTTTGACAGATGATCATTCTGTACACCAAGTTTCTTTCCTTCTTCTGCTGTCGTTACCATAGGAGCAAAAGAACAGTAAATCTCATCTACTACGGTGTTGTTTCCCTTCTCTCCAAGTTGCTATGCAACAATCGACCATTATTATAACCAAGGTAACCCATAGCGGTATAAAGACAAACACATACGACACTTGAATATATCCGTCTAACTTTGCACATAAGATCATTAAAAAAGTCATCTTTAACCCGAATAAAACCAGCAGTAATATTTCCCTACGCCGACTCACGTTAAATTCGTTCACTAGTCTTGGTGAAGTCGTGTTTCGATAGTCTGCGATCAGGTAGAATGATAAATACAAGATAGTGAGGAAGTCTAGTAACCAGATTGGTATGAAGACCAAGAACCACAACCATGTGGTGGTCCCGTCTAATCTTAACACGACAAAAAGTAAAAATAACGTCATCAAAATCCAAAACACCGTCACTCTACCGACAAGCGCCATCTTGAATCAATCTTTTTTCCTAATGCTGCTCTCCCTTTGAACCGAGTCTAGTAGCCGATCGATTTCTTTTTCCTCTTCTGTCACGTGATCGTAAACAAATGATACAATTGGTGTTCGTGTCACAGTGGAGTAAGCTGGAAGAAAATTTCTAAAAATAAAAATAATAAATTTCGTTTGATATTTGATTCTCGTCTAACAAACGAGTGTTTAACCAACAACTCAAAAAAAGGAAATCCACTATTCCAAGGAAATACATCGAATACGCTGTTATTTTTATAAGCACCACTCCAAGCTCAAAATTAATCTTCCCTGTCCTTCTCTTAAAAGTAAAATGGTAGTAGATGGTTTCGGAAGTTTTGAGAACATATATGTCTTGGGATATCAAAAATAAGCACCAATGAGTCTATCTAAGTATATCTAGGTGAGTGTGTTCTTAGATGTTAGTATATACCGTATGTGATCAAGATTTTTCTCCAGCAATAACGAAACGTCTTTCTAAACAATAAAAAAGACACTTGGTAAAAAAAATTATTTCACATCAGAAAATCAACCATTACACATACTACAATCCCAATAACATGAACCCTCGATAACACGAACCTACTAACACTCGCCAAGACAAAAACTTCACTTATTGACAACGAAGATTTGTACCATAAGTTATTAACATCATCAGCAATAAACTGGTGAATTTCATCATTCGAAATTTACCTTTGAAGAATGGTTTCCTGTATCAGTTTCCAATCTCCAGAAAACTTTTGCTGCTGTTAAACTGCTTGAAACTCTTACCTAAAAATGAAAAATGAACACGTTCCACAAAATGAAAAATGAACACGTTCCACAAAATGAAAAATGAACACCTTCCACAAAATGAAAAATGAACACTTCCACAAAATGAAAAATGAACACTTCCACAAAATGAAAAATGAACACCTTCCACAAAATGAAAAATGAACACGTTCCACAAAATGAAAAATGAACACGTTCCACAAAATGAAAAATGAACACGTTCCACAAAATGAAAAATGAACACTTCCACAAAATGAAAAATGAACACCTTCCACAAAATGAAAAATGAACACTTCCACAAAATGAAAAATGAACACCTTCCACAAAATGAAAAATGAACACTTCCACAAAATGAAAAATGAACACCTTCCACAAAATGAAAAATGAACACTTCCACAAAATGAAAAATGAACACCTTCCACAAAATGAAAAATGAACACGTTCCACAAAATGAAAAATGAACACCTTCCACAAAATGAATTAACTTAACAGCAATTATAATTACGCCCCACACATTCTTAGGGCTGACGAAGAAATCTAGGCTCTCTTGAACGGCTTTTTAAAATGAATTTGGTTGATAGATATTCCTGCCCTCATCACATCAAAAGTATATTCTATCGTTTGTATTCTCCTGTCAGTTGATATAAAGCATTTTGGAAATAGTGTCTCCTGTGATATTGTTAAAAATATTTTCCAGGTGTCTTTTCTTATACTTAACTCATGAATTCGAAAAGAAAAGAAATGCCAAAAGCTGAATACAGAAACAAACTGAAAATTACCTTCACAATTTCAATATGGCAGTCATAAAAAATATGCGCAAAATCTTTTGACCAAATTAAATCATTCAAAGCGTTTTGGACGATCTCAGCATAAGCGAGCTGCTTTGGACTGACGTCATCAGATTTGTTGGAAGCGTTCAAATTATCATCCAAACAGAAATATGTCAATACTTTCCCTTCGAAAATTATTCCTACGACAAAATGAAATGCGTTAAGAGACGGTCGATCAACATGAGATGGATTTATAAGTTAAACAAATATTCTACCTTTTCTTGCTCTTCGAAATGTTTTCCCGCCACTAAAAAGAAAACATTTATCAAAAAAACTGACCAAGATTTATTCAAAATGCGAACAACTAACGTCATTTGTCTCCCTTATTCTTGATGTATAAAAATGTGCCTCGCTTACCTGGAGATCTGACTTTTCTTATCAAGAGCGTATTTAAATTTTTTATAACAACAAGAAGTTTGAGAAGTGTATCTAAACAAAAAGAAATTTTATTATATTTCTTCAAAACAAAAAAAAAATATTATATTTCTGATCAAAACTAATCTGTCACCTTTTTACCTTGGAGAAAACAAATTTGGAATTCTGTTTAATTTCGCCAATGTTTTGTTCATTTCTGAAAAAATTGAAATAACAAGGAAACTAAATGGCAGCAATTAAAGTAAACAAATTGTTTATTTTAGATTTCACAAGCAAGTAATCCGAGCAAAGGTTTCAAATATTAAAAGATGCAACAGAATGTTCTGAAATATTTTAATATGGTTTTTCAATATGAAACATCATCAAAACAGATTGATCTCTCAAAATACTTTTTCATAAATATTAGGATAGCAAATCAAAACATATTTCAACAGCATATCTATACAAATATCTCACAGAGAATCAGCTGACTGGTGAGCACCATAATAATAATATATTATTCTATGAGTTTTGTTTTTGTTGACAGAGTAAACCAAACAAATGACAAATCAACTAATACACAATGTCCTGGCAACATGATGTTTACAAATAGGAAAAAACAACTAAAATCACTACAACACAAATAAATTCATAAGTTTTGACACAACACTAACATTAATGCTGTTACCAAGCAACCTATACTTTTGTTTCACAGTTATATTTTCTGGGAAGACAAAATTTTCGGGAAAACATAACAACCGCGCCACCTCATCAGGAGAGAAATAACGAAGCCCTAACGACATCAAGATTTCCAACTTTTCATTTTCCTTCATAAAATCATCTTGTAAACGTTTGAAGATTTTCTTCACTTCTTCAGATGATGAACTTGTGAAGACAGAACCAGTTCCTTCCAAATATTTTCCATACGATTTTGTAAAACAGCAAGAACCTTCTGATAGCGAAGTTCTGATGTCAAGAACGCCGTAAAATCGTAGTAAGATCTCTTTCTTCAGGAGATATTCTTTATTGTCATGGGAATCTAAATAATCCTGTATAACATTTTGTTTACAATCTTTTAAGATTTGACCAACATAAACACAAATGCAGGGTCTGGATACATTATTTTTTTCACAACTGCATGTGCTGGAAAAAATATCTGAAGAAATTT
Organism: Turritopsis rubra; assembly: GCA_039566895.2. NCBI lineage: Eukaryota > Metazoa > Cnidaria > Hydrozoa > Anthoathecata > Oceaniidae > Turritopsis > Turritopsis rubra. The sequence goes on along the minus strand of CM077617.1, from coordinate 18,253,866 downwards.
CTAAAATATTATCATTGCAAATAAATGGAAATTCTGTGTTTACAGCCAGCATGTAATAACGTAGTCTAGAATTTGGAATCCCAAAAGCACTCGGTGACAGAAGAAATTCTTGGAATTGGTATTTTCGTTTCTTAAGAACGCCAATCAGAAATCTTTTTGTATCTGATTCTTCAAATCCTTTCACATTTTCCATGAATATATACCTAGGTGGGAATTTCATCTCTTGCAAGATTTCCATCAAATTAAGGAAACTTCTGGATCTCGGATCATCTGATGCTTGTTGTCTTCCTTGCCGAGTATATGGTTGACACGGTGGTGACATGGTCCACATCATTGCTTTCAGCTTGTCTAAATCTTTGGCTGTGAGTCCTTCAATATTTTTTTGTAATATCGGCGTTTCAGGAAAGTTTTTTTCATATACAGCATTAGCGATTGTGTTTATCTCATAAGCTCCAAGAACAGTTACATTTAAGTTTGTTCTTTTTAAAGCAAAATGCGTTCCACCAATACCGCTATAAAATTCAAGAACAGAAATCTTTTCCATCTTTCAAACTTTGATTTGTTTCAATATGATAAGAACAATAATCTCCAGTTCAGATAGTTGTAATGTTCTAATAGATAAATCAAAAATTAATCCAGTGTAGTTAGGGTTTTAGGGTTGGGGTTACCTTTAATGCATAAATTTTCACAGAACCAATTTTCCTGGAATATATTTTTATGATTTCGGTCATAAATGATGAATATAACTGCTCAAAAATTAAAAAATTGGTTTAGGAACAATTCAATTTATTAAGATTTCATTTCCTTTTAACTGATTGAAAAAAAAAATATACCATGTATAAGAACTATGAAATCAACCCTGATCAAACAGACAGTTGCTATAAAAACAAATTCAAACTATATTGATAATCGAGTTTTCACAATTTTGCAAAAAATTCTTTTAACAAAGGATTATCAGTACACTCTTCAGGTTTGTTTCCATCAATATCTTTCACATTCCGATCTGAACCGGATTGCAATAACAACGAAAGTATTTCATCTTGCTCACAAGTTACTGCATAGTGCAAGGGAGTTTGAAGTTCATCATCTTGGAAGTTCAGCTCACACTTTAAAGAGATTAAGTATTTAACAATATCAACATATCCTCGATCGACGGCCCAATGAAGTAAGGTCAACTTGTTTTCATCTATACTGTCGATTAGTCCAGGATTTCTCGAAAGAATTTTTTGCATCTCCATCAGATTGCCCTCTTCACACCAATTAAAAATAGTTTTATCTCCATCATCCAAACATTTATCAGGTATGTGTTGTGGTATACTAACAGTTACACCCAAACCACCATAAGAACTTTGTTGTGGCTGACTCACTGTCTGTTTTGATTCATCCCATGATGGATTTATTTCTTTTATAAGGGCAACATACTGCTCCATAGCAACATTCTTTGGTAATTCTCCCAGGGACATCCAACTTTTCCATTTAGCATTTGCAGTAAAATCCCAAAAATATGGTTTCTGTATGGTGCATGGTCCCTCGTTCGCCTGTTTATACAACCCATACAATTTCAAGATATTTTGCTCAGAAACATTTTTTAAAGTTCTTGCATGATGTGTTGCATTGATAAATAATAGATTGATTTCCATCATGGAATGACAGAATTTCTAAATTATATGAAAATTAAACAAATATATACTGTACAAAATTATTATTACCAGTATGATAACATCCTCAACCAAAAATATCCAACTACCACTAAAAATAACATATCAATAAACTTCACTTTCACTTTCACGTTGGGTACTGGTCTTTCGCTCCTTCAGCTCTCCTTGTGTTTTGGTTCCAGTGTCTGACTTATAGATAGATAGATAGATAGATAGATAGATAGATAGATAGACATACTCGCACTTCCTAACCACTGTACATCTTAGCGATATCGTAAATAGCAGTTGATATTTCAGAAACCTTCATTTAAAGTATGGCACCCTTTAGAGGAAACAAAACGTTTCCTCTACCATGTTCCATATAATAATGCCAGACAATGAAACTGGCAGTAGGGATGAAGGCAGAGCCACTCTATACTTTATATAAAATAACAAAGATTTGATCTTTGAATTTATTCATTTCTTCAATAATTTTTAGTACTCATGAAGCTTGATGGAAAGCACTTTTATACCTTTAGATTTATTTTGTTTATTCAAGATGTAAAGTCAAAGTAAAAACCAAAAAGACGTGCTTCGATAGACAACAACTATCGTACATTGTCATACAACTTTAAATCGACAAGTGTACTTTAGCAGTTAAGAAACCATAGTGCACATATTCACGTACGCAATTTTTGTCACAATCACGATTTGTCCCTTGCTATTTATATCCCTTTTCACATTTACAAAGTTGAAGCAGCTAATTTTGACTTGGAAAGCAATGAAACAAACTTTCTTGTGTATCTCAGTGTGTGTGGTGTGAGTTTAGGTAGTAGTGGAGAGAAAAAGACACAAACCAAACAACACAATCAGTAGAAAGTTTGTTCTCTGTCTCTGTGTAGCAAATCTATTTTGCACAAGATTGTAGCTTTGTACTATCGGCTAAAAACTATCAACCTTATGATGTATCTGCATTTTCTATTGAAAATAAAAAAATATCCTCACCCCCACCCCGAAGGTGTCACATTTGCCAGGGAGTTGTTTTCGACTTGATAAAAGGTCACTGTTCCCGTCCTGTTTGTAAACGGGACATTCCGATTTGGAACGCATGCCCGATTTTGGATGAAACATGCTGGAATTGAACATCGCGCGCCAAAAGGAGGTTTATTGCCATCTCGAATGACATGCTTGCGTGCTTCGAATGACACTATGAAATCAAGTAACAGAGTCTGCTAAAGTGCGTGCTCGCGTGCTTGGCGTATTTTCTTTGAATTTGTTTGCTTCATGTAATAATGAAATAAAGTTTTAATAATATTATATATTTTTTTATCAATGAACAATGGTGCAAAATATTTACTACTTTAAAAGCAGAAACTTTCGCGGGCAGAAACTTTCGCGAGGTCAAAAAATCACGAAATTTTGCGACAAAAACTTTCGCGAATTTTAAATTTGGGACAAATTTCGCGTAAAAAACTTTCGCGAAAATCAAAAATTACTTCGTTTGCAAGGAAAAAACTTTCGCGAACTGCAACAATCCTCTTTTTTTTTTCTTCTTTATCTTATTTTATCAAGCAGATAAATACTAAAAATATTAACAAAGAGCAACTAAGTCAAATAAGTAACCCAAGTAATTACAAAAGTCCGCTACCTCCCATTCAGAGTCAGTTTCATCGTCTGTTATCTCGTCGTTTTGTTGTCCCAGACTTTTCCCGCATAATATTTCAAACTCTTTGACCGACACATCGCAGATTGCCAATAAGTGGCAATTACCAGAATCACTCTCACTGCCAATCATCGGGTCTATGTCCACAAATGGGTCAATTGGTGGTAGCTTTGACGAACCGAGCTTAACAGCATCGGAGATACCAGCCGCTTTCCACCCGCTACCGATAATTTCTTTTTCTTTTGAAGTGGTCATATGATTATATAATTCCACTAGCCAACCAGCATGAATTGGTTTGATCTTGCTCAACTGTAACCCTACTTCAATGTTATCGATACTAACTCCATTATTGAGGTGTGCCCTTACTTCTGACGAATACCATTCATTGAAATTTCTTTTTAAGAATTGTTTTGCATATCCATTCACAGTCAGGTCAAGTGGCTGGTATAATTTTGTCATATTAGCAGGAACGTTGACGATACATATATTTGCCTCTTCATAAGCATTAAGAACTTCCGCGGCCATTTGGCCAGTAAAGACGTCCATTATCACGAGAGCTTTTTGATTTACTTGGCACGTCAAGAGCCCTCTTTGCTTCATTACATATGGTGATGATCTCTTTCAAGAATTTGATGGATTCGTTGGTGTTTGAGAAATGCTTTGGGTTGAAACTGAGGCAGAAACCTTTTGGAAATTTATATCTATGCAAACTTTGAGAAGTTTTGCCACCGTAAATTAGTTGCATCGGAAGAAAATCTCCGTGTAAAGAAATTGCAAATGTTCCCGTTATCGAACGTTTATCTGCGCTTTCTTCGATGGTGACAGAGGTCTCACCTTTTGGCGCAAGAGTTTCATTGCCAACGGGTACATATTTCAACGGTGTTTGATCAATATTTAAAATGAGCTCGGGAGGGATGTTGTGTTTCTCAACTTTGGTGACTATTTCGTGCAAAAATAAAAATTCGATTTCTTTACGAGCTTTATCGGGGATATCTACTTTTGAAGATGTCTTTCTTCTCTTTACGAAGTTCATCCTGGCAAATAAGCTTTTAGCCCAGCGAGAGGAATTCACATGAATATCACCTGCTACATGAGGGTACTTATTGATTATAGCCTTGGCGGTTGCGTTTGCGACAGTAGTGTTGAGTACATTTCCTTTTTTGCTTAAAGAACGTATGTGTTTTTGAACCATTTCGTCTAGCTCACCTAGAAGTAAGGGCCTTCCAGTTTTTCGCGCATACTTCGTTATACTTTTCGATTCTTCAAGTTTTTCCTTGGATTTCCTCACTTCTTCATAATATCTTTTCTTAAATGCTCGAACAGTACTTTCGTTCAAATTTGGAAATTCTGTTTTGAATTTCCTGATAGTATTAGCATTACCATTTTCAGCTGCAGATTTCCCGATGATGTATCTTTGGTTGTCCGTCCACTTGCGATATTGTGGTGATCGCTTCACAGATTTCTCAACACAATCGTTAATCACCTGCATGTCTAATCTACCGATATCGGATGTTGCAGTTGTAGTTGATCGCAGGAAATCTATGAAACAAGCAAAAATATGTATTTTTATGCCTTTAAAAAATTAAGATATGATTCAAATAAACCCAATATAATATCACACAAAACAAAATCAAAATGTTTCAAGAGTTATAATAACAGCAGATTACATATAAAATATTAGAGAAAAAACCCTACCGTTTGCTTCTGTTCCATGGCTATTTTGAATGACTTCGACTGTGGGCCGCTGATTGTTCTGACTTTTTAAATTAGATTTCTGTTCTAACTCTTTTTGCATTTTTCTGAAAAACGACATTATGGAGTTTTTTCTGTTCGTTACTTTATTATTTTTGTTATTGTCGAAATTAATGAAGGAATAAATGAAATCACGTTCGATTCGAAATTCGAAACTCTCCATTGTTGTTTCTATATCATATTGTAGTAGAGTCTGGTTAAAAAATTACGAAGGTGGAGTGCATTTTACAAAACAATTTTTATTTCATTATTATGATGGCAAAGTTTGAGTGTTTCGATTGAAAGAAAGATTTTTTCCGCAAGTACACGCGATTCGAAATGGAAGTTCACACATTCACAGCCGCTGTAAGAGGATTCCATTATTATCGTAGATTTTGGCGACCAAAGGAAAATGAAAAGTTTGACTGTTTTTACGAGCCTGCAAATGTCTTTGATCGATTTGCTATAAAAACAGTTGATGAAAGAGGAGAAACCGTGGGACACTTACCCAAAGAGATTATCCCGAGTAACAAAGTATTTTTTGGATCGAGGAATTTTAATGCATTGTAAGTTGACTTCCAGGCATTACCGCCGTTCACCTTTAGTTCAAGGGGGGCTAGAAATCAAATCCGAAGTGGTGATCAACTCACGAGCAACTGTGCTTCAGTCAAGGTTAACAGCCCGCTATCTAGAGTTGATTGAAAGCCTTTACACTAAAGCTGTAGAAGAAAGAGTGATGGCCAAGCTCGTTTTTAATTTTGTAATGACACTACCCCCGATAGTAAACATTCCGATATTGCCAGCACCAAACAAAAGAAAGAAAGATGCTACCAAAACCAGAAATCGGGACATTCGTCAAATGTTTTCTGGTAGCAGCAACAAGAGTAGAAAGACACAACCAAATGATATAATTGTTTTAGATTGATATATGAATGAAATTAATATGTGAAAGAAATTAATTCATGGTGAAAAAGAAGTTGTGCTCTCTAAAATGTATTTTGTTGCCCTGTAAATCTTTTATTTCCGTTTTTTATTGTTAGAAAAAAACTTTCCCGTTTTTATGGAGAAAAAAAATTTTTAGGAAGAAAAAACTTTCGCGATTTTTCGTTTTACTTTTTTCAAAGGCATAAACTTTCGCGAAAACGGGCAAAATTCGCGAAAATCGCGAAAGCTTCTGCCCGCGAAAGTTTCTGCCTTTAAAGTAGGTGGATCTTCACCACATTTTGTTTTTCTGTTTTTTGTTTATACAATTGAAAAGTAGTGCTGGTAGTTTCCACTCTCTTGTCGTTATGCTCTCCAAATCCGGTGACTTCGTAATTAACTCATCGAAATTGAGTGCTGATGTGTTGAAGAGTATACATACATAAATAAGAGAATTTCAAGAAACAATCTGACAGATAATTAACAAGTAAACAATTCAGTTATTAAGTTCATACGCGCAAAGAATATTTTTTTGTATCTTTGACAAATTTTCTTTGAATATGGACTCGAACGGATTTTGGAACGCATCATTTAGAAATTTTTTCCCTGGGACTGCCATTCTTGTCAAGCAATTTTGGCACACTTGGGTTTAACTTTTGCCGTTTATATTCAGTATTACCTGCGTATTTTTCTAACCCCACAAGTTCACCATCATCAAACGATACATGGTAAGTTATAAACAGTACTCCACTTTCTATATTTTTCAGCGTTTTACGTCATGTACGTCACATGTACGTCATGTACGTCACAATTCTCATATATTTAAAGAACTTTGTTAATCAAAGAATAAAGAAATGAAGAAAGCAAGAATCAAACATATATCAAATATTGTGTAAAAATAAATGCTCCCGATTTTGGGGCAGTGATTTCGAAATCATATTTTTGCCTTTAAAAGAAGGGTTATGTTCGATATAGGGTCCAAACTCTAAATTGCGTATTTCCATCGTTCTGTGGAAATATTTATATTACTATGCTATTCCAAAAACGATTTTTCAATCCTTGTTTTTTATAAACTGATTCAGAACGACATAACAACATTATGTTAAATTCAAATTGTGGCAAAATGACGAACTATGAAACTACATCAGCATTGCAGCAAAAACAAAACGCAAAACTAGCATGAGAGATAAATGAAACAGTGCGTAATTCTTATATACAAACAAAATCGGTTAAAGGAATATAGAGGTATGACGAAGCTTTGGCGGTCACACAGTCAAAATAAACAGGTGCACAGTAAGCTTAGAAAACCGATGTGGCTAAAAAGGCAAGTTCAAAACGATAAATATATGTAAAATTTTAAAAACTAAAAACCAAATTTATGTATATTAAAAACAAAATTGAAGCACGTTCGCAAACGGAAAACAAAAAAAACTTGAAACATCAGCTTCACTGTTCATCATCCATGAACGACACGACAACATTTTGTTGAAAATCTTGTTGTGTCGTAATAATAATAATAATAATAATAATAATAATAATAATAATAATAATAATAATAATAATAATAATAATAATAATAATAATAATAATAATAATAATAATAATAATAATAATAATAATAATAATAATAATAATTAAAAAAAGAACGTAAATAAAATGAACAAAACTGTGAAACTGCAGGGTGAAAATGTAATAAGAAACCAATCAGTGTAAAATACAGATCAGGAATACGATAACAGATCTAGTGTCAAATTGAATATATTTATATTGTTTGTCAGTCTAGTATTCATAATATATAATTAGAGTTTATCATGTCATAGACCGGTTGTTTTTGTTTGCGACGTTTCGACAGTTACTACTGTCATCATCGGGCGTTTGTAAATGAATGATGTAAAGTTTATATATGTTTTCAGTAGGATCGAAATTAGGATCGAAATTATTTCGGACCTGGAAGGAAGCAATGTCAATATTTCGGACCTGGAAGGAAGCAATGTCAATAATTTGTTTTGCGTAGAGCTGGAAACCATATCGCAGGAACATTATACGATGTACTATTAATACTGGAATTGTTTTTGACACTGTATATAGTCTCTTTGACTTTTCGAGCAGTCCATCCTTTTTCCTTGTCAAGGATCTTTCTATTCTCCCAATCAAACTTGTGGTCATTAGTCCAACAGTGGTCAGCAATTTCGTTTTTGGTTACATCGCCATTCCGTACGGCTCGCATATGTTCTTTGATGCGTTGCTCAAATGTTCTTTTTGTTTCTCCTATATAAACTGATTCACAATCACTACATGGAATTTGGTATATCACGTTATTTGTGTCGTTCATTGAGATCTTGTCTTTCGGATGAGATAATATGTTACGAAGAGTTTCCGTTGATCGAAATCTGCATTTGATGTTGTGTGCACGGAATATTCTTTGTAAAGCATTACTGATACCAGATACATAAGGAATACTAATAGTGGTCACCGGTTCTTGTTCTGTTGATTCTTCGATGTTTGAAGTTCGAGTATTGTTTATTCTATTTTCAACTCTTCTAACAATCGTCCTGTCATATCCATTTGCTTGGAGAACCGATTTGATATGTTTCATTTCTTCAACACGATCATCGTCATTACTAACAATATCTTTCGCCCGATTTATTAACGATGCAACAACACTTTCTTTGCAACTTTGTTGATGGTTTGAGTTACAGTTTAGATATTGGTCTGTATGTGTTGGTTTACGATATACGTTCACTGAAATGCTTCCGTCTTGATTTCTTTTTACAAGAGTATCCAAGAATGGGATGCAATTATTCGATTCCTGCTCGATTGTAAATTTTATTTTCGGGTGCAATCCATTTAGATGTTGATGAAAATTATTCAATGAATCTCGTGTCACTATAGCGTAAACATCGTCAACAAAACGTTTCCATACTTTTGGGGGTTTGTCAGCGGTTGTTGTGGCTGTGGACTCAAACGCTTGCATGAAGATTTCAGCAACTACAGAAGATGCCGGACCTCCCATTGCAACTCCATCTGTTTGAGTGTAATAAGTTTCATCGAATAGAAACCACGTTTTTGTTAATACAAGCGTTATCAATTCCAAAAAGTGAACGTATATCGTAAACCAACACATACAGACCAATATCTAAACTGTGGAAACGTTTTGTTGACGATGTTTACGCTATAGTGACACGAGATTCATTGAATAATTTTCATCAACATCTAAATGGATTGCACCCGAAAATAAAATTTACAATCGAGCAGGAATCGAATAATTGCATCCCATTCTTGGATACTCTTGTAAAAAGAAATCAAGACGGAAGCATTTCAGTGAACGTATATCGTAAACCAACACATACAGACCAATATCTAAACTGTAACTCAAACCATCAACAAAGTTGCAAAGAAAGTGTTGTTGCATCGTTAATAAATCGGGCGAAAGATATTGTTAGTAATGACGATGATCGTGTTGAAGAAATGAAACATATCAAATCGGTTCTCCAAGCAAATGGATATGACAGGACGATTGTTAGAAGAGTTGAAAATAGAATAAACAATACTCGAACTTCAAACATCGAAGAATCAACAGAACAAGAACCGGTGACCACTATTAGTATTCCTTATGTATCTGGTATCAGTAATGCTTTACAAAGAATATTCCGTGCACACAACATCAAATGCAGATTTCGATCAACGGAAACTCTTCGTAACATATTATCTCATCCGAAAGACAAGATCTCAATGAACGACACAAATAACGTGATATACCAAATTCCATGTAGTGATTGTGAATCAGTTTATATAGGAGAAACAAAAAGAACATTTGAGCAACGCATCAAAGAACATATGCGAGCCGTACGGAATGGCGATGTAACCAAAAACGAAATTGCTGACCACTGTTGGACTAATGACCACAAGTTTGATTGGGAGAATAGAAAGATCCTTGACAAGGAAAAAGGATGGACTGCTCGAAAAGTCAAAGAGACTATATACAGTGTCAAAAACAATTCCAGTATTAATAGTACATCGTATAATGTTCCTGCGATATGGTTTCCAGCTCTACGCAAAACAAATTATTGACATTGCTTCCTTCCAGGTCCGAAATATTGACATTGCTTCCTTCCAGGTCCGAAATAATTTCGATCCTAATTTCGATCCTACTGAAAACATATATAAACTTTACATCATTCATTTACAAACGCCCGATGATGACAGTAGTAACTGTCGAAACGTCGCAAACAAAAACAACCGGTCTGTGACATGATAAACTCTAATTATAGATCTAGTGTCGAAAGTGCAAAATTGAGGAAACACGTAAGAAGGCAATTTGAAGTCAAGTTGAACTTCCAGAAAAGTAGACAGCTTGATATAAACGGTTAAACTTAGATCAACACAATGACAGTAGAAAAGTGTCCCATACTGGTCGAAAGACTGAGCATGTCTAAATCAGGAAACGTGACGCCATCCCCTCGTAATACCAGACAACATCAGCTGTATCTGATGCTTTAAAGGAACATGCCACATACCCGACCGGAAACCTACACTTTGCTAGCAGTGACTGTGTTTCATTCAGTAAACTAAAGCATTAAAGTTAACTGAACACATGTCACCGTCAATGCCGTGACATATATTCAGCTTAACTTGCATCTAACAAATATGACTTCAATTTTTTGGAGTTATGAAAACTGGCTTCTTTGCGGAGATCTACAGTTAAACAAGCAGCTTCCGCATCCACAGAAGCTAATGACTATTTGATTTTACTCAATGTCCTCAGATGTTCTAGATCGGTACTGAAGTTTCAAGTAGGGAGGAAAATTAGGATCATTAATACCTTTGTGACACATTTTCAGAATGTTAAATTTGATACGAGATTTAACTGGCCACCTGTTTAATTTGATGACATCACTAGAAAACTTTTTGAATACGATTAACCACAGTGTCATTTGCGTTTGATAGTAATGGTAATCCATAAACGAGCTTTGACAGGATCAAAGCTTCAGCAAGGTTTTTACGCCTTTAAAAGTTGGTAAAACGTTTTAGATTACGCAGACCTTGAAGTTTGGCATAGGCAAAAAAAATTTTTGTTGTCAACAGAGATGATGAAAATATTTTCGTTTTCTTGATGGTACTTATTAAACATCTTTTGCGTTCCAAAAAGCAAGAATTTTATTTTGTTCGAGTTGAACAACAAATTGTTATCTTTTGAGTAATTGAAGATGTTATCAATATTTTCATTCATTGCGCGACAATGTTCGTCCAGATTAGCAACTTTGCAGTGAGCATAACAAGAAGTGTGATCAGCGTATTGTCAAATATTAACATTAACATTATCTGGCATGTCTGTCACGTACAAATTGAATAGGACGGGCCCGAGTACAGACCCTTGTGGAACTCCATAAATAACAGATTTCGACCAGAATTCGAACAGATTTCGAACAGATTGCGGACAGATTTCGAACAGATTTCGAACAGATTTCGAACAGAATTCGAACAGATTTCGAACAGAATTCGAACAAATTTCGAACAGATTTCGACTAGAATTCGAACAGATTTCGAACAGATTTCGAACAGATTTCGATGAATTTTCATTTACTTGGATGTATTGTAAACACACATAGATGTTATATAGTTGCAGATTTGCTTTGCCATTAATCTCTCAAATATTTAAGGTAAAACTGGTAATAATGAAATCGGACGATCGGACATCGTTTGCAGATAGTGAATCATTTTTAGGGGTAGGCGATACCTTCCATTGGATTGGTCCTGACCCATACACGTATAAATAATGTGTGTGAGTGGTGATACGATGCTAGTTGAAACAAGTTTCATCAAATCTGTTGGTATATTACCACTCCCTGTAGATGGATCATTCCTTAGTGATTGAATCATTCCTTAGTGATTAGGTTTTGATGAATTAAGAGACTTTCTGTAAAAAGAATGTTTGGCTTGTTTGATGGTTTTCTTAACGAGATTTCTGACATTGCGGAATGTTCTCATTTTTGAGGCCTTTGAAGCCGTATGTTCTGATCTCCTTTGTTCTTATAAAAAATACGTGTACATGTAAATTTAGACTATTCATTCATTCTAATTTGGATTCATAAATATTTCTGCATCAATATAAGATCACATGCCATGTTTTTGTGCAAAACTTTGAAGGAGACCTTCCCTTTTGTGTTTTGAAGGAGACCTTCCCTTTTATGTTTGAAGGAGACCTTCCCTTTTGTGTTTTGAAGGAGACCTTCCCTTTTGTGTTTTGAAGGAGACCTTCCCATTTATGTTTGAAGGAGACCTTCCCTTTTGTGTTTTGAAGGAGACCTTCCCTTTTGTGTTTTGAAGGAGACCTTCCCTTTTATGTTTGAAGGAGACCTTCCCTTTTGTGTTTTGAAGGAGACCTTCCCTTTTGTGTTTTGAAGGAGACCTTCCCTTTTGTGTTTGAAGGAGACCTTCCCTTTTGTGTTTTGAAGGAGACCTTCCCTTTTATGTTTGAAGAAGACCTTCCCTTTTGTGTTTTGAAGGAGACCTTCCCTTTTGTGTTTTGAAGGAGACCTTCCCTTTTGTGTTTGAAGGAGACCTTCCCTTTTGTGTTTTGAAGGAGACCTTCCCTTTTATGTTTGAAGGAGACCTTCCCTTTTGTGTTTGAAGGAGACCTTCCCTTTTGTGTTTTGAAGGAGACCTTCCCTTTTGTGTTTGAAGGAGACCTTCCCATTTATGTTTGAAGGAGACCTTCCCTTTTATGTTTGAAGGAGACCTTCCCTTTTGTGTTTTGAAGGAGACCTTCCCTTTTGTGTTTTGAAGGAGACCTTCCCTTTTGTGTTTTGAAGGAGACCTTCCCTTTTGTGTTTTGAAGGAGACCTTCCCTTTTGTGTTTTGAAGGAGACCTTCCCTTTTGTGTTTGAAGGAGACCTTCCCTTTTGTGTTTTGAAGGAGACCTTCCCTTTTGTGTTTGAAGGAGACCTTCCCTTTTGTGTTTTAAAGGAGACCTTCCTTTTTGTGTTTTGAAGGAGACCTTCCCTTTTGTGTTTTGAAGGAGACCTTCCCTTTTGTGTTTGAAGGAGACCTTCCCTTTTGTGTTTTGAAGGAGACCTTCCCTTTTATGTTTGAAGGAGACCTTCCCTTTTGTGTTTGAAGGAGACCTTCCCTTTTGTGTTTTGAAGGAGACCTTCCCTTTTGTGTTTGAAGGAGACCTTCCCATTTATGTTTGAAGGAGACCTTCCCTTTTATGTTTGAAGGAGACCTTCCCTTTTGTGTTTTGAAGGAGACCTTCCCTTTTGTGTTTTGAAGGAGACCTTCCCTTTTGTGTTTTGAAGGAGACCTTCCCTTTTGTGTTTTGAAGGAGACCTTCCCTTTTGTGTTTTGAAGGAGACCTTCCCTTTTGTGTTTGAAGGAGACCTTCCCTTTTGTGTTTTGAAGGAGACCTTCCCTTTTGTGTTTGAAGGAGACCTTCCCTTTTGTGTTTTAAAGGAGACCTTCCTTTTTGTGTTTTGAAGGAGACCTTCCCTTTTATGTTTTGAGGCATTGAGTATTTGTTGTCGAAAGCATCCTGCTTGGATTTAAGATGATGAAATATGTAATTGATAAGAACAGAAAGAAATGAGGGAGCAACAGAAATGAAACAACAGAATCTGTTTGGTAAGATTTGTGCCATCCTCGGAGACAGCAACAACGTCAATCTGAAATTTCTGTCCCTCGATATCCTTGCATTTAATTTTCATGACAACTATAAACTTATAACATAATCCACATTTTCAGTCACAGGAAAACAAAACTCGCTCGTGTCCTCGTTTGTCGAGTTATTTTTTATTATATAAAAATACAAGATTAATATTGACAATTTTTTTATGGTATATTGCTTCTATCAGCCATCATATTACAGCATCGTTTACAATAAAAATAATTACGTCATCAATTATTTTTTATCGCATTTCAATGTTTTCACTTTCACCAGAAATTTTCTTATGTAATAACTTTGCTTCCATGACAACATATAACAAAACAAACAAGGCCACATAAACATGCCATGCAATTAGATGGCCCTCACGCCCTTGACCTAACAGAATACCCAGTGATATATTCACAACACCCAGTATTAAAGCGATGCGCCCTAAATTAATATGAACATATTCCCAGATCTTTCGTTTTGTTGTTTTCTTCATTTTTGAATCCTTATGTGGGCGTATTAGGGCGTTAAATGGTTGCAACAAGCCAATGATCATGACCGCCAAGCCAATACCGCCATGAGCAAATTTGAAATGATCGAATCGAACAGATCGTATTCCAAAGATGAAACCTATCAGTGCGAACAGCAATCCCAACACTTGACATATTCGATGCAAATGAAACCATGTCGGATCTTTATGACGGAAATATCTTGCAATAAACGCGCCAGCTTGTAGAAGTATTCCCCACCCGATAACCATAAAAACGCCATGAAGCATTATCAAGTTCAACAAACCAGCAAATGGTTTCTTGCATGATTGTGAATGTTTTGGCGTTCCATCACTTACTTCTGTGTCACCTTCCAATAAGAACATATCATTAAAACTGGAACCACCAAACATTAAAGCGCCCTAAACGCAAAAATTAAAGACTTGTAACTAGGTTGTTATTTTTTTAACCTCTGTGGTCCGTGTGGAGAGAGCCATTAAAAAAATTCATAAATGTAACAGATATGTTTACCTTGGGATGTGAAACCATTGCAGCACCAACTCGTTTTCCAGGAACATCCCCACTTGCTTTTTTCAAACTCCATTCTTCAGCATTCACATTCAACACTGCTAACTGATCGGGATCGGCTTTATCCACTTCTAACACTTCATTATTTTTTTCTTCCCCGCCATATAAAACAACTCTTCGTTGTCCCCTCACAACGGGGAGTAACACAACTGACGGAAAGTTCCTCGGTGTAGCACAGTCGTCTAAACGAGTCCAAGATTCCTTACTTTCAGAAAATAGCCATGAATCAAAACCAGGACAAGCTCCACCGGTTCCGCCACCGCTTGCACATCCACCGTACATCACTAATTCATCTTCTGCCACCATTGTCCCCCCGTGAAGACATCTTTCGTTCGGATGGCCGAATACATACGGGCTTTTATCCGGAAAAACTTCCGTCCAATGATTGGTCATGATATTATAGACCAAGGTGTTAGCGTAGCGAACTGCCGTTGAAAAGCCGTGTGTTAAAAAAAATTTTGTGCTCGAATTGGAGTAAAATCCACCAGCGGCTCCATAAATAGTATCTGGCTTTTTACCAGTAGGATTTAGCCGTTCCCATGTATTTGTGGAGAGATTAAATTTCCAAACATCATCATAAAGAAGTTTGTTGGGTCCTTCACCAGTACTTACATAAAAACCATCATGACTCACACCATAAACCGTACTGAACCTTTTCTCTGGTTTATCGAAACCTGTTGTATTCACTTCTGTCCATGTATTTGTGTTTAGGTCGTATGACCATGTATCGTCAACAATCAATCCCTGACTTTGTCCACCAAAAATAACAATCCGATTTCTGATCGGATCATACCCCATTGCATGGTTCATTCGACCAGGTGGAGCCGTGCCATTCCCATTATGCATCTGTCTCCATCTCAATTGTGCCGCTGTTATGACAACCAAAGATGATAGTAAAATATAGTGAAACAAAACCATGTTGATAGTTTTTCAGAAATCTCAAAAACTTGATGTTTGAATTCTAGCAAAGGGGACATATATATATACTTGTTCAAGTTCGCCATGTCATTCTGATTCGATAATTGCAACATCATCCTGATAAACTGAAATCACCATGGAAACACAAATCATAATTGTGTAATCTGGAAGTAATTATCCTTGCAAATAAAACAATTTGATGCTTAGGGTACATTTACACCACGAAAACATTTTTGATGACATAACCTCTATTATTAATTTTGATGAGTCATTAAAAATCTCATTCTTCCGTCATCATATTCGCTGAAAAGACTTCATCAAATCCATTTACACTTCTGTTGTCGTGGAAATTTTTGCTATCAGAATCAGTCATAAGGAAATAACATGATCACTGATCATGGTAACGTGGTCACGTTGCTCCAGTTAAATCATAGATACCTAAACATCCAGCATATCACAGGCTTATTTGAAAACAAGAAGCAAGAAGGGTCCAAAAATGTTCTAGAAAAATGAAAATCGATTACGCCTTAAAGAAGGAAAATTTTTGTCCATGTTTTTTTTTTTACTTTAACCTTGCTCTCTCTCTAAAGCGAAGGTCACACTCTCTATATTTAATTATGTCTAACATTTGACTGATATATACTGATATATAATTTCAAGTAGCTTCTTTTAAAAGTACAGTTGGCGTTCACCCATGGCATAATTTTTACAAACAAATATCTAACGTCATAAGAATCAACGCTACTACTACTACTACTACTACTACTACTACTACGTTGAGAAGTGGATCTATTTGTAAACAGGGGTGGTAACTGAATAATCTAGGCGTCCTTGAACTGGCGACCATCTGAGAGAGATGACGTCTGCGACTCTTGAATATCTACTTTAAACAAAGCTTGCTGATGCATGTATGTAACTTGCAAGTGTGTACAGTTGTGATTTGTTTGTTTTCACATGATATAACAAGATTTGATGGTTGATATTTTGTTTCGTTTCGATGTGAACAGCATGCACATGGTCTTTGAGTTTTAAGTTTTTGACCATTTTGATATTTCATTAAGATCGTCTTCGATTTCTTTTTTTTCTTTATGGATGACTTGCAATATAAAGTTGCATCGTCAGCGTATTCAAGATTTTTTGAATTTTGGAGGATGTTATTCATATCTGCCACATGCAAGTTAAAAGCATTGGTCCTAAAATAGAACCTTGTGGAACTTATGTTCTTTAAATGAGATTGCTTGTCATCAATTTGCACATAATGGTATCGGGCGGTCCAGTAAAGGAATGATTTGAAAAAGTTCAGAGAATGCATTTTTTTATTAAAGTTTCAAAGTCAACAGCATCGAAAGCTTTTGAATAGTCGGTGAATATGACCATGGTTAATTCTCCATGTTTCGACGCTCGCAGAATGTCATCTCGGAATTTTATTAATATACTGATTGTAGAGTGGTTTTTCCGAAAACCAGATTGCGTTTCATTGTGAACAATTTGATCTTCAATAAATTCTTGGAGTTGGCTGAGTACAAGACGCTCATAGATTTTTGACAGATATGGTAATACTGAAACTGGTATATAGTCATTGGAATTTGGTGATAATACCTTTGGAACGGGACTAATTTTTGCAATTTTCCAGGCGGATGTAAACGTTTGGTTACGAATAAAGTTATTGATGATGTGAGTAAGAGGGGATGCTATATAAGAATGCATAGGTTTTAATGAGATGGGCTGGTATATTATCATACCCTGCTGAACCGTCATGCTGGGTCTTCTTTAAAGCATATTTCACGTTTGTAGAGAAATTTTGTTTGAATGAGCTGCAGCTGCTTTTTGGTAAATTAAAAATGGTGGATTTAATTTCATCTCGAGATTTGGGTTTTGCTAATGCGATACGAGTTGCTATTGTGTTAAACTGATTAAGTTTATCGGGATTTTATCGGGATCAATTGAAATTGGTGTTTAAGATTCTGTGGAGAGTTTTCCATATTTCCTTCAGTCGTTTTGAAGATAATGCTTTTTGATAGAATGAGGTTTTGGCTCTCTTTATTGCTGATTTGATATCGTTTCTTACAGATCGATAGCTTTTCCAGTTTTGGTCTGTTTTAAACATATGTGCTTCGTATATTAGTTTATTTCTTTGCTGCTGAAGATGCATGATGTCAAGATCTTTCATCTATGGTGCGGGAGGTCTGGTGAGTTTTACACGTTTTAGTGGTGCAAGAATGTCAACGCATTGTTTGATAAGGGCGTTTAAAAGCGCATAAACGATATGTTAATAATCATATGTGGTGCATCATGATCGCTAATGGACATGGCAGAACGTCACAAAGAAGTACTTTCTCTGGAATATTGGTAATTAAATGATCGATCAGTGCCGATGCTTTCCTTGTTGGTTTCGAGACAACGTTTTGGAGAAATTGGAGAAAATTTTGGAGAAAACAAACTGGTCCAACATGTCCATATATTTCCTCGAAATCACATTCGTTTCCATTAAATTGATGTTAGAATCGCCTGCCAGAATGATTGGGCCAGTCCATGATTTTTTTATTTCAAATAAGATTTTTTCCACGCTGTCAATCCACTTTTGTTTTGAGTCAAACTTTGGTTGATAAAATGTAGCAAGCAAGAAGGCCTGCTTTGTGGTCTTATCTTTTATTTCTATCCATAGCTATTCCAATTCTTTATTCAAGATGTTGATATCATGTCGTATTTTGTAATTTTTGATTCCATCTTTGATGTAAATTCCTACGCCACCACCTTTCCTTGCATTCCTATTTCGATATTGAAATTCGTATCCAGGTAAGTTGACATAGTTAAGTAAGTTTTTGTCGTCTTTTAGCCAGGTCTCTGATAACGTTATAACGTCAAAGTTGTAGGTATTTAGCATGTATTGGAATTCATCGAAAGACGATAGCATCGATTGTTAGTTTAGGTGAGCAATGCTCATGCAATTACTGTGTTGCTTCAGTTGATTGAGATAAGGGTCTTCAAAGATGTCGGTAACTTCAGGAAAGATAGATTAGTTAAATCCTGCAGTGATCGAATGTTATGAAATGGTAGGAGACTGAGTGTACAGTTGTGACAGGTCCACACGGCTGCTTTTCGGCAGTTGATGATCTTATTGGTGAAGTTTGTAGCACATTTTTGGTGTGTTGGCGTTTTACGTTTTTCACATTCGATTCTTTTATGGTTTGTTTTTACAGGTTTCGTGCACTGATTGCAGTAAGATGGTCCGGGGTTTTCTTCAATATCACCAGCTAATAGGATACCATAGGTGGAGTCGTGGTTTATGTAGTATTGAATCGGAGCCCTCAATCTTATCCTCATACTTCTTATGATAGAATTTTTTTGTAACATCTAAATTTTGAAACAACCGCGTTCTTAAAGGAAATACAGTATTAGATAGAAATTTATGTGTACCATCGAGTAGGCTCAACCAATTCGTTCTGCAAGGTTTATAAATGTGTTCTGTATTGTATAAGTTTTGTATCCTGCACAAATGGTTTATGGGGGAATTTTAAACGTTCTTGTATCAAAATGTCAGAAAGTATCACATGATCTTTAGGAATTCGAAACAGACATGTTAGATTAGGAAAGAGACATGGTAGATATTTGGTTATAGGTTTCTTGAAATGTGTTTTGCATCTTGTTTTGCATCTTATGTTTAACGAAAAACAAATTGTTAAAACTTGAAAAGATTATAAAAATTTGTTATAAAAAAAATAAATCGTCTAATTATGCGCCCCAATCTCGTTTTCACGCCTTCAGGACGTCGAATAGGTCACGTGTCACCAGGACATCGCTTTGCAATGACATCATTCTTCTAACTTCGTCACGATCAATTTCACGAACTAAACGTCACATTAACCAAACTTCATAGCCACCTTTCAACTGTGTGCTTGTGTGTACTGGGTTTGAAGTTGTTCGTATTGTCTAAAATAAACAGTGAGAATACTTAGAGACGGGGGTTACACCAACATTAAAACAGGGGGAATATCTAAAGAGAACACATTAACACTAACTGTTGCAGGAGTCTTGCTTTTTCTTTTAAACTCATGTTTTGGCTTTTAACAGTGATGATCATTTCTTTCATCTCATGTTGGCAGCCTTCATTGACAGATGACAAGTTTTTTAAAAATAAACTGCACCACAAACACTGGAAATAGAAATGTTGTTGTTAGCAATATAAAAGTAATATGGCAGCACTGGAAGCCATGAAAACACATGCGAATGTGCGTTTGTTTGTTTACGTTTTCATCCAATAAGAACGTGTCAATATTTATTTAAACTGACTTATTGAGATTGATACTAACCAAACTCTGTGGAGCAACAGATGGCCATAAAACACCAGAATTCCTCTCATAAACAGGATTCCTCAATTTATTTAACTCGTCTTCTCGGTTGACATGAGACCAAAACGAAAATGTTTGTGAAATACGCGCTTGCTCTCTTTGGAATTCATTGTTGAACAAAAATGTACCTGAAACATCAAGCCCATCGAGACAACGTTTAGCACGATATCTTCCTGATATTTTGACACAGGCTAGCAAAATAAATGACACACAATCACAGAGTGGTCAAAATCACTCACCATATTCAGAGGAATATGAATGGTTTGCAATCAGGAGCAAGAAATCCTCATCAAATTCGAAAGAGTTTGGATATTGTGTCATCACCTAAAAAAACATCAGTAATAAAACAGCAAGTGTGGAGAAAAAATACTGGACATATCGGGGGAAAACGGGGAAAAGTGACCAATTGTGACCAAATAATAGATGTACTAAAAGTTTTCTCCAACAATTTTTACCCCCTGGTTTATTCTGAAATAAAGTATCAACTCAGTCATAATGAAAGAGGCGGTTCAAGGTGTTTAAAACAGCCACGGAGGAGTGTAATTTATTTTCGTATTCACCACAAAAATAAATATAAAAATTAAGGAATCTCATTTTACCATGCAGCTGGTTGGTTGAAAAAGATCAGGGCGGAAGCTGGTTGGTTGGAGAAGGTCAGGGCGGAAGATGGTTGGTTGGAGAATGTCAGGGCGGAAGATGGTTGGTTGGAGAAGATCAGGGCGGGATCTAGTTGGTCGGAGAAGATCAAGGCGGAAGCTAGCAGGAGAAAAGGAGGGCGGATAACATACTTACTTGATGGACACAGTCTAAAAACAATAAAAAGACA
Source organism: Turritopsis rubra (assembly GCA_039566895.2). NCBI lineage: Eukaryota > Metazoa > Cnidaria > Hydrozoa > Anthoathecata > Oceaniidae > Turritopsis > Turritopsis rubra. The sequence goes on along the minus strand of CM077617.1, from coordinate 18,233,097 downwards.
GGGGCGTGTTCTTTCTTCCTTGCTGGTGAAACACCAACTTTTAAATGGCGTTCGGTAAAAGCATAACCGCCCCATAACCACTCTCGAACGATGAGAGCTTGAAATCTAAAAAGAGAATATGACGTCACACTCTCCATCTTAAATACATCACAAGATTCGAACGTCTCTATAGTAACACACACACACACACACAAACACCTAGCTATAACACAATTTCAGAACAAAAATGTCCGCTGCATGTATCACTATGTTTTTAATAAATTTTCTTTTTTTATCAATTTATTTAACGTTGATTTTTTATATTATATATTATAATATAAAACTAATCTAGATCATAATTTATATATTTTATATATTATATATAACTTATATAAACAAAAACAAAACAAAACAAACAAAAAATCTTCGAAATAAAGAGATAAAAGGAGACAAGAGAAAACTGCAGCGTCGACATTTTCTAACATCACAATTCCATCGTATTCCATGATACCACTAAAACTGAAATATACCACTTGTGTTCAACATGGACAGGATATTAAATTCTACCAGAAATTATATTTAAGTGAATTATTCTAAAAAACAACATGTAAAAAATAATCCAAACAGACGAGCAAAACATCTGGGACCGAATTGAAAAGGTAAGTAACTAAAATATGTTTACTGAAGAAGAAAAAAAATGGTTGAGAAACGATTGCAGAAAGAAATTACTGAACAAACAGAACCAGAATATTTAAATAAATATATGGAAGAAGTAAAGAAGTAACACTCAGGTGAATATATAAACATGTTTAAGATGGATTTCAAAACAGTTGATCTTACAGTTTGATGGACAACTCAGACAGGATGGAAGCGCTTCACAACAACACACGAGAATTTACTTGGCCACCAAACATCATTCTAGTTGAAGGAATACTCATCATTGCGTTTAATGCCATCCTCTCCTTGTTGCTCATAGCAACAACAAGTAGAGAAAGTGTGACCAAGCATTCCTTATTCATACACAACTTGTTGTTCACTCACATTGCTGATGGCGCGAATGCTGTTTGGTTTGAGCATCATATACAGTGCACTCGACACCATCATGAGGAACCTCACCAAGACATGTTAATATCCGTCCACTTGTTTACTGCTACCATATTACTTGGTTGCTTTGGTAACATCCTCCTTTCCGTCGATCGGCTTATCTGCATACAGTGGCCATATTGGTATGTGAGATTGACAATACGTCATGCCGGATTGTGTATCGTGTTCACGTGGTTGACGACATTAACATATATCTCCGGCACAATGTATTTCGAAGTGACTCCGTACTTTAGCGATATATTTACGACAATTCTCATCCCTGCTACGAGTTGCTTGCTCATCACCACAAACGTCATCATCCACAAGATTGTTCAAAAACATCTCAAACATATCAAGCAAACATCCAAACCAACTCAGTGTTTCGTTATAAATCCATCAGTAAGAAAGGAAAGTGCTCAATCGATCAGGATTAAACATGTGAAGTCACAGAAAAAAGCTTTCCATGCAGCGTACGTCTGTACGCTCATAGTTGGGACATATACCGTGTTTTGGTTGCCACATGTTGTACAAGACACATTGAAAATGTATCAAGTGATTTCTCCGGAAGGTTTATTCACCAAGATAGTGTTGGTGATTGGTTTTGCGAACGCGTTTGTTGATCCACTGATCTGGATCATGTTTCATCGAGCCACAAAGAAAAGATTGAAACGTTTGTTCGTTTTCAAAAAGAAATGGATATAATTTGGATTAAACGAGACAAATAATAAGTGAGGCATGTTCTTTGTTCTAGTTCAGAAACAAACTCTTAAGAAAACGGTTAATAACAGCTAATATTATAAAAACACATGTTTCCAATCCTCAAAGTTTTGCATTAAATTTTAAGAACGTTTGCAATAGTTTCTTTGTTATCTTTCTTGCTAAAATGAAAATCAAAACAAAAACTTCTCCTGTCAGTTTTTTTTGTGCCCAATTTTGATTTTATTTTGGTCGACATGAAGAGCAATGAAACAAACAACATCCCGTTTCCATGGCCAAAATCCATCTTTCAAGTTGAAGGTTTGCTAATCATTTTCATCAATACATCAGTAATTTTGTTCGTGCTCACCAATAAATTACTGCTCAAACGGCTTTCAAATATTTTTCTACTCAATTTGTTGCTATCGCACGTTATTGAAGGAGGAATAGCCATCTATGTTGGTGAAACGTTTACTCCTGCGCATGATCCCCAACCGAACCAGACATCTTCCACAGTTCGGATAGCCATCTTTTCTGCTTATACCTTGCTCAGCTGCTTAAACAACATCCCAATAACTGGCGACCGACTTCTCGCTATCAAATGGCCTTTTCACTACCTCAAAATCACTGTATGCAAAGCGATTGGAATATGTGTGTTGCCATGGATACTTTCGTTTGTTTACTTGATAATTGTTCTAAGATACAAGATGGCAGCGGTTACAGGGGACATAATTGCAATCGCCTATGTGACGGTAACGATTCACATTTTGATCTTTTCAAATTTTGTAATTTACAGAGAAGTACGAAGACACGTGACCGCTATCAAAACAACATGTGTAGAGAGAAGAAAACAGAAGAAATTGGAAGTTTTGGTAACAGCCAGTTCAGTTTTCACAATTTCAAGCAACGGTGAGGAGAGAGAGAGAGAGGAGGATCAACAACCTGATGGAATCACAAAAGCAAGAGATCTGGACACTAGTTGTGAAAGGTCTGCAAAAACTGCCACTTCTCGAATCGAACAACAACAAAGGAGATCAGCATATATCTGCACTGGGATCGTTATCACATACATCTTGTCCTTCGTTCCGCACATGATTTACGACATTTTGAAATTAACTAAGGCGAACAAGAATATCTACACGGGCAGTTTAGCTGCAAAGGTTACCATCTTTATTGCTTTTTGTAATTCACTAGCAGATCCGTTAATATATGTAGCCATGAATCGAGACATAAAAATCGAATGTAGAAGACTGGTAACTAAACTCAGAAAAAGATGGAAAGGGCGTTAATAAATAAATAAATAAATAAGAAACATTTGACGTGAGCATCAACAAGACTATCACAACATCAAGCAAAATGAACAGCATGTAACCATAGAAACCATAGAATCATAAAAATGAAAATCGAACAATAAGGATCAAAACTTTTTATCATCTTGTCCGAATATAAAAAGGGACGATAGAGTTTAAGGCATAACCATGTGAACCATGCCTTAGTGATTTTCATTTTACTCACCCAAGGATTGTTCTACAGTCTGGGTTCATGAGTACTTGTGATAAGCTTGTCAATTGTAAAGTCATATCACCTCCTCTTTCGCCGTGAACCAAGACTGGTGCCCCTACAAAAACAACGCGATAAATGTGACATTCATTTTAACCTCCTTCAACCAAAATATTGAATCTGAATAATCAAGTCTCCTAACCGTTCAAATGGATATGTGCAACGATCTTTAAGGTCACTGTCATTATGTCTTGAATGCAGCTCATCCATCCACTAGATTCAAGTTTTGAAAACCACGAGGATGACTTTCGATCAATACAAGCTTGATAAACTGCACTGATGCTATCACCAAGGTAACTCGGTCGCTCAAGATTTTCAAAAGCACGAATCCACTGCGGATAATACTGACTTGACTCATAACCACCACCTAACATATTAGTTTTAGAAGTCCTTCATAAAGTTGGGATGAAAAAAAGTTTTCATGATGATATTGACTGAATAAAACATACCTTTGCCTCGATGACTAGTAGCAACGGAATTGCTTCTTGTATCAATTATTTGACCTTTCAATGTATGACCAGCAAGAACACAAGCTAGTAATTTTTCATCGTCTTTATTTCTTTTGTTACTTTGACCATTAAGAGGCTGGGATGAGCGAAGCAAAGGTACCTGATCAATCAATAACATAAGATGTTAAATCAAGTCTATTTGAATCCGATATGTTGAACCGGGGAATCGGGAATTGGGCTCCATCCTCCAATAAACGCCGCACATTAAACCTTCGAGATTTTATAAACGACGTGACTTTTAATTGAGGAAATACGGAAAGAGATATTTGAGAAAAAAATTAAAAGAAATTAATGTTGAAATGTTATAGAGGAAACGTGAGGAGATAAAAAATACCTTATTATGATGGAGATAACATAAAACGGGAAAACGGCCATCTTGACGGAATTTAGCAACTCGTTTGATGAGTTCATCATTCGCAGCTGCAGGTACCATGTTGTATTTAGGGTAGGAAGTTGATACCTTTCAAAAAAAATTCAAAAAAAATTACAAAAAAATCTCATCGAATGTTGCAAATAAATCAATTTTATAGTGACACGTGATCGAGTCTCTACTAGGTGGAAAATGTCACTAGAGGTGCAGGGAAAGAAGAATTAAGTCGTTTGTGAAATTATAAAAAAAAAATGAAGTTGAACGGCATGTAAAAGTCTTTTTTTTTCATTCACATTTGATCGCAAAGAAATTTATAGAACTGTGTATAGACTTTGTGAAGAATCCATGTATCGGAAGTATCGGATGTATTGGAAGCATCGAAGTTTACGAGAATGATTTACTTCGTTTCCTTATTTATGATCCAGCCATCTTTTGTAAATTTGTAGGCTGTATTCTGGTCTTGATATTTTACCAAAGAATCATAATTGAGCAGTAAGAAAAATATATACATGGTAGCGGAGTTGTGACTACATTTTTGTAAAGAGCCGTGTGACGTCATATCCATATGAAACAAATAAATAATATATATAACATATAACTTCTTTGAAAGTTGAAAAAAGAAAAAATATTTTAATGGAAAAAAGATTATATTTTATTTATTTATAATAATTATTTAAAACAATATGTTATTACTAATAAATAAATAACACAAAGAAATCTCTACCTCGTTATTCTCATTAACATAAGACACTCGCCATTGGTCAGACTCCCCAATAATGTTTTTGTATTCTTCCTGCATTTGGAATAACTTCCACCCGTCGACATCAATGGTGTAGCTGACATTGTTGAAGAAGAACGGATAATATAAAGATGCACTTTCTACAAACACAAAACATAAGTCACAATAACCCAAAAATTTAAGGGTGATGATTCAAAAGTATGTCGTTAATCAGCAAGACAAACAATTTATACATTAATTATAAGAAATTGAAACACTTTTGTTGAAAGTTTTAAATATTGAAAGTTTTATTCAGCGAGCTTGCTTTATCTTACTTGCTAGATATTTTTTTTAAAGCAAAAAAATCTATATACTTAATCTTTTTTATTCATTTTTGTTATATTTTTTTTTACCAGGCTTAGTAGGTAAAAAGTTAGTAAGTCATTTATTTATTTATTCGTTGGCATAACAACCTAGCTAGAAATTAAAAGTAACTAAGAAAAACCAACAAGAAAAACTAAAAATTGGAGAGTTGGCATTAACAGACACTTCTCAATTACTTATTTTTAAATTATGCAAGTGTTGGTGAGCATTTGGTCTGATTTTGAATACCATTCCACAGTAAACAGCTCTGAATATGCAGAGACTTTAGTAAGAAAAGCCTCATTTACAGACATCCAAAAATCAAAAAAAGGGGAAAAAAGAGAAAGGGGGTACAAAATTGTGAGGATCGAAGGAAGGAAGTTAAGCTTAAATTATAAATGAATAACAAAAATTTGACAGGAGCAATCTTGATAACCCAGACATACATGTTATGGCAGTACTGGACTAGACTTGAGTGAACAGAGAGAAATCGTGTTAGGCTTGATGAAAGGAAAAGACTGTTGAGTGAGTTTCATTGAGAAATGTAAACATATTGCTGCTTAGCTATGGAATTCCCTCCCTAGACCTCCCGTGCTTGGTTTAATACTTGACGAGAATTTTGGTGATTTAAAATTAGATCAGCAAGTCAGATGGGAAGATTTAAATGTTGTTGAACAAAAAAAATTTAACAAATCAAACTTTAAAGATCTTGAAATTTGTAAACAAAGGAGAGGATGGACCTTATTATGTTTTGAGAGTCTTGTGCATTACACCAAGGTATTTTTTGACAATAGATTTAGGAAAGATACATTTACTAGCAACTTTCAGAAATGAAATCTTTATACTGATTTCTCAAAATAAGATATTAATCAGATATATAGGGAGATTCTATTCTACCGGAGTCTTTTGAGATCATGATTATACATGTTTGCAAAGAATTAAAACGCAATAAAAACTTTATTTTCATATTTTCAAACCTTCTTCAGTTGTTACCAGTTCATTTTCAACGTAAGATTTCTTATAACTTTCATGTCGCATTCAATGTTTCAACTTTTGATGAAAAAAAATATTTTTTTGCCATGAAGACCTAATAGGTAAGGCTATTGAGGAATGGAACTATCACTTTTACCACAATTACTTGTACATTTAAAAAGACATCAAAGTCCTACCAAATGTTGATAAAGCTTCAATAGATGCAGCAACATTGAATGCTTCCTCCTGACCATTGATTTTTATTTTCAACGTTGTGAAGTCTTTGCAAATTATGGATATTATGCCAGCAGTGCCAGATAATTTCCTTTCCAAATGTTCAATGGACATATAGAGAAGCTGTAAGAAAAACAACATTCTTAGTGATAAGATAATGTTTCATGATCAAACAAATTTATAAGAGTTGTTAACTAACCATGAGTTCGCCATCATCAGATGTTCGATCAGAAAACAAGATATGATGACTGGTCAAGCACAACGTTCCAGTAAGCTTCTTATGAGAATGAGGCCGCCACAAGATAACATTGTCAACCTTTGCAGTTTTTATTAAATCACCAAACTCCATTACTCCATTACTCCATTTCTGCAAATTAATAACATATACTTTTTCTTACAAGAACAACTTCAAGAATAAGCAGGCTTAAATATGCCAAAACAATCTAAATACAATCTGAGGCGGAACTTTTCAAAAGATCCTTTTCCAGGCTGAATATTTAGCATGCAACAGAGACAAATTCTCTCTTCAATGAACTAGTGTTTTCAGAAAGTTTGGTCAAGAAGCACATCAAGTCTAAAAACGAACACAGATGTTGAGTTTAGGTTGTTTGACACAAATAATAAGAACAAAATTAAGAACAGTCAGGCTAAATAAAAAATTACTGTTTCTTATAGAAGACTTGAAAATGACGTTTTTTGTTTTTATTTGACTTGATAAGGCAGATTTTCAACAATGAGTAATCAGTGTTGCCAATTTTGCCTGCCGTTTTCAATGCTTGACCACACACACCACACACACTTAGCCAATTACACAATCATTCATTTTTATGATGTCATTTACAGATGTTATTGCAATAGTAATACAATAGCATTTATAATGTCGCAAACTAGAGGGAATATCAATCTCAAAATTATAATTTAGATAGTGCCTTAAAACCATGTAAACATTCGAAAATGATCTATTAAAACTATATAATAGAGGAGGGTCGCCACTATCCGGAGGGGGTCCTTATCCAGACACTACAATGCACACTAATTGATTAAAAATCTCCCAACTCAATTTTAGCTGGCACAACTAGACATTAAGCTGACGGGGGTGGGGGTTCAGATTTAAAGTCTCTAATTGACGTTATGATGAGCATCAGCTTCTTAGCTAAATGTCAGATGCACTGGAGAAATCTCTGCTGACTCAAAATTGTGTCAGATTGTTTTTGTCTTTTTTTTGTCTTTTTTTCCTGCTTTTGGGACTACTTCGACTCACCCCTATTTTTGAGACCTTGAACACACAAAACTCTTAACACACACACACAACACATATATTTGTGATACCCGCCTCCTTAAAGCTTCACTCCAATCATGAAATTTGTTTGAAGAATTTACTAAAGGTGCTGTGGGCAAATAGATGGATTTGTTGTGTGATGTATAAATGTGAAAGCGCTTTGATAATATGTCTCAATTAGCAAAATGTTTTCATAAAAAAAACGTAAACCTCCAAAACTGGTTAGCAAAGTTTTGATATTTATCTAATCGTCGAGACATACCAAAAACAGTATCTCTATTATTATGAATTCCATTTTATAAATGACGTTTTGTAAATACTGTTTTGTAACAGTGAAAAAAAGAAAATGTAAACAGCAAAACAAAACAAATCAAGCTTTACTACAAGCACAATGACTAGACCACTATTGATATTATTGACCACTATTAAAGCCAAGTAGACGCGTTGCGCGCAATACCTTTTATATCGGGGAAAATCGGGGAAAAGTGACCCAAACTTTTCGTTGGTTTAATATTCCCTCGGGTTTTATTTAACCCTATTATTTATTTATTTTGGTTTTTGGTGGGGTTTTTTTCATCCAAACAGTTTACAAAATGTTTTTTACAACACACGTGTCAAACGATAGTTACTTCGAGAATGAAAAAGATTTTCAAGACCGACCAGAACCGCCGGGGAAAAGATCAGCCTGGAAAAAAGTGACTCAAACTTTTAAAATTTTACCTTGGTTTTGCATTAGCCGGATTATTCCCCAATGGTACTCCGAAAAGAAATCGTTCCTGAATGAAGTCACTCACACACACACAAGATACAGGGACACTCTGACACTTACAAAACTTGCAACAAACAAGCAGCGGTTAATTTGGTGAGTGTATTTTCTCGTTTCACCAAACAAAATGCAATTGAGAAATCAACAACACTTCGCTCGATAATTGCGGCAGAGAATCTTATAGTATTTATTAGAAGAGGGAAAATTGAATCATCGTGAGAGCGGAAATTTTTCGTCTCATAACAACAGAACAACAGAAAATCGCTCTTCTTGTTACTTTTCCGATGAAACCTTAACCTCCTTCTTGTGAATAGAGAAAATTAACAATATCCTGTCTTTAGATCAAAGTTTTTCCGTTTTTAGTTGATATATGACTACCGGCTATTTTTACATGGGCTCTAACTATATAAGGAAACAAAATTGACATTTAAATTGGACAAAAAAAAATCGAACTTCCTCTCCTCGTTTCACTTTTTTTTCTTTTTTCTTTTGTAACATTTTGAGAAACAAAAACAAAAAAAAGAAATTAATTTTACTTTAGACCTATCTATATTTCAAGACTAAACTAACAAGAACAGCATTTTTTGAGCCAGACGACATGGGCGGTTTTCCGAGCATGGTCGTTTGTTTACGGCAAAAAAGAATGACTGAGACGACGTGTATAGACCTTTCACGGATTTTAAAACTGTATTATGGCCTAGTGACCATGTTCCGCCTCGTTTTCAATATCAAAATTGCTTTTAACTAAATTAGTATTATTAAGTCATTAAATTATAAAATCAGTAAAACAATGAATTGCATCAAAACGAGGCTGATCATGTTGATTAGGCAATAGTACTGAGCTAAAACAGAAATTCGGGAAATTCGGGAAAGATCTATTGAACTCCTATTTCCAGATACACTGGAAGTGAAGTCCCTCGCATCAATATTTGATTGACAGAATTGGTGCAGGCCAGAACACAAGGTCGTTCTCTCGCCTTTTTGATAATACGGATATTTAAACAGTTAGTTTATGCATTTACCCTATTTTTCACCGATAAGATACGGATATCAAAAAAGTTAGTAACCCTGGGTTTGAGGTTGTTTTTATTTTTTTTATTTATTTATTTTATTTACTTCTTTCTTTAAAGTTACAAAAACATAAAAATATAAAACAAGATCAACATTGTTGATTAAAAAGATTTCCCTAGACTGTGTGTCCAAAAATACTCGCTTTATCAATGTTTATGATAATATTAAAACTCCAGAGGAAATAGAAACTTTACATAGCCGGAGTGTCTTAATAATGTCTTATTCAAATACGGTCCTAAATGGCCAAATCACGATTTTTGCATTGGCCTAAAAAGGGCCGGCCAGAAGGGCCAATATAAGGTATTGTGAAAACATCTCATTTGTATCAATCAATAGTGGTTTCAAATCCACTGGCGGATTATTTCAAACATATTTATCGTTTAGCATTGAATCTGTCTCTAATCATGTTTACTGTAACCTAGGAGGATAGCTGTAACCTACATTTACTTATTGTAACTTATTCTAAAAAAAAGAAAAACGTCATCGGGTTTGAACCACTATGTTCTCGAAAAGAAATGGAAAGGTTTACGCCACTCGGCCATCTACGCTTACATTAAAATAAATAAAAGCTGAACAATTCAAAAGCTGTTGGAAGACGACCAACTGTTCCATATCAAATGTACACACTTAAATAATACAAGAAAAAAGCTTTTTTTAAATTTAACGTAATTTTACATATCAATCATCAAAATTTACCCCTTCAGCAGGCACCACAGTTCTTACAGCGGCAATACATTTGCAGTGGTGATAGTCTCCCTTTGTCCAAGTATCTGTACTAAAAGCTTTGATTCGTTAAATTTGTGAAAGATTGTATATAATACTGAATTGAATTAAATTGACTATTTATTTATGCTGGTACGACAACTAGCAAATGTTAGTACAAACCAACTACAAAAGAAAATGAAAGGATATTTTCTGTTGTCAAATTAGTCAATTCAAGTGATTTGGTATCTCTAACTTTTTTCACACATTTGTTCCTTCGCATTTCCTTCATTTCATCGAGAGACATCCGATCAGATTTTATATTCTTTATTCTACAGGGAAAACAATGGAAGAAATTCTTCTTACAACAGTTCCATCCAAAAAAACGAAATGGAATTTACTTTTGGATTTACAATTTTTCGTTGAAGTAGGTTCACATCTCAGTAGGTCCACATCCCAGTAGGTTCACATCCCAGTAGGTCCACATCCCACGTAGCTCCAGCTAGCTGATTTATTTTTTAACCTCGTATCATCGTAGCTAGCTATCAAATAAAATACTTTACTTCCTTAACAGTTACAGTACGTAGTTGCGACCAGTGTTGACTCGACGGGTAGCAGCTATACCTACAGTTTCTGTTGGTGGGGTGGTTGTAAAATGTGTTGTTCCATAGTCATATATGAGAATGGCTATGGTAGTTCAGACCTCTGGATATGATAGCACCAGCTGCCGCCATATTGGATATCTTTTAATATCTTTTAATTTTATTTGTTTGGGTTCACTTGCTATTTGCGTGGCAACAACATTGTGTGTTCTATGAGAAGGGAAGAAATGTGTGCAAATAAAAAGTTTCGCAAATTTGCTCCTAATTCGTGAAATTAAATTTCGTGAATTTTAAGCTGAACTGGCAATTCGCGAAAATTTGTTTTTTTAAAAAGCTTTCGAAAATAAAAACTCAGAAAAATTGTTTACTAGGCTCAGAAAGTTTCTTCAGAATCAAGAAGAAGAAACGTAAACTAGTGTAAATGCATTTTTAACGATCAATCTTTCAGTTTAAAATAATTATACTATTGATTTCCTTTACATTTTTGATAGGTATGAAATGCGCTATTTTCAGGAGCTCGATTCGTGAAAACATTTTCTGCAAAAATTTCTTCCCTTAAAAGTTTGTGGTTTGATCCATTCAGTTTGATCCATTCAGTTTGATCCATTCAGTTTGCCAAAAGCATCAATCCATTCATCCACTTAAATGCATTTAGTTAAATGAGGCATGATCTTTATTATTACTTATTATTTTTACTTTTATATAATATATTTTATTATTACTTTTATACTATATATTTTATGCTATTCTATAAATATATTCTTGTTTTTTGAACTCTTCATGATGAGGAACATTTGAAACAAATTTTATTAAAAACCTCTTAGTTGATCGAAGAAGCTGTTTCCCTGAAAAATTCTTGCTTCGCATCCTATTCTTCTCTTCTAAATTGAGTCGGTCGGCCGGTTTTGAGCAGATGCCGTCAAAGTATGCGGTCTGCATATTTAGCTGAACTTCTGCGTTCATTTTCTGAGTTCATTTTCTCCATTTTTTTAGGAATGAAGAATTAAATTCAGTCGCATTGTATATTGAAGTAACAAATGTTACGATAAAACTGTTTGCTCAAAATTCACTTAAGAGAATAAATCAAATTTAATTCTGTAAACAGACGTCAATAATGACATCGGTATATGCTTGAGCCATCGCAAAAAATTTCATCGCGACAAATTTATTTATTTATTTAGTCTATATACCAAATTTCATACCAAAAGAAGCGAAAAAATTTTTCTGCAATAATTTTTTCTGCCACTGCAAGGCTATGAAATTTAGTAAATACACGCGGATTAAAGGAAAGGCTAAGGATGCTATAGTATTGCTGATTAAAGGAAAGGCTAAGGACGCTATAGTATTGCTGATTTCTTCAAGAAAATAATCCACAGGCTGCATTGGAGGCTTGTAACAACCTACAATTAACCGCGTTGTTTGTCAAAGTTTAAAACTCAGTATTTCGGATGGATTTTTCGTTTTTATTTATTAATAATCTTTTTTTCGATGAAGAAGTTAAGGTTCTAGAATGTAATAATGGCCACCATGGTCTCTGAAATGGCGTCTTAAAATGAATTTCAGAGTTAAATTTAAGCTACTTAATGGTGAATATTTTTATGTATCTTTAAACCAGAAATAACTTTGGCTGCAATATTACTCATTCCCACAACTTAAGATGAACGGAAGATTATCGTGAAGTAAAGAACGTGTACAAATACAAATGAAAACTAGTTTTTAAGGAACGATGATCTGGACCATTCATTACATCACAGCTGAAAGAGTTTACGTGCTAGTAGACACTATAACTCTCTTCTTTGGTAATTTGTGTTGATGCTCAGTATGTCAGTATGTATTCTCTTCCTGCCGTGGTTAATGCCTAAAAATCGGTTGGAGACCTCAATAAGATCAAAATTACCAGTCATATGTTTATGTAAATGCATGAAGAATCATAAGATTCGTCAGCCGCCATGTCATCGCGCATGGCTGATCGGAGATAGATTTCCAATCTTTTCAAAGCTGTGTTTAACATAGAGACCGGCAAAGCACAGTTAAGTTTAAGAAAATCTTCTCTGAGTTTGGCAAGACAAATAAGAAATGGTTTTCGGAAATGTTTTTGACCAGTTTTTAAATAAAGTAAAAAAGAGTAAAAAAGCCACGTTCAAGAATCATTTGAATAAATGAATGAATTTTGAGCACGGGTAAAAAAAAGGAAAAAGTCTTCACAAATCCCAAAATCCTATTGTATCTTCAAAAATTAATGTATTGAAAGGTTTTTCTATGTCTTTTAAATCTTTTATCACGCAGCTCCATAAGACGTCACCATTATGAATATCCACCATTATGAACATTGAATATCCAGATCTGTTTTACTAACATTTGGTTTTGGATGAAATAGGCGTTGTGGGACAATTATTTATATATTATTATTATAATTAATTATTTTCTTGTATTTCAAATTATTAGAACATGGTTTCTTGTTTTGACGAAGAACAGGGCCCTGGATATTATTGGGTGGAAAATGAATAATTTTTTTGAATGGGGCTAAATGTGTCTCAGTTAGCCAGTTGGCAAGCTTGGATTATATTGTTTTGTTAATATTATTTTTTTAAACGCAATTGGGATTCATATATAATATTCAATGTATAAAAATATATAAAATATATATAAAATATGTATATAAATATATAAAACTATAATAGTTGATTAATGAGTTAGCAATTCCCACAAAGATAATCTTAATTATCACGAAAGTTCTTATCTCCCTCATAAGATATTTGGGACAGTTATTGCTTTACTTCCGAGGCTAAGTTTTCTCTTTCCAATCTTCCGTTTTTTTCCGACTAATTTTTCATTGAAATTTCGTGAATGTTGACACGAACTCATAAACAAGAAACACAAAACATCAATCATCTGAAGAATATTTATTCATTCGACGGATATTCATTCATTCACAGTGAGTTAAGGATCATCAAAACGTTTTTCATTTTTGGAACATTTCTGTACTTTAGATAATCCATGGAGAGATTGAACTCATTTCTGAAGCTTATTCAATTCTATTGAAATTTTCTATTGTTTTTTACCTCCATGGATAATCACATCTCAAACAAAACTTTTATTCATACCTGTTTGCCAAAGCGACAGCATTGTTGCTATGATACACAACTCAGACAGCAAAAGAATTTGAAACTGCACATAAGACACCATAATAAGCGTTAAATATTTTATCCAACTTTTGGCAACCCTCTTAGCGACGAAGAAGTTGAAAAACGTGGATACCGTTAGTTAAACCGGGGGTTCTATTTATTCTATCTATTTGTTTTTGTTTTTGTATTTTATTTCATTATCTTTTTTTATTTTATTATCTTTTTTTGAACGTTATTTTTTCTTCTTTTGTTTAAATGTTGATAAACATCACGTGATCATTCTCTTACCAGGGCACTTAAATCAAATGAACCTTTAAATGACCCCCTGATCAAGGAAAAGAACACGTTCTTGGCTGTGACAGTATAAAAGGAATAATTCATGTCTTCGTCAATCCACTCAAAGCTCGTAAACACAGTTGAGTCACAGAACGTTAGGGTGTAGCAAAATTTCAGAATGCTTGGCAGCATTTTCTTTCTCGTAAGTTGTGTGACTATTACACTCGCTTACTCCAACATTGATCCAATAGTTTACATCAGGAGACAAGGTTTTGATCAAGACCCAAAGACGTTTTCACACGAGGTTGTTGCACCCTGGGTGAGACCATTCAAACCTGGATACTGTGATTCGTGGGAATGGCATACTGATGGAAGGTATAAGGAAGCCAGACTAAAGATATGCAGGGAGCTAAGTGGAGGTAAACAACCTGTTGTCGTTGTTGTTGTTGTTGTTGTTTTTCTGTTATTTTGAATTTCTCAACTTCACATCAAAAACTGTTCTACTTTTTTTGACAGACCGTAAACACGAATGCGACTCCGCAAATGGATATTGTCGAGATAAGTGCCCATTTACCAATGGGAGCTACCCGTTCTGGAGAATTCGAAATGCTGACAGCGTTCCATTTCTCTGGACTATTCGTACTTTACAGATGTTTGACTCACCAAATGCACGGTATCCGATTCATAACAACCCAACCAAAGGATACGCTAGTACATTTTTTGGTCCGGGTAAGATATCTTTATATTACACTTTTTACCCAGACCTCCTTGTTCTCAACTTGTGACAACACATGAGTGTGAAGTAAAGGATGCACGAAAAAGATGAACAGCAATCTTTTCTTTAAGGATATTACGCAAGTAATGCTTTCGATAATAATCCGGACAGTATCTGGGTATCAAACGGAATTTCCAGCCCGGGATTAAACTGGATTGCGTATGAATTCGATCATCCAGTCAAAGTGGCCAGCATTCGTATTCAAGGTGAAGCCGAACATCCGGATCGAACGCCTGGACAGTGGTACGTGGAAGCATCGTGTGAAAAGTACTTCAAGACATATTCTACGCAATGGATTATAGAGAATCATAATCATGAGGTTGATAAGCGCTTTAATAAACCACGACAACAAAGATGGTAGAAGAAGTAGTGTAGTGAATACGTAGTAGACATATTTCCAATAAGGATTTCTTTTTATTGCTTCACAAAATTCTCAATCTTTATTGCTTCACAAAATTCTCAATCTTTATCATCCAACCATCACCTGACCATCATCATCATGTCATATCGCTTCATCATCGTGTCATATCGCTTCATCATCGTGTCATCGTCATAGCCTCACCTTCATGGATTTCATTCAGACATCATGAAAGATTATCTCCATAACATAGATCTTCATCTCCATCATTAGCATAATCTCCATCATATCATCAGTCATACCAACATCTCCACCATATTCTACTATCAACATCATCATCTGTTTACGTCACAACTGTTTTTCAGTTTTTCATTTCTAACTTGAAATCCTCAATAGATAGATAATATGATCATGAAATGTAAAAAAAGAATGAATAAATATATAAATAAATATGAACTTCTGAATTGCTCCACTGTTATCGGTCGAAACTACCTATTTTTATAAGTTAAGAACTTTATAATTCTTCAAAAGAAAAACGATAATGGTCTCTTCCTGCTTGTTATCTTTATAAGTTTTTGAACTTTCCACTCAACCACGGTCACTTTTTGAACTTTCCACTCAACCACGGTTCATCAAGATGTGGATTTAATGATTAGTATCAGTATTTTGATGTCACAGTGTTGACGATTTTGTATTCTCAAAAAAATGCTAAATTTCAAAATCATTCTTTTTCCTTGATGAACCAACTGTCATTAGTATTTCATTATTATCAGAGTTGGTTCAGAGAAAGGCGAAAAAAATTATGCTTGTGTCGTTTTATTTTATGATCATCACAAGCATCATACCGAGGCTCAGTTCAAAATGTTTTTACTCAAAATGTTTGAACGCTTGCAAATTTGACAAATAAATGAAAATAACAAAATTTGTACAATAATAACACGTTTTCGGGTTCCGGGGGGTTTACATAGATTTCGTTATACCGGTGTTGGGAATAATAACCTGAAAAATAATCAAGGCATTGTTTTCCAACATTGGAGCCTCGTTCATTCGGCCCTCAAGTAAAACATACTTATGCATCCTTGCATCTTAAAAGTTGAGAAATTAAGTACGTCACTTTTCTGCAAAATGAATGGAAGGAAAACATAGCTATATCCTCATGGTTAGAGTATGTATACATGTTTATATTATGTAGTACATTACATGCGGACGTGCATTTCACAAGAATAATTACCATCCAACAGGATATACAGACGTTGAAAAATTATCTTTCGCTGGTGATAAAACCACAAAGTTCCTGAATTGTATCATTAGTCTCAAAAGATCAGCAATTAACTTCTATCCACGATAGGTCATTAATTAACCTACATCCTCAAAAGATCAGTAATTAACCTGAACAAACCGGAAGAAATTATACTTTCGAATCCTTTTAAAAGGGAAACCATGTCGTTTTTTCATTCAAAAAACTTAAAGTTAGTATATAACGCTACAAAAAAAGTTATTTTGTCGAAATAGCACACAATGGTGGTTGAAAAACTTTTTGTAATTGTTGCGATAACCGCCGTATTGGATATTGGTGAGGTTCAAGGTCTGTCCTGCCTCTATAACCCAAACCAATGTAAAGCAGAAAGTTTTCAAATCAAACATTGTGGAAAAAAGGAGCTGCGATGCGAAGGTAAGCCTCTCTTTTTCCCTCATGCTTTCTTTGTAAGGTGGAGAGAATTAACAAAGATTGGAGTCTTAAGGCTCGTTTCCATCTAGCTGCATTTTTCGAATCGAATAGCATTCATTTTTAAGCCCTGAGGATGTAAACTTAAGGCCCGGGCAAACGAACCATGGTACCATCCAACTTTGTAGCTTTCGTTTCGCCACATCGTCCGACTTTTGATTCAAATAGTTTGTTTTGTTTTGTTTTGGCGGTCGCGAAGAAAACATGGCCGAGAAAGCTTTGCTAGCTTTCATGATTGTAGAGTCAATTGAAGAAGAACAAGTCAAAACTCGAGGGAAAACCAGAAAATGGATAAAGAGGAGGGAACAAGAAGGGCTATTATAACAATATCATGAAAGAGTTGCGCTTAGAGGACACGAAAGGTTACGAAGAAATGCTGAGAATGAACCCCAGTGCGTTTCTCTCTTTTTGCATAGTTTTCGTCAAAAATGTCCCAAAGACAAGGTCTTTCTTCGAGTAGCTCGATGAGAGCGGTGGTATTTTGTTCGTTCCATTTCTTTGCACTTTTCTTAACTTGCACACTTTTCTTTATGCTTACAACTTCCTTTACACTTTCCTCTTCAGAAGACAGATCATACGATGCCATTTTTGCTTCCTCGCTTCTAGAATACCAAAGATTTCACAAAAACGTGCGATTTCGAACGATTAGTGACGTAATTTATCAAGAAATCGAACGTTTTGTAGCATGACCTGGGCAAACGAATGCTACATGAAAAATTTATAGCATGTAGCATACTACACGAAAATGGGCGGCGAAACGAAAGCATTCGTTTGCCCGGGCCTTTAGTTTTACGAAAAGCTTCTGCCTTTTTAATATATTTTCGAAATAAAAGTGTCATACATATATATTTTAATTAAATGAAGAATGGCTTTGTATTCAATTCCCAAATGGATTGCTTAGGCACGTGCAATGTTTCTCTTGAAATAACTTTTGATCACAAAAGGAAATTGACGTTCAATGGAAATATAATTAAGGTGTAGAGGAAAGTTTTCTTGAGCTTTTTGCGCTACAGCGGAAATATAGCTAACTGGAAACGATCCTTTACTAAGGTGTAGAGGAAAGTTTTCTTGAGCTTTTTGCGCTACAGCGGAAATATAGCTAACTGGAAACGAGCCTTACGTTACATTACGTTACATTACGTTACGTTACATAATTAAATTACGTAATTAATTCATTCCAAGTTACGTGGTGATAATTCCTATTGAAAAAGAATCATATAAGATTTCTTGTTGAATGTAATATTTTGTAGTAACGGTCAAAGACGCTTGTGGTTGTTGTGATGTATGTCCAAAAGTTCGAAGTGAAGTATGTGGAGGACCATGGGATGTGTTAGGAGTTTGTGATGCTTCGCAGGGACTTATTTGCCGAAAAGATAATAAATATTCTCAAGGTGTTTGCGGTATGAATATTTTTAAAGTTAAACATTATTGGAAAAAATATATAAAATAACATTTTACGGCAGACGAGAAATCTCTTTTCTCTTTTCTCTCATGTAGTTTGTAAGAGCGTTCCAGTGCCAGCAGATTGCATCCCAGAAACCTTTACGAACGGATGCTTCACTGGGAATTGCAGTACGTATTTTTTGTTGTTAAGAAATGATAATTTGGGTTTTTCAACTCTTTTTTTACGCATTATCTACCAACCATCTAAGAAGGTTTTCTCAAAATCATCCATCAGTTTTCGTTATCATTTTGTTGTTGTTATGGTTACAAAGTTTACGTCATCTACTAGAATGTAAAAAGGTCCATTATCCAAGAGATTGTCCGTATGGTCTGGAAAGAAGCGATGATGGATGCCTGACTGGAAATTGTAAAAGTATGTATCCAAACTAATCAGCATTATTATGAGAGAAATATAGACAGGTTACCTAGCAACACTTACATTAGTTTCCATCCAATAGCAAGTTCTTTAATAATCGGATAAAACAAGACCAGCTTCCTTTTAATCATTCGGCCAATTTTTGATTTTGCAGAACTAGCTTTTTATCAATTGATTTTACAGAACCGCTGATTTGTCAAGAACGAAAAATATCTCATGCAACAAAAAGACGATATCATTGCAAAGAAAAGAAAACCATATTCTGTGATGAATATTGTGGCAAGTATGTGTGATCAGGCTTCTCTTTTAAATGTTATTCTCCTCATTATGATTGGCTAATGTTCTTAAGCTTTGTCCAATAAGATTGCAGAAACTTTTTTTTTTCATTTAGTTGCTGTAAACATTATTCAACATGTCCGCCAAACTCCATCCAACACGTGCTTGACAGTCAATGTAACAGATTCAATTTTATCGGGAAATAGTTTTATATTTTATATAGCTTCGTTATTATGTATTCATAAGAGAAATTCAGTCAAATCAAACAGTTTGATTTCTCCTCTCTTCACAGCATTTTTGATCAATTTTTGATCAATTCATCCTTATGGCATCCTTATGGCAACTGCGAAGGAGAGTGATAAGCAAATAATTATTGGCAGTTTCCCTAATTCAATTCTCTTTAGTATTATCATGCAACATCACAATGTAATGCTATACAGTTGACTCCCGATAAGTGAAACATCAAAGGGACCGAAGAAAATGGTTCCACTTAGCGGGAGTTCCACTTATCCGAAGTTGGGTATTTTTAGCAACTCCATATTTTCTTGAAGTGGCAATGCAACTTTGACCTTCCTCGATCTCCTTTAAGGCTTTATATTTGTCAATAAAACTTATAGAACTTAAAAACGTCTCTTAAGACTTCGCACAGACGCCATATTGTTCTACATGTGCAGCTTTTGAAAATCGTTTTTTGATTCGAACATTTTGAATTCGAAAATTTTAAGAGTCTATTTACACGGAATTGTTTTTTGAAAAAGACGTTGTTCCACTTCTTATGAGAGGTTATTTGCCCCATGGGACTTAAAAAACGGTCCCACTTAACAAAAGTTCCATTTATCGATGGTTCCACTTAACCGAAGAAATTATAAAGGTTTCTTAAGCAAATCCAAGGGACCAGCGAAAATGGTTCTACTTAGTAAAAGTTCCATTTATCCGGGGTTCCACTTACCGAGATTCAACTGTAATTACTTACGTAGTGAAACTATAGCGAGGGTATTATTAGTTTCGATATTCAATTCAGACATTTATTATGTATTAGAGCATTCCAGGTAAAAACATTTTACCTCTTGCTTATCTTATCGAAGGGTGACGAAAAATAAAATCACAGAATTGCGAAGGGTAAGTACAATCGACTCTCTATAAGAACCTCCACGGGGGCGAAGAAAATGATCCACATATCAATCAAAAGTTCCACTTACCCGGGGTTCCACTCATCGAGAGTCAACTGTAGTTATAGGAGCTCGAAAAGCTGATCCAAAAAATGTATGGAATCGCAATGTCTTTCTCCCTTTCTTTCATACGAATTGCATGATAGAGATAACTGAATCACCTAATCGGGAAAAAGTGACCGAATTTTCCCAAGAATCAGTTTTTCGTAGTTTTTCATCCCCGATAAGGTATGGAAGCTGTCAATTCGTTAATAGTCTCTCCATTGTTTGAGGGAAGTGGGAAAAATTCTAGCAAGCATAAAAACATCGTATATTTTATGCACATTCCTTTACAAAGAAATTCTACGGGCAAATAATGTTAAAAAATGGTTGCACAAATCAAAAAATCTGTGGTTATCATAAAACAAAACCCCCCTCCCCCTCCCTTAGTTTATTATCTCCATCATAAATGTTTATTATCTCCATGCCATACCTAGTTTATTATCTCCATCATAAATGTTTATAGATAAAAACGCAAAGAACCATAACAAATAGCAAAAGAAAAAACAAAAAACTAATTGAGTCCTCTCAAATATTAACGAAGAATACATGGACACACCACGTACATAAGACGTGCAATACATGGACACACCACGTGCATAAAACGTGCAATAGATGTTGTGACGTAATTTATGAAAAAGTTTACTGAATGTTCCAGGTCTTATTTCGATTTTATATAAAAAAAACACTAATAGATTAAGTAAATAAAAAAACCTAAAAATTGACTAAATATTGTCCAATCAAACTGCGTTCTAACAAAAAAATTCATGAAATGCATGAGAAAAAGATCCCTAATTTTTATACAGCTATAATTTATCATGTCCCTGAATAAATAAAACCATTCGCATCCGATCACACCCAGTCATTTCGACCAATTTCGACCACATGCACTCAGGTGAAGTGTCCCACTCCGTCATAGAGTTTATAAACTCGTTTTCTGATACCTTTATATAGCCTACGAGAATTGCACAAAGACAGATTATAATCAATTCAGCAAATGAGCTGAATTTTGGAATTACTCAAGAACAAACACTGATAATGAATATTGAGATAATGTTTCTGGTGTGAAGTAGCTTACAAACACTTCTGTTTATCGAGATTTCTTCAATGATCTGTAGAAGGCCCTAAAACAACAACAAATTCAACATCGTTTATGTTCACATCTGATCTCATCCGATCACACCCGATCTCACTCGTAATGTGAAATTCACTTACTCTCTATCAGCTTCTTTTATTGCGTCATTGATTGCGTTTCTTTCGTCGCGTAATGATTCTCGAAGCAAATCCAGTGAATAGTCACTCTCGCCATCAGATTCTAAGGAATAATCGCGCTTCCGCAACACTTCATTCACTCTTCTTTGGATACGTTGTGAAGAATCCATGGCAGCAGAAAGATGAGTCGAATAGTGTGGAAGATAATATCGGTTGTGTCTAAACAAGGTCACAAGCTAAAGAACATGAGTATCAGAGGCTAGTTTCTGAGATGTTCCAGTTCTCAAAAGTTGGAAATCCCGAACCTTTTTCTTGATATACTTAAATCATCCAGAGCATATCTTAAACTGTCCGCTGTGTCCAGATATGAGCGATAGTGGGGGTCTGTAACAGATCGAACATGTCTTGATGGTGTGGACGAACGGACGTGTGGAAAATCCACAGTATACTTTCGAGCTAAACATAAAATTCATCCATCATACACACACCCACCGTGACTGGTGGTAGAGTGCTGGTCCCCAGTGCAAGAGGTCCTGGTCGAGTCATGCCAGTGACTATAACAGTGTGAATCAATCCACTCAGCTTAGTCTTTAGGTTGAGTGGGATTGATGTCTAAGGGAGTTGTCTAGTTGAATGGTTGAAGCAAAGATGAGGCTTCTGTAGCCCAAATGGGGGCTTTAATTGCTCTAGGACATCAACATTTTATCAGAACTGAAGAGGCTATCCTGGGTGAACATTAATAAGTAAATAAATAAATAAATAAACAAATAAAAGAATTTCAGATGTTTTGTTTTTACCTGGAATGGATTCCACAGTGGCATTTCCAAGAGATTTGCTAGCTCGACTTGGAGACTTAGAACGACGCATTGAAGAACGAGTTGGCGAGGTGGATCGTCGAGGCTTAGGACAAATAAAAGTTGAAAAATCACGATTCTCAATTAAAGTTTCATCTGTTTTGCGAATTACAAACTCCTCCTTTTGTTCTGTTAAATCAGGTGTCGAGTTGGAGGCTTTCAGGGATTGCCTACTCTTTGGTCTGGATAGGCCAGCACTGGGTTGTCTCAATGTATATGCATTTGCAACCCTCTGCCCTTTGTCTAAATGTTCCTACAACAAATATTTATATTATGTTAACCTTGGTTTTACTTTAAATGTTATTCAAAATTTATATTATGTTACATAACTACGTTTTAAGATTCTAAAGAAGTATCCTATATATATCTGTTACTTTACACATAATGTTGTGGAGGAGCAAAGTTACAAACAACCAGAAATCTTGGTGATGTTTTTAGTATATTTACTTGAAGATTTATTATTAATAATTAATTCTCCTTAAAGGAGAAGTGAGGGCAAAGTAACAACTTTATCTTAAAATAAAATATCCTGAAATTTATAGTGCATGTAAATCTTTCCAAAAATCACACAAAAATAGCAGTTTTCCAAAATCACGTGACAAAAATGTGACGTCACTGAACATCAGCGCATAGCACGACGGAGCGGCAGGTTCAAACGAGTTCTAATATTATGTTGTCTTTTCCTTACTTAAGTCATGAAAAAGAAAATAAGAAATTTTTCCGGGCGTTTTTCTACTGGTGTTTGCACAACGGTACGCCTGGCAACTTATACTTACACTATCAATACACTATCAATACTATGTGCTCAAAATGTACTTTTTCTTTTATACCATAAACAAGTAAAACATTCACACAAATTTTTATGATGATGCTTAACTTTATACTAATTTGAGCCTCAAATGATGCTTAAGTGATCTTTCGCCAAACATTTTTTTTTTGAATTTTGCAATTTGAACATGCATGTTATTTGTGCTGTGTAAATGTAGCCTAAACTTATAATCGAATGTTTTGTAAGAATTTGATATTTTTATTATTTTCTCTTGTGCTTCTTCTCAAATTTCCAAAAATTAAATTTTGTTTTAAAACCTGAGCCTCTATGTGATTTTCAATTCAAATATGCTTAAATTTTTCAATTTTGAGGCTAGTGATGCTTATAAAAACCCTGTGTATTAATTAACATACACATAAAATAACTGAGAGCAAATCGTTAGCTTTTTATTATGCACACTCTATAGCATGAATGAGCACATTTTTAACATTAGTGACGTCATCAACATTAAACACTTTAAAACACTTTAAAACTTTAAAGCCTTCTGCAAATCTAAACAAAATAATACAAAATTTTGTACCATGATTTATTTTTATTATCATAACCGTTTTCCCTTTATTCCCCTTTAACGTCAGGAAATTTCGATAGATTCCTTTCCATAGATTATTTTCCATAGATTCCCTTCCATAGATTCCCTTCCATAGATTCCCTTCCATAGATTCCTTCTAAAAACCTTGGCCATTAAAAGATCGTTATAAAATTGAGAAAGTTTTGAAAGGGCCATGGTCATTAGAAATTATATTTCACATCAAAAGGATGTGTTTACTCACACCATCACACACTATCTTATGAACGGAAACAAATTCCAAAAAGTACCTGGTCGTCATAGTCTGGAACTTCTTTAATCATGGTCTTCGTGGAGAATTCTAATTTCACAGGTTCTCCCTGAACATATAAAAATATGAACAAATTACCAAGCAAAAAACAAGACACTTCATATCACTCAAATATGACTTACTGTTACTCTTATAGGCTTGAATTTTGATGTTTTATAAAGTAAAATTTCTCGTCCAGAACCGTAGTATGGTGGAATTGCTGGATATAAGAAATCGTGTGTGTTGCTACTACAATGAGCGATAACTTTCCCATCTAAAAAAATGGAGAATTATATGCAACAGTCCTGCATGAAAGAATTATGTAATAATAAACCAGCTTACCAGTGATATAATCTGTATGCTGGCGTAATTCGATTACAATATCTTCCCCTTAAATGGAAATAGATTCAAATCACCTCAAATCCCAATTAACTTGCTTCTATTACTCCATTTTTAAATAGTTGTTTGATATATGAGTGATATGTAGTCTTATTTTTACTATAGAACTATATTTACTATGTTTATGAAATTTTCAATATATAGCAATTTCTTCAAAAATTTAAGAGATTTTTTAAATAAATTAAGCATATTTTTTGATGCAAAGTTGTGAAGTTAGATAATTGAACATTAAAATATATATGGATCCAATTTTTTCAGAATTATATACAGACAGTCTCAATTTACCTTTCAGTAGAGCAGCAACCAAAGCTGGATCAGTGCAATCATAAAATGTCTAAAATAAAACATCAAAAATGTTAACTATCCTCTTGTAGAATAGTTCAAATCATTCCCCATGGATAAAATGGAGATAACAATTTGTTTCAATGATGATATTTTGTTTCAAATGATGATATTTTTTCAAATGATGATATTTTGTGCTTGTAAAGCGTACCTGGTGTTCCAAAATATACCTTACATAATTCCAAATTGATTTAAATCAATATAAGTTATCAATCCTGACGAAAATTGCTAAGCTTGATTTTTACATGTTGGAAAATAATGATTATGAACGATAATCTCATATTCAGCATAAATTATGTCATTGGTTGTCGTTGTAATCAAATAATAAAAATGGTAGCTGGTAGCTGCCATCCTTTGTTATCTTATCGTAATTGTTCTGTAATCATTGTTTGAAATATCAAAAAAATTAACAATCATTACGTTCACTGTGAGCTCCTTAGGAATGAACAAGCATATATTTGTTAAAAATCAGTTTTTGTTTGTCACTGGGAAAAAATGGCTGGCAGTGACAAATTTGGAGAGAGAAAATGACAGTGTATTTTTCTTTAAATCTCACAAACCCAATTTGTTTTTGATTTTGATTTTTTTAGTTCCATTCACACAGTCTCCAAACTTCAATTTTTGTTATCATCATCATTTCGCAAAGATTTCCATTTCATGAGCGGAGGGAGTAGAATCAGAAATGTGTTTAGGCAACAACTCCCTGCTGAAAAAATGTATACAAAGCCGTAAACTTGTCAATTTTTTGGAGAATGTCAGTGTTGTTCATTTTAGCTGGTTTGCTAAATTACCATAATCTACTTATCAGTTTATAAAATTCCCAGCTTTGATTGGAAATCACTAAAATCTAGCGGGTTAACTACAAAATGCTTCAAATTTCTTAAAGAACATTCTTAGCAACTTCAAAAAAATTGGGAGTGACTTTTAAAATAATGTATATAAATTTCTAACTAAATTTCTCCAACTTTACAATGGATTTAATTTCATAGACAACAATTTCAAGATATTTTGTGTGGATATATAAATTTGAAAATTTGTATAAATTTTTAAACTTTATTTACAAATTATTTGCAAATTTGTGAAGTTAGACCATTCTTGTATGCAAATAGACCAAGATTAAGATCAGTTTTATTTAATATTTATATTGTTTCCTTTTTGTTTTCCTTTTAGTTATTTTTTATATTCAATTCAATTCTATTTTAGTCCAACTTTGATGTCCAAATGTGTACGTGTGTGTGGATACATATTCACTCCATTCACTTCTGCACTTTCAATTTGAAGGTGTGCAACATTGGAAACATTTTTTCACTAACATTTTTTTACAAGAAATCTTGATTTGCTGCAGCATTGGAACAAAAAATTTGGGACTATTTTCCACTTTTTTTATTTGTAACTAAACATTGAAACACGCTACTTATGATAACAAAGACTGTCCAATTTATATTTTGAACAAATAAATCCTGCAACATCAGAAGTTTATTTTAAAATTAGTTAGAGTGATTTTTGAGAGTTTTGTGAGTCATTGGTCAGATTAAAAAAGCTAGTAATACATTGATGATTGAAATAAATAATATGACATTCTAGGAAATTGATGGAGAACTATTCAATAAAATTAATGTTGAATTGTATGATAATAAATTATTGATTTTTTTTTTAAAATGGAAGTTTATGGGAGTTAATAAATTTATAAACCAAAAATCTACATGAAAGAAGAAACATTACAAACCAGAATAAAAATAGAGAAAAATATAAGGGTGGTTTCTCAAAATTAATCTACCCTAAGGAGTGGATAGAGAAAAATGAATTGATAATAGAATCACTTCAAGATCACTTTCAATCATTTAAAATGCCATAGCTATAGGTATATTTACCACAACCACACTTACTCTTTCAAACTTTAACCTTTCATGAAAGAAAAGTGGGAAGGTTGGAGGCACTGACTTTGTCCTGGCCTCCAATCCAAGCATTTCCATATGAAGATAAACATACTCATAATCACGAAGGAAAGTTCCAGGGCAAGTTATCTAAAACATATATTCAAAAATTATAATGAAGAAACTATATATATATTATATCACAGCAAAATACTCACTAAGAACAAGGATTCCAAACTCCGAGTTGAGTTTTACTTGTAAGATAAACGTAATAAACGTTCAATGTTTATTTTATCACCATAGGCTAGAAGCTATGATGATAAAATATATAATTTAACCGTACTAGCATTTAAATCATCAAGGAAAAGTACGTTAAACAAACTTACAACGTGTAAATCAATCTCCACAATACATTTCATTGCTTTCCGAGGCATTTTGATTTAACTATCCGATGTTATGTTATTCCAACTTTATCTTGTTGGAACTGAATGCACTAGTTGTTTCTGATTTTTCTTGCCAGCAGCTCTCGGAAATTTTGTAAACACATGCGCTATGTTGAATGAGCCTCGGGGCAAGTTATACGTGGTTAGACGTACGAAGAAATATTATCAATTTTTTTTATCATATTTTAATGTGGATTGTGAAGCCAATATATCCATAGCAACGCTTGAAAGACCCATTCATAAGTTTGGTTGTTGTTGACAAATCGGGAAGAAAGTGTGAACTGAAAGCATTCTTTTCAAAAAGTCGTCAAATGTAATGACTTTAATATATAACTTCCTTATAACTAAAATTATGACATAATTCAAGTTCCGGGAAATTATAAAAATGAGGAAAATAAATTTTGTTCAAAAGATATTTTACCCATGGAGTAAATAAATAAATAAAAGTAACCTAGTATAGCGTGTAAAGATATGAATTAGAAAAACGCTGTCTCAAACCTTCTTTCATTCTCTTGGCAGCTTTGGATCCTCAATTAACGAATGCTTTTCGAACAACACAGATTCGCATCAAACGTCAAGGTCTATTTTTAATTTCGTGGGTCCCACGGGATTAAAATTTACGTGAGAGAATATACAAGCAGAAATTACTAAGCTATTTTCAGCCAAAATTTAGTATTTAAGTGTAAATTTTCTTCTAAAACAGCACAATAACTCTTATAACATACAATAATGGCTGTTATGGCTAACCATTTAGCAGAAAAATATGATTTTTAAGAGAAAGTTCTGGTAAACGTTTACCAGAGTGTCTTCGAGGATTGCTCAAAGAAAGATATACAGAACCAAAAGAAGTTCTGTAGAATTGCACAGAACATAACTAGAAATATTAAAGAATACATTTTTATTATCTTCGTTGCACTAAACTGTGTTTGTGCATCGAATATTGCCAACAAAAAATGATCGCGATTTCTTTTTAGTTGTTTTCTGAG
Source organism: Turritopsis rubra (assembly GCA_039566895.2). Taxonomy (NCBI): domain Eukaryota; kingdom Metazoa; phylum Cnidaria; class Hydrozoa; order Anthoathecata; family Oceaniidae; genus Turritopsis; species Turritopsis rubra. Next base: position 18,204,876 of record CM077617.1, on the reverse strand, counting down.
TCAGCAGTTTTCTACAAGGAAATCTCCACAAGAGAGCTAATCATTTGTTTACCTCGTTTGTTTGCCATTTTGATATAAGTCAGCTGTTCCTTCAAGACCCATTTCTTATTGTTCAAATGAGGGATTCCCACTGCTGACCCTCAGTTCTATTTATAACAGTTCATTATATTTTTAACACAACCTGTGTCACCTCCTCATTTTCATTAGCAGACTAAGTAGTCAGTTGCAAAGACTATTGAGATTATCAGATTTAGAACCTGGTGTAATAAAGTCTACATTGGAAATTTTGTGTGGCAAAAATGTTATTTACATTACAGAGAGTAATGGTAAACATAGTTATAGATTTTGTAAAACAGATAGTGAAAATGCTGAGGTAAAGAAATGTGTTAACGACGATAACGAAGAACTTCGCTGCCGGCTAGTCACACAGGCTAATGAGTGTGAACGACGTTTGTGATACTATCCAAGACGAAATAACCAATTTCTCCATAATTGTTGTTTTCTATTCTTGTCTCCCAGACTTTTGAGAAGAAGTAGAAAGAACGGAGTTTTTCAAGGTCTTGTTACTCAAATCCTGAAGGAATATGTGACATATAAAATTGATCAAAGTCGAGAATGTTTTTGAGATGTTTAAGTGGAACAGCGAAGACAGAAAAATAATTATTTAAAGGACGAAATAAAAGAGTATAGGAATCTTGTCCTTCAACTTTGTGAAAACAACAACAACAACAACAACAACAACAACAACAACGTAACACAAGCACAGCCAACTAGATCAGAAAAGACAGAGAAGTGGCAGAAATTCTCCAGAGGGCCATTAACAACAAAGATAGGTAATAATTATTAAAATTATCGATTCAATTATCTTTCTCAAGAGAATTTAAACTATGATAGCACTGAAAATACAAATGTTAATACCAAACCAATCAATCGTGCGAAAAGTTTTTGTAACAACTAACAGATTAAAAAATGCACATCATTTTACAACGCATAAGGCCAAATCCAGAATTATATGTGATAGTGTCCCTAAAAGTATTAAAACAAGAGAACTTAACAGACACCTAAAAAAAATGGCGGCGCAAGAATATAAAGTTTATCCAGGTGCAAATGGGAAGAATATTGGCCATGACGCCCTCCCCACCCTAATTGACGAACGCCCAGATATCGTTGTGTTGCACGTAGGAGTTATTGATCTTCTTAATATGGATGGAAACGATAATACTGAAGAACAAATTGCTTATAGTATCATAAACATAGCGAATAAATGTAAAGAACATGGACTTGAAAAAGTCTTTATATCATCAGGTGTAAGCGAGTAAATTATCAGGTGTAAGCGAGTAAATTTTCAGAGAATCGATAAGGTGAATAAGCCCATTTTAATATCAGTGATGTGTAAGAATTGAAAAGTTCTGGGAGATCATTAATGAAGATCAAAAACAGGATTTGTCCCAAAACACTGCCCTGGGGCACACACCTCGAAACTACGCGCTTTCGTGATAAAATACACTTTGAATTTTGTTAAGAACCAATCAACAGGTTTGTTAGACATGATCGCTTTTGGTCGAAAACCATGTTGTGCATCACATCACAAGTTATTATCATTCAAGTGATTTAACATTTTGTCTCGAATCATAGATTCCATTATTTTGCTTGCAACACTGGTAAGACATCAGGCTCGAGAATTTCCACGGTTATTTTTACTTCCCATCTTGTTACACTCTCTCCATTTATCGGGTTTATCGGGTCGTTTTCCACCATCAATATGGACTTGGATATGAGAATATCACAATCATGGATATCACAAAAATGGAATAGAGAAGGCTTTTGCTAACTTCTGCATGACTCTCGATGCCGGGGGTGTTAGTTTGGCGAGATTCTCAGCAGCACTTTTCAGAGAAAATTCAACATTTTTAATAAACTTTTGAGACATTTTTTTATTGGAAAGTCTGGTATATCAATTGTAAATACACTGATAAAATAATCATTGAAGCTGTTAACTTTATCATCGTCAGAAGAAAATCTTGCATCACCGACCAACAACTCTGGAATTTTTCCAAACGAGTGCACCTTTATTTTTACGTAGGAATAATGTCTTTGGGTTGTTCGTGGTTTCCTTTGTTTTTCATTTTTCAATTTCTTTCACTGCGTTACGAGAGACTGACATATTTACTATATTCCAAGTAGCCGTTCCCCTCTTTGGTATCTCTGGTATGTTGATTCTTTTTTTCACTTTGAGGAGCTCTCTCATTCATTCATAGTGGTTTTTCGTGTGACGATCGCGTCTTGTTACATTCCCCTATAGTTAGCACCCTTGGAGTATATTGTATACACTCCCGCTTAAATCGGATAAATTGACCATTTTTAAGTCCACTCTTTCACTAGCATAGGGTTTTAACCGGTGGGGACGGATTTCCATTCAACAAATTTGTGTGGGCGGAATATAGCCATTGCTCTAACTATCCCCAAGTGTGCAGTCAGTCAATGGTTTCCAATGGCAGGGTTTATACACACATCTCAGTTAATTTTTCCCTGACTTTACTCAAAACTTGACATGTATTCCCCTGACTTTTCTCTTGAAAACTATAGTTTTTTCCCTGACTCTTCCTAAAATATTTTCCCAGATTTTCCCACAGTAATGTACAGGTAAGCAAAATATAATGGATGCAAGGTTTCCCGGACAACGAATTTTGTCGGCTACATGTTACTTGATACTTTAACTCATAACTCGACAATAAAAGACTCGAACACTCGGCAATGTCCATCAGTCCGTTGGATATTCGAGTTATCGGGAGCTTACTGAAGATAACATACATAGCTAGGGGAATGTACACGTTTAGACTGTGTTGAAGGGTTAGGCTAGTCCAACAGGTATGCTCGATATCATCCAACACACATACACACAACACACCCACAACCAAAACTTTCATCCTACATGTTGGACTCGTTTTCCCAGGTTTAAGACCATAAACTGTAAAATAATTGCATTTTGTTGGATAGAGTGAAAACTCCATGTTCCACGAGTTGTTATGAGTTTCAAGAAATTTGTTGAATTGTCAATTTCAGAATACATCCCTTTATTTCACTCGCCGATAAAATTTATAAATTTAAGATTTAAAAAAACTTTCAACGTTTCCTTTTGTGTTTCTTCCTCTCTTTTTCAACATAACATCCTGATCCAATGATCACCTCTCGAGCACAGTTATTTATCAATCGGAATCGATCTGGTCCTAATAATATCCCTCCATACCATCGTGAAACAACAACTACGATATTAACAACATCCATGATCTGCAAAAGGCGTAACAAACGACCGCCCGCATTCACCTCCCCATCATCAGCATAATCTTGAATATAAGTTTTTTCCGTAACACCCGACAAACGATACGCCACAATATTATGCGATGCTTGACAAACTTTTCGATTTTGTTTTAACTTTCGCAGGACTTTTTTCACATCGTCAAGTGTATGCACGACAGCCGCATGACCCTGAAACGTGCTCTTCTTCAGAGTTATAGTTTCACCAGAAATAACATCAGAAACGCTTTCATAATCATCAACTTCGTCCCCATGCTTCTCTACAACGGAAATCTTTGCATGTTCTTCGTTTTCTCTCATTAAATCAGTTAGCGCCCCTAAAATTTAACTTATCTTGAAAATAGGTTCTGAATAACAATTAGTTTGAAAGGGGCGCTGATATTGGTCAGACCAGGTATAAATAACAAATATATAAATAACAGAAATCCAACAGACTGGTCATTAGATTTGCATCATTTTGTTTTCACATGAATTATCACAACTAAGGCAAAGTAATTATTTACGATCACGTGATTTAAGTGAGTGTAAAAAACGCAGACCAGTAAACGTTCTATAGACAATGAACAGAGGGAAAAAATAAACATGTTGCTAACACGTTGGTATGTGCAACAACTAAACAAAAATAAACGAAGGAACGCGGATGTGAAGCGAGTGGAGGTCATGAAAATCATGATTATTACACAACAAACTATGGCTTACTTTCTCTCATCTTATCTGTTTCACTGGATTCGACGAATAATTTCGCTCTTTCGTAACGTTCGAAAAGGATTTCACGAACTTTCTCAATCCACACATACAAAATATTACTTCCAACATTATCTTGCCATATCTCATCCATGATAGAATATATCTCTTCTAACTCGTTTACGGCTAAACATTCAGTGTGTATCTCAAAAACCGGAGCTTTTTTCTCTGGATAGGAAGTCGGGAGAAGAACGGAGATTGTAACAGCCCACCATTTAATATCATCACAGCAAATCCGAACATCGAAAGTTCCATCTTCATGTAAAGTAAAATCATTCCCATAAATTGCTGATATCGCATCAGTTTCATCTACTTGTGATTGATGGTTTCCCGCCATAATAAAATACAAGTCTATTCCTTGTGCAATAAAATAAACATCAACAATCAGAACATGCTTGTTTGGTCAGTGTTTTATTCCTCGTTTTTGGAGACGAGATATTTTACTGCAATTTGAATAACAACAACAAAAAATACGAAATAGATATATACATATATATATATAGATATATATGATTCACCATTTTTATTTCCTTTTTTATTTTATTTTATTCCCCGTTAAAGAGTGAAATACAAAAAATATGAAGTATTTCAGAGTACAGTGTTGAAGATGTATATTATCACAAATTGTGTAAATAAACACCTGTTCACACCATAAACAAAAGATGGCAAAAATAATCAATAAACTGGTATTATAATTTTTGAAGGTGTAAAACACAGTTTCTGGACGCACTAACTAAAGAAGAATATTCAATAAATGATTCAATAAAAAGTTTAATTAAAAAAATTAGTTTGAATTAGGTAACATTTCAACATTTCGATTTATTTTTCATACATAAAAAAGAAATATATATGAAAATAAATAAGATGTAAAAAAATAATGGGTTTCATGTACCTTTCTAAAGTACTGGTTTGAAACACCATATTGTACAATTATTTATTATTTATTATTTAGAACCTATTCTTTGTTATTCGTTATCACTTCATTCATTCATTCACAAATTCCGATAAGAAGACAAATTCAGAGAAGGTACATGAAACTTTGAAAAAATGGCATTGAAATGAATATAATAAATTTTATCCAAAAATGAAAACAAACAAACAAACAAACAAAGCAAAATGAGATATTTTTGTGTGAAAAGTTCAAGTATGTTCAGTAAACCCCACAACAACAACAATATGCATTTTACAAAAAAATCCTACAAAAATTCAGACTGGAGATATATTGAAGTTACCATAGTAAGTGTTTATTCCGAGACTAGTCTTGCGGCATTCCATGCGTTACGTATGATTCGTTCAACCTTTGGTGCTTCGTCATGAATCAATTCATGTGGAGCTGGGAATGCTGCTGACGGATCTTGTCTTTCCGATGCTTTATTATCTTTGTCATCAACAAACAGCTGCAATCGATATCGTTGACAAAAGCAACAACACAAACGTTCCTCCTTAAGTTCAAGATCCTTGAAAAATCTGTAGTCCATGTATTCAGTGGAAACTAGAAATTGAAGTTTCAATCATTATTACATGGAAATTGATTGGAATAGATCAACTTAATATTTTATTTCAAACTTACCTGTACCAAAGTATTGTCTGCATGGTGGTACTTTACGATAGAAGACACCTTGTCCTGTAACCTTCCAATATGTCCGAGAAACACAGCAGGGACATAAGTAACGACGCAAGCAATGACCTATATCTTTACTGTTAGCTGAAATGAAGAATAATGAATTTTATGAAAATAAAAGTTATAGAACGTTATACAAGCATGTTGATTATATTAAAGTTAAAAATCACAACCCTCGCCAATTCTGTTTTAGGCAACACTCGCTAGTGTACAAATTTTTTTCGTCCCTCTGTACGTCAACGTACAGGTAAAACTGTGAAACATAGCTTCTTTTTTCAATACAAGTAAAATGATAAAACAATGGCTTTCATCTTCGAAATTCAACAACTGTGCTAACATTTTCATTTTAGGAAAATAAAATTATGTCAACAAAAAGATGTATATATTATGTCAAATACAATATACATTTTTTACTTTTTAAACTTCCACGGATGAGTTATTAAAAACAGAAGAAAGAAACAAACTGCACAGTATAAATAGGATTGTATTGTCTTCAAAGGGATAGCATAATTGTCAGTTAAGTTTCAGACTGAATTTTGAGAGTGACACCGTATATGCCTCATACCGAGTGGTTCATTAAGCAAGGTTTAGAAATGATAGTTTTTTGAATTCTATCAAAACATAGAGCGAATTTAAGGACCCTGGTTACACAATCAAATTTGGCAACGGGAAATTAACGTGATTAAATTTGATGTGGAAGACATATTATATTAAACTTTACTGATGTATGTCAATCAATCACACATACACAAAAAGAGGTAAGCTTGTGTACACGCTTGTACAGAAAGTGAAAGATGCATGTACGCTACTAAAAGTAGTTGTACATATGAGTGTACCAATTTTGCAAGCCCTGTAAATCATAGAAATACATAAATGGAGCATACCACATCCAGGAGCCGGTGTTTCACCACTCCACAACGTAGCTGTAGTTTCAAGTTCAATTTTCTTTTTCTTTAGAAGTCCAATCATCTCAAGCATGTAAACACGATCTCCAATCGCAGTCACTCCCATTTCCTTTAAATGATCCTTAAAATGGGAATAATAATATATAACTACCAAACAAAAAACAATTTTCGGCATCAAACAGAAAAGAAAAAAAGCTTACCTCTCGTAATAACATTAATGATTTTCCGTTAATCTTGTTTGCAATAAACAACTCATTTGCGTATCCACAATTTATTCTTTCAACAAAATTATTGATGACATCTTCCGTTGACCAACCTAGAAAGAGAATTCAAACACAACATCATGCAAAATGATCTCAACAGCCAGGACATTCACCTCAGAAATCAATCAAAACAAGAACCATGCTTTCGTTAGTAAAGAAGAATGAGGAGGAAGCAAGGAAGAATGGCACTGGAATTGGACTGATATATATTTGTCGTCTCAATGGAAATAAATGATGAGAAAAAAGAATTCCATTTGTTTTGAAAATTATATGACCTTTTTCAGTGCATTTTAATTACAAATAATTTGGGCAGATAAAATTAATTTGGTTGAATGAAGTTATTTGGTTGAAGTTTTTAGAATTTGGGCATGATAAATATTAGTCCAGCAAAAATTTAGTCCAATTTTTTTTGGTTTGAGCTAACAATTTCTACTACAAAATTCCTTTTGAAAGCTTTATTTAATAACTTTAACTAGGATGAAAATTTATAAATTTCCTCATGAAAATAGTAAACCTCAAGTAACACTCAGTCGACAGCTGCCATGTAATTGGTCGTAGAAGAGAAAAGAAACAACAACAACCATTTATGAGAAATCCATGTTTTATTTTTGACAATGTTTCGGAGGAAGTGCACCCCATGATCACATCTTCTTGATGTTTGCAGATCTTAAATTTCACGAAAAAGGAAAAGATCCAATTGTTGCCAATTTCGAATTTAAATGATAGGATCACATTTAAAGATTTTCAGTAATTGAGGTAGAACAGGAGTAATTTTTTACTTTGTTTATCCTATGGATATGTTGTGTCCAAATATTTCGTAGTTACCGTAAATTATAGAAATAAATTGTATATAGGAAAACATGGTGATAAGATCACAATTGTTTTATAAAACCATATAATCTGTACACCCAGCAACTTATAGAATTTATTAAGTATAAACAAAATTATAATTAACTGACAATATTTAAAAGAAAACAAACTAAAGATTTAAAAGTGAACACTCAAATTAGTAATCAAATTTCCATGACTTTTAGCTGAATTTGGTATGGATAAATTCCTTTAGTATGCAAAGAAAAAACATAAAAATGGCCTAAAACTGAAAACTTTCATGACCTTATCATTTTCTTCCATGACCTCAAAAAGTTCTGTGATTCTCCAATTTATTTACATAAAATTATCATTAATTATCATTAATGTGTACCCCAGATTTTAAGGTGAGAAATAGCACCTGACAGAGTGGATGGGATCTTCATTATTATTCAGTGCTGTGATTAGAACCCACCATCAGCTATCACCGTACTATTACAAGCACAATGCCATATGACCTACACGCACAAAAATGTTTAGCCAAAACATATGTACTGTTGGAATTCTTGGAAAATGCTGAGTATGGTCTTAAATCACTTTTATGATTTCCTCAATGACCGGGTAATCTCTGCCTGCTGGCTAGGTTCATTGACTTTTAGGTCATTTGTGCGAAAGAGGGAGGGGATTGGGGGCACTAATCCGCACACTACAATAATGGCATCCAAAAGAAACTGCATCATGAAAACTTAGGATGAAGTTGTATAGTGTCCGGATAAGGACGCTGTCCGAATAGTGTGGTGACCCCCCTCTTAGCTATTGTAAATATCTACATACTATTATTAACATTAATTGTTATTTCGATATCTAAATTTGAAGACTTTCAGAGAAACGCATAACAATAAGGAGAGAGTATAGCAAATATTTGGTAATATATAATACCAGCAACTTGTGTACAATCTAGGTCTAGAATGTAATTTTCAATGCCACTTGCAGCAATTGGTTGGCTTGAAATAACATCTCCAGCCCTTCTTTCTTGCGGGTAAGATGCACCTGAAACCGCGTGGTATTCCTGTTTCTTTACGTCCATTTTTTCATATGCAGCCATACGTCGATGCACAACTGATTATTATTATTCACCTGCTAGATTCCTGTTGAGATTGCTATCATCCGCCCCCTATTAAATATGGGTATATTTAACTGACCGCTAATAATAATTTACTGACTTGCGATATGCGACGAAATTAAGATATTGGAAATCAGAAAAATGGGCAATATATATTTTATTTTCTGGTCCTTAGATTATGTTTTAACAAAAAGTCACAAAGGTTTTACTCTTAACCACTGATTTATTTTTTAAATGCAGCGCACCTAGATTAAAATTGTAAAAACTATTTTAAGATCAGCTATCACCAACTATTATGTTGTTCCATTTATCACTGTGCCATCGCTTTCGCTTTTGAGTAGTTTTTTATATTATACAGATTTTCCATATGTTGCAAAACCTCTACGCTAGAGATACTTGTTAATCTTGTTTACAAACTTCAAATCTCATTTGCCCAGTCATGTATGTAGCTTTGGAAATATGGAACGGTCAGGATAGGAAACGAAGATGTTTTCATTACTTTTTATTGCTCGAACTTTTTATAGCTTGATGAGGTAAAGGAAAACTCACTATTGTCTGTAGCTATAACGTGTGTAAAACTTGTAATATTTTTAATTTTTTGGAAAACCCCACCTCTGACTTTGTGTAGTGTATATAAAAATAGAAAGATTAGAGAGTAGAGTTAGAGACGCGCTTTTCACCGTGTGTGGTGTTGTGTTGACACAAATCTCTCCCTGCTGATATCTATGAAGAAAACTTATAAATTCCTTTCAAATGCTATAACGTATAGCTAGCTTATTGTGCCTTTTGAATCAATGAATATTATCCTCTGTGAACAAAAAAAATATTAATGGAGGGCACCAACCATTAACATCCATACTCATTGCTAACAGAAAGGGGTCCAATGGACATTTTTGGGGGTATCTAACTGACCTGGACATTTTTTTGTGGCAATTATTTGAAACAAACATTTGATACTGTGGTGCACAAAAGGTCACAGGCGAATGAACCCCCAAGGTCATATAGGCAATGCCAATGAGCAGGACAGTTGGGTCATTTATTCATGAAGCTGAAGGTGAGATTTCTGCATTTATATAAATGGACGTTTCTTTTTTGCTGGGTGGCAAAGTGCGAGTATGGATGTACCCCTTGATTACCTTTGTGTTGCTCTCCATCATTGTTTTTGATTTGAAGAAAGTGGAAAATATAAAGGAGTCTCATAGGAGAAAAACATATTTTTTGGAATATCTGAACTTCCAATTTTTTAAAAATCCTTCTACAGTACAGCCTGAAAGAAACTTCAGTAAAAGGTCTGAGATATGTGAAAGGATGGCTTTTTCTGTAAACAGAGAAAACATCATTTTTTAATTTTTTTTCTAGAGCGGCCTTTATTACGCCAGCCTGAAATGGCTTTACCGCCACTGACCGATGTTAAAAAGGGCCTGGCATTAAGGGGGATGTAAGGCCGATAAGGTATCCTAATTTTTTCAGTATGGTACCTTTAAAACACCTGGAAATGGCTGTTTTTGCAATTTTAATTGTCCTCTCAGTAACCTCTTTGCCAGTCCTTTTTGTCCCCTCCGCAACAGTAACTGGCCAGATCTAGAGTATTACGTCTATATTTTTCCACGTTTTTAAATTTGTCCCTTGTGGACATAAAACAACTTCCTTTTTACACAACTTCATAAATATGTTCATTTCAAATTTCATTATTTTTATCCGGTTTTTCTTTTCTTTCTGTTGTGTTGTAAAAATTTATCAAGTAGCATTTTAAACCAACTCCATCAAGGTACTACCAACTTGAATAAAGACAATGTGAAACTACATCCAAAAATAAGTTTTTCAGATGTAAATTTAGTTAAAAATATGTTACGTTAAAATGATGCATATAATATTATGTATACCTTTGTTTTGTTACTTGTATTTTTCTCAGTGGTGTTAACAACTTGTAAACAATTAAAGTTTTGTTATTTCTAATTATATCTGTTTGTGGTTTTGGAAACTAACATTGTCAATGTTTTTTTTGCAAAATTCAAACTTGATACTCCCCTGAAAGTTTTGAAAAGAAATTTAAATTTTTTTTCTATAGATATGAAGTTACCAGCTACTAATTAATGTATTTATATATGGCTAATCTTTATGAGTAATCTTTGTCATTATCACAGGCTAAATGAATGGAATATAACTCAATATTTTTTTTTTAGTTCTCAAGAATATACTGAAAAATGGAATGTTTAATGTTGAGGAATCAAAACTTTTGAAAGTAAGTAGGTTGTCCTGTTTTAATTCCTTTCTGCAGTGATTATCTGAGAAGAGGGTGGATTATGACGTCATAGATGTCTGTGTCAGCAATTTTCACCATCTTGTCACCTCTAACAGTGAGTGTTTAGATATATAACAGCTGAAGATTAGAGGTCTCAGTTTTTCTTAACACCAAAATATTTGTATTCGCTTATTCACCAAAAAAATAATTATAGAGAAATTATAGAGAACATAATTTCGAACTTGATTCAGTGGATCCATTACTATACCTTTTTAGTCTGTGATAATTTGATTTTCATTCCAAAGTCTTTCCAAACAATGAGCTTCTTTTAAGATCATATCGCCAAGAATATTAACTCAGAATTTTTTTATTTTCTTGAAAGGGAATTCCATAATGATTATGTTGACTTTCATTCTTTCCTCCTGGTTACACTGACTTCCCTTTCTTTCTGACTCCCCTTTCTTTCTTTCTTCCCCTGCTATCTTCCATTCATAGATGTTTTAAATTTTATTTTTATTTTAAAAATATTTCATGTTTTGTTTCTTTGGTTATCTTATTTGGTTTTTTGTTTTGTTTTGTTTTTATGATGTCTGCAACTCATTAGTGTTAAATAATAGTCCATCTTGAAAATTTCCTTAATTAAGAATTTTATTACAGCTTTTTTTTGAAACTTGAAAGAGGAAAATAGATTTATTGTCAATTACAATTGTAGAACTAGTGTTCGGTAAAGGAATATCAAAACTTAAAATCATCATGTCGTTGATTGTTAATGAATAAATGACGACTGTGTCTCGTTATATATTTTACTTTCTACTTTATATTAACTATTTAATTAGCTTAATGAAAGTTTTTATTCATATAAATTACGATAATCATCGTCAGAAGCATCGTTGATATTGTAATTATTAATATTGTTTTTGATGGTATTTGGGTGTCATTTTATCGTTGCACAGTTGATCACCCCGTTTCAGAGAATTAAGCAATTAAAATTTTCAAGGATGTGTGATTTTCAGACTATTAGAATTTGATTAACGAGTTTATTTTTAATCTTAACTTTTTCATTGGTGTTATTCTTACATGAATTCATTGTCAAAAAATCCACTGGTCCACAATGAAACAAGAATGTTGTTTTATCGTTACTGCTTCGTCAGGTTAGTTACATTATAAGTCCCTTTAATAATGCCATAATTATGGTATATCATATGATAGACATGACATTTCTTTTCTATGGCTTTTCTATTTTTCTACTTGAAATTTGAGAGTTCTTCTGGTGGAAACTTGAGAGTTCTTCTGGGTTTTTTTCTATTATTGAAACATAAACCGACCCTAGATCAAGGATCTTCACATATGTAATGGAGTTATGATTAAATTGGCAATGACAGTGATAAAACTTGCCATTTGCCCAAGGCAACTAATGTCATTGCTGGGCAAGAGAAACCCAAAATTCATGCACCCACTCACTCACGAAGTCAATTTTTCTAAACAAGTTTTGAAAAAAATAAAAAAAGTCAGTTTTAGTTTGTTATATCATAATATATAATTAGAGTTTATCATGTCATAGACCGGTTGTTTTTGTTTGCGACGTTTCGACAGTTACTACTGTCATCATCGGGCGTTTGTAAATGAATGATGTAAAGTTTATATATGTTTTCAGTAGGATCGAAATTAGGATCGAAATTATTTCGGACCTGGAAGGAAGCAATGTCAATATTTCGGACCTGGAAGGAAGCAATGTCAATAATTTGTTTTGCGTAGAGCTGGAAACCATATCGCAGGAACATTATACGATGTACTATTAATACTGGAATTGTTTTTGACACTGTATATAGTCTCTTTGACTTTTCGAGCAGTCCATCCTTTTTCCTTGTCAAGGATCAGAAGGAACAGAAGCCATAACACTTTAGGTTAACATGAGTCAAAACCAAAACGAAAGCATAAAAAAGCATAAGCATCTGTGGTTCAGTTGTTGCTTTTCTAGCTCTTTTTCATGGCAACCTCCTTTTCATCAAAATATTATATTGCTGAATATTTCTAGATTGGAAAAAATGTTGTGAATATGCTTACTATTTTGTTGAAAATGTGGATGGATTCACACCACATTTTGTATTGTTGAGTGTGTGGAGGAATCAAAGTTTTAAGTTTCCTTTTTTTTAAATTTTTCTACTTCTCAGAGCCAACCATAGCTCTTAAAAGGTCACTCCTAATGAAAAATCCCTGCTCAGTCAATAGTACTCCCGATTTCAATATTCACATATTCCGGAAGATTTTTTATTCCATCATTCCATCATGGAGATTTTGAAATTAAACAGAAACTACAGAACTTGGGTCTTAATTAAAAATGGGTCGAAATTAAAAATGTGGAGGAGGCCTGATATTTCCATATTTTATTGAAACCCCTTACATAATTTCACGTTTTGTTTACATGGAAAGATACCCAAGAATGTTTGCTGAGATTTGTTTTACAGAATAAAAATGGTGGAAAGGAAGGTATAAATATCAATGAAGTGGCAGTACAACTTTCAAGCTGTAACATTCAGTTTTCCCACCAGGCAGAAAATTATTTTATTCACCTGCAATGTAGAGTCTTCTGTCAATAAATGATTGATATCACATGGCTGGTTGATATGTTCCCAAAGAGACTGGCTCCATAAAAATATGTAAACAAAACGAAGAAGACTTCATGTTGCAGGCATTTAAATGAAAATGGAAAGAAAATGTATTATTTCTTTTTAACCTTGGTTGCTCACGTCAACCTCACTGATGCTAACTTTTGTATCCTAGGTACCAGGTCTCTCACAGGTGCTTAGTGTCAGGTTCCCTTCATAATGCTTCACTTTTGTCAGAAGTTTGAAAACCAATTAATGATAATAAAGGAGATTCTTTAAAACTAACCTTATAGTTGTTTGTGGTTATTGCTTTGAAATTTTAGTAATTTACTTTCAGTATTACATTTTTGTTAAAATGTACTCCATCACAGATGATATATTTAAAATGTGTTTCTTTTGTATTTTTCTCCACCATAAATATGGTGAAAGAAATTTGAGTCAGTAATTTAAAGGTTAAGCCACAATTGTTTTTTCTTTTTATTTATTCTAACGAAATTTTACAATGTTTTTTTTGTATATTTTTTTTTTGTTTACTGTGATCTGTGATCGTTATTGGTAATTGGGATCATGTCGTTAAGATAATTATGTTGATACTGTAACATAATCTTCTCGGCTTTTCAATCTTTTTAAGAGCTTCTATTCTTGTGTTTACATTTTGTTTAGCAGTATGGAGTAAATAAAAACAGTCCATTTGTTGATTCACTTCTGTTGATTTTTATTTGCAGAAAAGTGTGTTAACTTGAGGAATAAAAGAAGTCACGATGCTAATGTATTTTAAAGAGATCTTACTCAGAATGTTTTGTTTAAGAATTTTTTTGATAATCTTAACTGGCTTTTAACTTCAATTCTTTCGATCTTTGTTGTTATTATATGTCATCTGTTTGTTTGTCATTTTGAGTTTAATTAGCAAAATGTCTGATTCAAATATATTTTGTGATGTTTTTTGAAATCGTTGTTTCTCAAAGATTGAAAGATCGAGGTGAGCTTGTTTTTGTGTACACCTGCAGTCAGATAATTAAATACTTGTCTCGACTTATTATGATTGAAGTCATGTGGAAGGTTCAAAATATCAGCCATTGTTCTTATTTATTTTTATCATTCATATTTGTTGTGTTCAAAGTAATCGATGTGTTAGGTGATTGCGTTTAAAATTTTGTTCTTTTGATTATCCAACAGTTAAATTTATATCTTAAGATATTTATCAACAAGATACTGACTGTTTTGTGCATCTGTGCTGAGAAATAAAGCCCCAGCTTCCAAGGCCTTTACGTTGACAGAGGGCTTTGTACATTCCAAGGCGTTCAAAATGATGTACTAATAAACATCCGATTTTTTCTCCACTCTGTCAGGTTTTTTAGCTATTAGTAATATGTCGAAAATTCCTTATTTTTTAAATCATCACCTTGAAACTGGTCCTGATTTTATACTATAACCATGTTGAAAGTGGTCCTGATTTTATACTATAACCATGTTAAAACTGCTTTCTCCTCAAAAAGAAAATCATTTTCTTTTCTTGCTTTTGTTTTAATATCAAGAAAAGTAATTGTTAATTGATTGATTGATTGTTGATGTATTGACGTAGTTTGAAAATGAAAGACTACCGTTAAACTTTATGTTCCTGGAACAATATGATTGATGTGAAAAGATCTTCCATGTAAGTTTAAACACAAGAAGCAAACAATCAACATGTATTTTCTGTTGGAGAGTGACACCATGTTGCTTTTTCGATTGGTTGGTTTTAAATTAGAACCGAGAGACCAAGAGCAGTTATTTTGGGATGTTTTGAAATTATTGAACAATCTTGAAATTGAAGGTTGGTATGTTGCTTCCATTACATGATGGGAAATCTAACAATGCATGAAGGGAAATCTAACAATGCATGAAGGGAAATCTAAATAATTATACAGCTATCATCTAAAAGAAACTAATGGTTCCTGGAACGAAAAATATCTGCTTTGCTTCATTATTTTTTGCCATTTATTTTAAATGTGTAATGATGTTTGTTCTAAAGAGGTCTTTGCGTATTTCGGTCCTTGTAAATACCTAACAAGCTCCTGTTGCCACGCGCTTATTGATTTTCACCAATTTTAAAAAAGTTGCATGTATTTGTTTGTCTGCTTTAATCTTTTTTGCTTGAGTTAACTATAAAACTATAACACTTTAAAAGTTTCTCCCTGACTTGATATCAATTTGTTATTAAAGTTTTTTGGCCAACTTGATTTGTAAACCAAAAAAAAAATATATTTTTGGAGTTTGCATGTTCACATGTTTACATTATCTTACTTTTGAGCTGTAGGTTCAGTTGACTTTAAAGCTAAAACCATTCATAGTTCTACACAATGAGTGATTGTTGAATTTTTGTGTTATGCCTTAGAAATGAGTAACCATGGTTTCGGTCGCAATAAAACTTCTACATCACATGACACAGGCTATGGTATCTTTTGGGATGAATATCGGTCTATTGAGCAAAGTGCACCTTCATTGAGATCATCACAAACAGATATCGAGGATGGTTCATTTCGAAAGGAAGGTTGGTTTTAGCATAATATTCTGAAAATATTTTGATCAGGATCCAAACAGTATATGAAATGAAAAATTTGTGTTTGTAGATAAAAATGAAAGTGAGATCCAATGGCTGAACGATGTTGGTTTCACAAATATTGCAAAGAAAATAAGGGGTAAAAATTCTTACTTTGTTGTCTCGTTTGTTCAAACAGCTCAATAGTCTTCTTGATGCAGTTTGGTTTCACACGAGTTTCAGAGTTCTTCCCATAATACATTTCAGCTCGAACTGAAATCGATCGAAACGACGATGACATGAAGATTATAGCTGCTTCACTTACTCGAGCACAAGCAAATGCTGTCAGAAAGAGAATTGACTCGTTAAATGAGGCAATTCGTCATCGAAAAGCAGAAGAGGAAAAACAAAAACATTTTCAAAAAAATAAAGGCAAACGTAAAGATGTCAGAAATTTTTTTGAAAGCTCTCCTCCTCATGTGCATGGTATTCAGACAGGTGCTGCTGTTGAAAGTTCTCATAAAGAAAAAACATCACAAAATACTATAAAGAATGACATTAAAAGGTAATTCTTTTCATCCAACTTATTTGGCAAGTGTAATTGGGCCCTTTTATTTCACTCTGAACAACTAATGTCATCAAAATGTGTAGATCTACTCATGATTGAATAATGAAAATGTTGTTTTCAGGCATGCTAATAGTCTCAGTCAAGACAGTTCCAAACAAACAGACTATATATCATCAAGTACCCGTCATTCTTCTAAAGACAGCGTTGTTGCATCAATTGATGGACAAACACAAAATTCTTCTGTTCATTCTTTAATCAAAGGTAATACTTTCATTTTCATAACAAAGTTAATTTGATGACATTCCACTGGTTCGCAGACTCTTCCAACTCCTCCAATTGGAGCGCAGTCTGAAGAAGTCTGATCGGTAGCAGAGTCAGTTGAAAATAGTTAAAATGCAAATTTTGAATTCTCTGAGAGAAAGAAATTATTTCCAAGAAATTAAATCCTCCCAAAAAATCCCTGGGAGGATTGATTGGCAAAAATCAGCAAAACAATTTGTGTACTTGTAAACAGACATCTAAGGTAGAGTTCCGGGCCATAAGTTGAACAACCCACCCTCTTAGGTGAACAGGGGGTAAAAAACAACCCACCCTCTTAGGTGAACAGGGGGTTATAAAAGAAATAAACATAAAAAAAGTAAAATCCACGCGAAAATTTAAATGTTTGGCGCGGAAATTTCGTCTCTGTGTGCTCCCCATACACGTTAGGTGATGTACAATTATTTTCTGGTAGCTTGTGATTTTTTTTTTAGGTTCCACTGGATCACCAAATGTTTCTCCGACTTTCAAACGTATACAAAGCCCTCCCCCACAGATTGATAATTTAGTAAAAAGAACGTCAGGAAGTCATTTGATTGTCATGTCGGGTGAAGAGCGTGAGTTATCTCTCAAACATAATCCAACGAATACATCAGCTTCAGTTGTGCGAAGAAACACCGATGCAGGAGTGCGAACTATAACAATAAATCAAACAGATCAACGACGGAAGAGTGCAGGGGTTTCATACAACACAGAAAGAGGACATCACAAAACCAACTCTAGCGATGGATTGGTCAATACATATCGAGTTCAAGGAGGGGCGGTTGTGGATGCGCCCATGAAACATTTACTTAGTGGCGGAGAGAAGCGTTTAGTTATTGTTGATAGTAAATACATCAACATCAGTTCCGTTGGTGAAATGTACAACCACCGCAGTGCGAATAACGAAGTTCGAAGATCAGCTACCTATAATCATGCTGATGTTTACAATAATACACGACAGATTCGGATGCCGGTAAATCAAAATAAACCGACGTCTGACTATTCATCCAATGAAAAAGATTCTAATAAAGTTTCTATAGCAACTAAAATCTCTTCTAAAAGAGATAGTGAACGAACGCAGGAGCGGAAATCCCCTAGGGAATATGAGAATCAGTCTGATTTGCAAAATATTCGTCATAATAATATATCACAACATCACTCAAGACCACGTGAGCATCAAAATAAAACTCAATCCCAAGATCCTTTTGATGTACAAATGAAACCACATAAAGTATCGTTGCCATGTGCACCGAAAGATGTATTTAGTAATACATCGAAACCACGTTCAAGTAGAGAACTGGTATCTAACAGTACGAAGCAAGAAACCTCGAATAAACCAATGTCACGTGACAAACACGAAGAGATGTTTTTGAAAGACGATAAAATTTCGCGTAGAAATACGTTCGAGAAACCAAAAGTAACTATATATGACGACAGCCCAGATCATTCGGTCAAAAACAATGAAATAGTTCCGAAAAATGATATAAAATTGTCGAAAACTAATATTTCGCCCTTACCAATTCAGAAAAATAATTCGTTACCAATCGCAAGTAGCGATGATAACAAAAGTTTTTCGAGTGACGACTTACAACAACTCTCTCCCACTTCTGACACAAGTTTTGATTCCACTATATATAACAAAGAAACCATCGAAATTGAGGCTAAAACTGTTAACAAAAGCGCCAGTAAAGAATCTATTCATTCAAGAGGGGATTCCCCTGCAGTTGGATTAGATGGTGATGCAAAATTGGTAAGACCGCTGGTAACCGAAAAAGAGTCGTAGAAAAGTTTTTATGCGAAATATTGGTTTTTAATGTCCTGAAAACGAAGGTTTTATATTTCTTCCTTGCTTTTTCAGGATGTTGGTTCACCACGTGATTCAATGTCACGTGACTCGGTGAATGAATTAGTGTCTGGACCAACGTTTCCTGCTCTACCAGTGAGTAAGTTTAATATTGGCTTGGACTTCTTTTTCTTTTCACGCTTAAACACTTCTTGTTCGGTTGTTTAGAATTTTTCTCTCACCCGTGAAGAGCTTGGGATGACGAATGTCGGAGATTTATCTGAAGACGACATGACTAAAGTGAAGTCTTTAGCTTTACTCGAATTGACGGCTTTATTTGACGCATGCGCAATACCGATGAATCGACGAAAACCGCAGGCTAAACAAAAGTTCAAAGGTAATGAAAGATTGGAATATATCATATATGTTTACCGGATGATGGGACGCCATTAACTCGATATATTGTTCTTTAGATACTGGGGTGTTTGGCGTGCCATTGACGACGATTTGTCATCGTGAACATCGAAAAACTAATTCTATAAAACCACCAAGAATATTTCAAGAGGTAGAACTTTCCCAGTGTGAGCATTGACAAATTTTCTCCATCTTAACCATGCGTCTACGGGCAAGCAAGTAACCGAGGTCAAGAAAAAATCTGAATTCTTTATATCACGTGGCCTGTTCCAACTATGTGTTGTGTTGTAACTATAACAACATGTTAGTGTAGACGTGTTCTCTTTCTTTATAGATGTTGAAATATTTAGAAGCAAATGGATTGGATGAAGAAGGCATTCTTCGAATCCCTGGCGCTACTGCTCGAGTAAAGGTAGGTTGCATAGAAACATTTCTTTATTGAACATGGCGAATTTATTACAACATATTTCCTTATTATCTCCGCTATCTTACTCATAATTCTATCTCCGTTATACACTAGTCATTTCGTGAGGATTGTGACAAAAATAAACCTGAAGCAGTTTCCTTTGAAGGGAAGAAAATAAATGATATCTCCACATGTTTGAAGCAATTTCTGAGGTAGTATGACTTCTCTTATCCTCCATCATATCATCATTTCTTATCTCCATCATTTATTTATTGATTAGTTTATTGATTGTTTTACTGATTTATTTTATTTAGAGATTTACCTATTCCGTTGCTAAGTTACGAATATCAAAACACATTTACATCAGTTGCAAGTACGTCCGCCATTTACCTTTGAATTACTGTCTTATTGTAGTTTCCATAGTAACATCTCATTCCGCTGACCCTTTTAGACTTACCAGACCGAAAAGTTCAGTTACAAGCACTCAATTTGCTTGTATTACTTTTACATCCAGTCCATCAAGAAACTCTGCGGGTGAGTATTGAACTCTGCGGGTGAGCATTTAGCTAAGGTTGAAGTTCATAAGTGTTGTGGATGCATCGCTGACAAAACTTTATTTATTTTATTTTTTTCAGGTTCTGTTGATTTTCCTTAATAAAATAGTATCCCACGAATCCAAAAATAAGATGGGGCTAAACAACGTAGCAATGATCATGGCGCCCAATTTATTTTTTCAAAACACTACGAAAATAAGTATCGATGAAGCGTCGAAAGCTGCTGGAATGACGGATGTTTTGCGCATGCTCATTAAATATCAACCAATTTTGTGGACTGTAAGTACATAACTCGATAACTCGATAACTCGAACAATGTTCGTCGTCCCTTGGAGGTGCGAGTAATGAGTTTCAGTTCTGTTTTATATTATCAGATTCCTTCGTTTATGGTCGGTCAAATTCGATATCTTTATGAAGCCGGTGCAAAGACCAAGGACCCAAAAGCGGTTAGTTTATCTCATTCGCAAAATCTTCAAAACATCTCTGTGGAGGAAGGTTTTCTTTAGGAATGGCAAGCAATATCCCCTGCTGTTTCAATAAGAAAACAGTCTTGCAAAGATGTTTTGAAGATTTTGTTTACTGGGTGGAGAGTTCTTTTCTAATTAGTTCCTTTTATTCCCTTATATTTATATTTATATTTCTTTTTATTTATATATAAAATAAAAACGCTATCATTACCAGCATTATTTCTTTTGCAGGTACGCAAAATAATCGCAAAACGGTTGAAAACTGAAGGTCCGTTGACAGTTCCTCGTGGAAAATCCTCTGGAAGCAGTGGTGACGAGTTGGAAGAGTTCGAGGAAAATTATATAATTAGAGTAAAAGGTGAGTTAATTTTCATGCTCCAACCGGATCATAACTGAATTTTCATACTCCAACCGGATCATAACTGAATTTTCATGCTCCAACCGGATCATAACTGAATTTTCATACTCCAACCGGATCATAACTGAATTTTCATGCTCCAACCGGATCATAACTGAATTTTCATGCTCCAACCGGATCATAACTGAATTTTCATGCTCCAACCGGATCATAACTGAACGTAGAAAGCCTAATTTTCACTTGGCAGATTTGAGCGAAAAATATCAATGCGGTAAACCATTTTTAAGTGTGTTATTTGTGTTGTTTTGAATTATGACCTTGCAAACTTCTTTCGCAGCTCCTTCTTTAAACAAACAGAGCATGGCCATCCAATTATCAGATGTTACCACGGCAGCTGACGTTGTGGCCAAGTTTCAATGGCGTCGACAGAATAGTCAAAAGGAGAAGGATGAAATTGACACAAGTCGGTTGAGTATAAACCGGAACAGCAAGAAGAAAGATCCCAATATGGAGTTCTATCTTTGTGAAACGGGCGGTAATATCGGTAAGAAACGGTTAAAAAACATTTTGAAACATTTTGAATATGGGATTTTGTTAGTCATTAAATATAGTGCATCACTAACTCGGTATGGTCATTAAATATGGACCTTCGCTAACTCGGTATGGTCTCTACATGTTGGTCGATTTTTTACAGGATCTGATAACCCATTCGGGCGTATTATCTTGTTCCTAATTTCTTTTGTTAACGCAGTCATATAAAAAATCGCCCAAAGTTATACACCATAGCGGTGGTCTAGAAAGTGTATACACCATAGCGGTGGTCTAGAAATTAGTTTGTTTTTCTTTCTAAGAAGTGATTTTCATTTTATTTTATTTTCAGGTGAGCGTCGTCTTGGCCCTACCACAAGTTTAGTTGCTGTATTGAAAGTCAACCCGAACTGTGAATGGGTGTTGAAAGGGCGTGTTAAAATGGCGGAAGAAACATGAAGAAACATCCCAGTGCACCAAAATTTTTCTAATGCACTGAAGTCTTCAACTCTTCTATTTGGCCATGAATGATTGTCTAGGTTGCCGGCAACCGATCTACACAGTTTCAATATGGTTTTGAAAGATAATAATATAATTTTTTAAGCGGATGAAATCTGTTCTCCAGAAATGATATGTCAATCAATAGATGCAGCAAATATTTTTGTATCATTTCCTCTATAGCAGCATACATACATAAAATAATTTTATTAGCACAATTTTTAGAAGTATTTGCATATGAAACATTTTGAAAGAAAAGGCGTCTCGTAGAATGGGGTGCTATTTCGTATCAAAATTACTTATCTTCCTCGCATTTGGTGTCAAATAAAATGTGCACAAAATTCTTTTTATCTTTGAATAGAATAAACTATCAATGTTGGTGCAAATACTTGCATAAGCATCAATATTGTTTCACGAAGTTGAGAATGTTTTTTGTAATTTTTCTAATAATATCAATAATATATATTTCTCTCTTACGTCATGCTTACGTCATGCTAGTACGTCATGTATACGCGTTCTTTCTGTTACACATCTGTACATCACATCTTTCTATCAATTAAATTATTCAGCAAACTTAATCGTTGTATTTTTGATGGAAAACATCTGAAATGGAAGAGCCCTGGGTTCAAGGTATGAGAAAGTATACAAAGGAATTAGATTTGCCCACCAAAAAAGGACACCAAAAATATGATCTCAAGTGGAGATGTAGAGGGCATCTTTGCTTTACATTACCGCCTCGAGTTTCAACAGCTCGCCATAAGGCATTCGAAAAAACAAAAATTATAAAGAGTTTGGTTACCGTGCAAAAAAATACCTACTTGACAAAAAATACCTACCTCACAAAAAATACCTACTTCACAAAAAATACCTACTTCGCAAGGCACGTATCATCAGCGAATACACTTAGGTAGTTTATTTTTGGTTTTTATGCGAGAAGAACCTATGGATACATAAAATAACAAGAAACAAACCAGCCTGTGAAAGAAAAAACAGCCTTAACGTGTTTCTCCCGCTTTAAATTTTTCAGCACGGTTTTTACTTTCGCTCAACAAGTTATGACATATTTTTGTCACGTGACTAACAACAATCAATCAAATAAATGACGTAATTCTTTTGGGCATCACGTGTGATTGAAGACGTCATTATACTTTCAATTAAAAACAATGAAATATCAGATGTGTTTTGACATCAAAAGATTTTCATCAAAACAGAATATAAATGCTATTATTTTTAATCTCAGCTAAAAAATTTAATTGTAAAACCATATATAAATCATAAACACAAGTGAATTCATTATGGCTGACAAAGAAGTGGAAATATTAAAGTATGTAATGTTTATTTATGTTTAACAATTTTTCAAATTCAAACATTTAAAAATAATATTTGAATTAAAATATCCGTTTTTATGACCGAAAATTTCTACGTTGTTTCAGCTGGTTTCATCCCAATATCAACAGACATCATGCGGAAGCCATATTGATTCAAAATGGAAAAGTCGGTTCCTATCTCCTTCGATCAAGTTTGTCGCATGTCGGAGAATATTCATTATCATGCCGTTGTGCAAACTCCGTCAAACATTTCCAGATTGGATGGGACGGCAGTCAATATACTTTTGGTATGGGAAGGTTTGGAAATATCACAGATTTTGTGAAACATTTCAAGAATAACCCACTCATTGGGGGTGAGTCAGGTATGATTCGGTAAAATATCACGTTCAGGAGAATATTATTTAGGATGAAAAGGGAAGAATTTTCATCATTCTGTTCTCTCTCGGTACGCAACATTTCACTTCCATGACGTAATTATTGGCAGAAACAAAGACGTTTCGCATTATCACTTTTGCTTAATTATAATCTATTAGGAGCATTCGCCATACGAAACCATGACAACCATGAAACGCACCTTTTTTGTTTTCAAAGTTTTTCGTTTCGGTTCACTGGATTTTATGTGGAGAAGGTTGTTACAAATTCATCTCTCCTCCACAGATCTGAATTTGACCTCGCTTTTTTGTAGGTGAACTAACTCTTTTAAAGTTTCCATACCCCCGTGATATAGAAGAACCTGATAGTTATGAGACTGTTCGCGTTCACGCAGAATGGGGGTGCAAAAAAAAGTTTAAAGACGATAATACTGGACCACAGTCGGTATGTTGAAACCAAAATTTGTCAAAACAAAAATCTTGAAGAAAATCCAACGGAGAAGATAAAGTAGCTAATGTCTTCCATCGTCACACAAAAAAGTTTTAAATTTCAGGATAGGAAAAGAAAAGTCTTCTTGATTTTTGATGTTATCGCATGTTATCGCATGTTATCGCGTGTATCGTATAAAAGTCATTGAACTCTGTATTTATCATCAAAACAAAATATGACACGAGATATTATTATTATTATTATTATTATATATTATTATATATTATTATATTCTCAAACTTTAACCGTCTTCTTACTGTCTATTTCATGAATTCGTTTTTGATTCGTTTTTCTTGTTTTAGATTAACTCGAAAGAAGGCTACCTAACAAAACAAGGCAAAGTGATAAAGGTAAATGTTTACTCGATCAATCAAAATTTGAAAGTAATAAGAGCCCTGGTTACCAAACCCCTGTAAACACTTTATGCATTCGATATGGCCTCGTGATATTAATGGAGTCTTATTTTCGTTTGAAAGTACGAGGCATTACGCAATAATTTCCTCGTTTAACCCAGACAGAAGCAACAAAGTTTTGACCACAAACTTTGATGATCATATCTTGCTAGATAAACCTATAGATTGCGTGTTGAAATGAATTTTAAGGAATTACCCGAGATGCACTGAATTTTGTCTGATAAGGCGCACGGTTGCTTTATTTCAGAATTGGAAAGCAAGATGGTTTGTTTTGTACAAGAATGAACTGAAATATTACAAGACTAAAGGGGTAAAGAACGCAGGCTAAGAACGTTTATGTTTCTCTCGTGTCACTTCAGTTGATGTTTTGAAAGCCAAAAAATATATACTCTCTTACCAAAAATAACCCCCTTTGAAAAATGTTTTCTTGGTTTAGGAGAGTGAGCCCATTCGCACAATAGACATGGATAAGTGCTTATCTGTTAGAAAAGATGACCACGCAGAAGTCTCTAATCTTATAGTGTAAAAACAAATTCTTTTTTTTCTCTTCATCACGTGTTTATCAGTGCTTTTGTGGATTGGTTAATTGTTGCTTGGCTAACCTCTCTGATTGGTTAATTGTTGTTTGGCTGATTTTACTTAAGATATTTTATTCTACAGTCTGGAAATGCCTGGTCGTAGTTTCCGCATGTACGCAACTACGGAAGCCGAAAGAGATGAATGGTTGTCTATTCTAAGATGGAGACTGGTAAGTGGTCCATTTATCAAACATGGTAGCTCTAAACTGTGGCTAATTGAACTTTTTTGTTTCTAGAATAACAAATTTACCAACTCGACCTGAATTCCCTCCTCATATGTGCGGAAGATGAAAATGACATATATAACTTCTACAGTTAATATCTAGTGACGTCAGAAACATTCGAAACATAACCACAGCAAGTGTTGATGTAATGGTTAAAGGACGACCGAAGTAGATTTTACCTTCATTGTAATTTTTCATACTGTCTAGTATTTGTTGTACATACCTTAATTTAAACTAATTTTAGCGCTCCGTTAATTTTTGCTGACATTTTTTCCGGCTTTTACCCTCGTTCAAACGGACTTCAGTTTTGCTTAGTCGCGGGATTTCTAAGATGGAGATAAAAAACATCAAATTGAAAGGTTTAATAATTTAGGAAATGCCACCAGAAATTAATCGTCATTATCTATCAATGTGAGAATTTAGAAAAATTATCAACACGCTGTAAAATCTTCGCATGAGAATCACAGAGAAATTTTAATTCCCACAATTCTACATTCTAAATTTTCATGAAAATGGATGCACATTTAACATGAAACAAATAGTTGACAGGCATATAAAATCACAGAGATAACACTAAAACGACCATCGAACCGAAACTAAGAGTTTGAATAATAATAATAACAATGCTTCGTTTCAATTTCATTACTATACTAACAATGACATTCTTATGATTATTAAAAGAATCATGAACGAAAGAGAGTTTCTTAAAAGTTTCATGAATAGGAATCGTTAAGAAGGGAGTTCCCCTGTTGTTGATATTCAAAAATCTAAAACCGAACAATTGAGCGTTCAGCAAAATATTCCATTTTTTATTTTTTAATAAATTCCGCCAAAAGCGTTGGCGGAAAAGTTTAACTTTTATGCCACGGTAACCAATCAAATGGATCAAATGGATCACGTGGCAAAAATAATCGCAACTCCGTGCTGAATATTCCGTCTAGTGGAAAACCGGTCTAACTGAAACAAGCTAAATTCTAAAACTGAAAACCACATTGGTCTCAGATATTTGCGAATATAGCTATAAACTTCTTTCCAAGTAATAAATAAATAAATAAATACAAATGAGCTCCTCATATTTTAAATTTGTACTTAAAATATTTTAGATAAAAAATTTCTTTATAAAATATCATGTGACAAGTCTTTCACAAAAGATAATAACGCTCCTGAGGAGGAGTGTCAACATATAATCTCCACTCCACCGTACAGCATCGATTATTTTTTTCCTTCCTTAACAAACTCATCACTTCAGGGTTTGTAAAATCGAGGTTGTAGAGACCTTCGCTCAAGAACGAGAAACATATGTTCCAACACTTCTTAGTCGTCCTGATCACGTGATTTGAACCTCTTGAATTCCTCATCCGTCTTCTCCGTTTCACTTAGCCTGATTTCCTCATCACTACAAGAAGCCATACTATCTTCATAACTTTCGTCAGTTTCAGATTTATCACGGCCTAGTTCACTAGCCTTGCTCTCCTTCCCGATTTCGCTCGCTCTTTTTAGTTTTCTACCAAACGCGTCTTTCTTTTCACGAAAACGCCGGTTCCGAAACCAAGTATGTATGGTTCGACGATCTAAATTTAAAACGGCTTGCATTTCGTTTATTTTTCGAGTTTTTCCATGAAAAATACTATCGATATAAAACGCTTCTAATTTATCTTTCTCTTCTTGTGAGAATATCGTCCGTCTTCTCTTCATGGGTCGTTTACTCGCCTCGTTTTCATCCTTTAGTTCTACAATCACTTTGTCTTGTTCATTCAAATACTCCTCACTTATCTTGACATCTTGCACTAGCCTCGAACTCGTGGAATCATCATCGGCGGAGTTCCAATTAGTTTGGTAATGTTCGTTCAATTGATGACCAATAAATGGCGAACCATTTAAGGGAATCGGCAGGTCGGACATCAGAGACGGAGTGGAGGATGCCGTCGTTGTCGTACATGTCACATTTGAAAAAAACGACGAAGTAAGCTCGTCATTCGAACCGAAAGCGGATGGAATATTCGTGCCAGTATTACACAACAGTGGGGAGACGTTATAAACAGGCGACATGGGTCTGTTTATCTCCGCTGCATCAATCTGCGTGGTAAGTGAGTAAAAACCAGTGTTTTTACAAACGACAGGTGTTTCTTGATGATTAGGGAGTTTTTTCCATTCTAATGTTTGTTCCTTCTCACGGTCAAATAATTTATCAAATGATCTATTTATTTTTTTATTTTGTAAAGTTACAAAGTAGCCAGGTAAACCTGTGACCACGTGACCTTGATGGGTTTGTTCTTTAGTGACCACGTGACTTTTTGGTTGTTGGTCATTATCTAAACCCAGTGGAGGAGGGTCGTCCTCAATCGTTATCACTTCGATTGGCTTTCTAACACTGGTTCGTTTTCTCTCCACCGATCCCGATGCAGTTAGTTTAGAATTCGGGTTATTCGGATAACTCAGTTGTTGCGATGGAAGACTAGTTTCTAAGAAAGAGAAATTCATGATTGGAAAAAAATATTTTTGAAAATATTGTACGATATTTTCTGATTGTTTCCATAACGATAAAAATGTTTTCCCTATGAATACGTGTCAGAGTATACACAAACCCGATTCCACAAATAGATTTCTAAATAACGTCACGTTCAAGATTACGTTTTAATTTACTCCACTTTTTACGAGCTAACTTTATATGCTCTTCTTTCGAATCCACAAGATTGTTTGAAACAAATCAAAAACAGTTTCAAACCAATCTAGCACATAATAACTAAGCTACAAATAATCAAAAGATACACACACCTCCGTTAACACTGGGTAACGGCCTACCCGGTCCGAACATCTTCGCGTAATCACGTGCTCTTTTGATTTCATCCTCATCAACGTTTATAACATCACCTAGGAAACGAAAACTCGTCACCATATCACCTAGGAAACGAAACTCGTCACTGGGCATCATTTTCTTCAAAAAATGGACTAGATAGACTAAAATATATATACTTTAAAATATATAAAATTAAGGAGCAAATATTTTTCACCGAATTAAACGTTGAATAAAAAGGGGAGATGTAATTAACAAAATTCGTCCAAATTTGAACTCGATATTTGTAAAAAAAACCAAAAAAAAAAAACCGTCACCTTTATTCGACAGTCGGCGAAAATATTGCCGGATTTGATCGTTAGACGCATACAAAGCAACGGAACTCAAAAGCCGCAACCGTTCTTGCTTGTTGTGGCGATCGGTTTGCCTGTACAATCCGCCGTAATCATTTAACATGGTTCTTATATGCTGCGTATTTTGAAAGTCCTGCACATAACACGAAAAATGAAGAAGATGAATTTAAGTGTTGGGTTTCTGCTGTGACATGTTATCAATAGCAACAAAACACTTACCTTTGAATTAACTAATTCTGATAAAATTTCTTTCCCACAATCCTTTGTAAGTATATCTAATCGTCTCATGAAAGTCTCAAACAAATCTTTCGCTTCTTTCATGACAGCAGTCCGAACTTTGTTATCTCTTACACTGGCAAACGGTTGTTTTAACGTGATACTGCAACATCCATCCCCTGATTCATTATAGTATACTAGGCCAGCCTGACATACTTTATCAAGCTTCAACGGTAACGATACTTTCCACGCGTTTTCATTATATTGTGCCGTTTCTGATGTCGACTGTTCACCTGAACTGCACACCTCATCCGGTCCACACAACTCATCCGATTCCATGTTAAGTTTGCATTTTTGTGACATCAACACATCATTAGATGTCGGTATTGATGTCGGTATTGATGTCGGCACCTCCTTTCTGATGACGTTGCTTAAACTCAACTCACTCCTCTGTATGTTCGCATTCAGCTTCCATTTTTCTTGAGTAAAATTTGCTTCCGTACTCACGGATGACAGATTTGGAGTCTCCGACTTTGAATTAATAGCATCCAGTTTCCATTTTTGTTGAGTGAAATTCGCCTCGTTTGACTTGGGAATGAATGTTTTTGTTGACGCTACCACGTTTCCATCACTACCAGTTTTGCTGTTGGTTACAGGCCGTGGTTGGATCGGCTTCGGTTGAATTCTTCGCACACATTGCTGCAAACCAGGAGCAGGAATTTGAATTTTGTCAAACGTAGGGAGATAGATAGGATTTAGCCTTTGTCCTCTACTCGCGACAACTTCCACGAGTTTTGGTCCATCTTGATGTGGTTTTGGGACAACGAGCAAAGACCTGTTGGTTTGCTCTGGTAACGTGAGCATGGTGGGGTTTTGTATTGTGTTAATCACGTGATTAGTACCCAACGCTGATTGCATTGTGTTGGAAATACTTTGAATTAAAGATGGCTGTGCTGACGTCAGCGAAAAAACCGACCCAACAACCGGATATTTCGGATAAATATTCATGCACGTAACTGGAGTCATATTCACGCACGTTGTAGAGGGGTGCTGCATGTCCGTGACTGGAGTCATTTTGTTGACAAGTGGAAAAAGTATAGCATTGCTTTCCGAGGGGTGATCTGGTGTGGTTGAACATGTACTTAATAAAGTGCTAATGGAAGTGGTAAACGAAACAGGGGTGGTAGTCGGTCTCGGTAATATAGGAACATTATGTGATTGAATATGTTCAGTGATAGCATTTGTTTTGGAAGCTACAAACCATTTGACTTGATTGAAGCAAGACCAGCAGCCATGCTGATTACTACTTTCAGTCAAACCGAACAAGTCTTCTGCTTCCTTAAGAAGTGGTTTGGAGCAATGTCTTAAAATATCGTCCAAAGGATACAACCATGCACAATGTCCAGAAGAAACACATCCCTTGATCGCACAGAAATTAAAAAGCTTGGATACATTATTTGGTTTGACGGAAGCCAGGGCGCCACTTATTGAGTGTTTCGTTTGATTAAAGTTCGCCAAACATATTGGAAGTTCTACATGTCCATCTGCTACGCTTTTTGCCACCATCTTTGCTGATGGATTCACAGTTTCTACACTGGTTCTACTTGTGGTGGGTTTTTTGAGCGCTCCCTTGCGTAATCTTTCCTTCGAATAAGAAGCGCGATTATCACGTGTGGGCGGAGAGGTGTTTGAATTTTCGATTCCTTTGCAGCAAGAATAGCATTTAACGACAGGATTGCCGGCGTCATCTAACCCAGGCGTTGTTGAATGTTCCGGAACGACGTGTTCACATATTTGACACATGGTATAAGTTATATCACGCATATCACTACACTCCTTCACGGATGCTTTTATTTTTGGGAAACAATTTTTACAACAAGTCTTGCCATTCTTTGCTAACCCATATTTCATCATCAGGGTCTTTTTATGGGCTCCTTTATAAAAAGAGGGATTGGAAAAATAGTAAACTACCAGATGTAAACAAACACTTATCACGTTCAAATAATCTGCTGCCTGGTCTCCCAGTTTTGCATTAAAGGGCAATTTGTA